>HF955063.1:88223-169137 GCA_000582765.1 Phytomonas sp. EM1 | reverse complement strand
GTATTACTTTATTTCTTTTTTCTTATTTATATATATATATATATATATATATATATATATTCGTAATGTGCATGGCCTTTACCAAAAAACCCCACCACTGGTTGGTGCTTGGGCACGACTAAATGGCGCTGCGGTCGACATGGGCTGGCGAACGGGAGTAGAGTCCGTCATTTCACTGGCTCGTAGACGGGATGGGAAAAAATTCTGGCCACGAATCTGCTGCTGCTGTTGTAACTGCGACTGTGGAACTGGATAAGAACTATATTGCATATGTGATGCCACCTGTTGAAAACGCTGCTGTGATTGTAGTTGTGGTTGCTGTTGATGTGATTGCGGGTGGACCAAGTTTGTTCGTTCTGGTGCATTGTTCCAGCCATCCAAGGTTTGGTTAACAGAAGACTGCCAAGTGGATTGGGGTTGCTGAGGTAGTAAACGTCCAGTTTCGGCCAGGCTCCACGTACGATTGCTCAAATTAGCTGTGTCAGGACGATAAATGGCTTGGGGCTGCTGTGGCGCAGGTGGGGTCGGCGCCTTGCCCGCGTGTGCAGAGAAGTTGTATATACCAGCCGACATAGCTGCCACCTTAATGACATTAATAGGCAACTTGACTCGATCTACCCGTTCTACTTCAAGAACATAATACGAAGGAGCTGACTCCGCAGGTGGAGCTACTGGCTCAGTTTCATCCTTGCTTTCGGCATTTTCCATTTGAGTAGAAGGCTGCTCTTCAGTATGTTGGTCCATAATGACTTCCTGAACGGCGGCAGTAACAAGAGCTACGGGTGCTTTTTCATCATGAGCAAGAGGCTGAACCGATTCCGGCGTCGAATTGAGTGTGGGAGTCTCTGCAGATACCTTTGTCCCACCCTTTTGCTGTCGCACCATATCTGCAAACGAAGGACCCGTTCTACCCTTCGACCACGTCGACCCGGCATTGATATCCTTTTTGTAGTGTATTACAGGTCTATTAGTGGAATTCAAGTCTTCCTCTTTCCTCCCTTGGGGGTTCTCCAATTTTTTCTCAGAGTTGAGGAAGTTTTTACGCAACAGCCTCGATTTGTTGTTCTCACAAGGGCTGGTACTCTCATGGTAGTCGCCCGCCTTTTCTACGGGAAGTGCCTTGCTGGAAGGCCTCCTTGCAGCAGATTTCGTTGTGACCGGAGTGTTCTTCTTTTGATCCATGGCGTTTTTTTTCCATGAGCTCATTCTGTTCCAATTCTGTATGCAAAAAAAAACGTGTATTATCGAGGGACAGCTTTCAATACACTAAAAAAATTCAAATGAATACTATCAAACTGACCAAGCAATAAATTTGAGGAAAAAGGCAGAAGAACATAAGAGATTAATGCTTAAAAAAAAACATCACATTGTTGGGACAATAAAAGAAAGCGCAGTGGGAATGTAGAAGAGCATCTAACACTTCGCTCTGCTCTGCTTTCTTTTTTTTTTAGATGAATATGATTTGGGTTGTTAGAAAAATAAAATAAGATATAAACAGACAATTTTTAGAGGAAAAATCGTATCTGCATCAAACGGTGATTGCGTTGCGGGCCGCCAAGAACTCAGAGTACTCGTCCGTGGGGTCGCGCTGCGCCTCTGTCTCCGCCCAGAGGTCCGGAGTGAGGAAGCCGTAGGTCTTACGCAGAGCATAGAAGGTGGCCATAATGAAGTTACCCTGCGTACGCGTCTTGCCACAGGAGCTGGTGTACACATCCTCTACACCGGCAAACTCAAGGATCTTGCGAGGAACAGGTGCCGCGACGATGCCAGTACCGCGCGGGGCAGGGACCAGACGCACCGCCACAGAGCCGCACTTGCCAGTAACCTTCATTGGGATGGTGTGGGGTTCGCCGATTTTGTTACCCCAGTAGCCGCGGCGCACCGGGACGATGTTGAGCTTGGCTGCAATCATCGAGGCGCGAATGGCGAGGGAGACTTCCTTGCCCACACGGGCACCGATCCCGATGTGTCCGTTTCCGTCGCCCACAACATTGAATGCCTTGAATCGGGTGCGCTGGCCAGCAGAGGTGGCCTTCTGCACTGGGAAAATCTTCATCATCTCGTCACGCAGCTGGCCTTCGGCGATAAGGTTGTCAACGATCTGGTGCTCCTTGATGGGCATCGAAAAGAGGAAGATCTGCTCGAGACTGGTGATCTTACGCTCCTTGACGAGACGGCCGAGCTTGGTGCAGGGCACCCACTCTTTATCATCACCACCCCGACCCCCACGTCCACCGCGCTCACGCCCACGGCCGAAGCCACGACCTTGTGGCGCTGCTCCACCTCCTGCACGCGCCTGCTGCTGATTATCAGTCATTACTTATATGTCGACACCTCTAAAAATAGTGCTTTAAGAAATGAAGAAGTTGAGAAATTAAGGACAGGAAATATTGCGTTCCCTAATTCATTAACGCGCAAAGTAAAAATGAAAGTGCTAATGCATACACATAATGCTTCCCACTTAAAAAGAGGAAGAGGGTCGTACAAACGATAATAGTTCTTCATCTGGAAGGCTAGAATGCGACAATACTTTCTCTCTTTTATATATGATCCCTTTTGTATTCTTGCATGAGTTACAACTAATATATTTTTGTCTTGTCACCCTATATATACGCATGCAAGTACGAATACATAAGCCCAACAGCAATTTCCATTCTTGACACTATTGTTTTCTCAAACGAAAAAAAGGGAGCTTCAGTTAAGGCAAAAAAAACACTGTTCCTGTAAGAGAATCCTTTCTTCTCAATGCATCCCCCGCCATAGAAGGCAGGATAAATACTTAGAACTTGTAAAAATAAAAAAGTAATGATTTGGTGATTTCACACAAGTAAAATCAGCTTCAGTAAGCATTGTGCCTATTAGATGGCCAGAAAACCTAGAGTTTAGTCACCGTCTCCAAGGGTCGCAAAAAGTTACTAGGTACCAGCCCACAGGAGTTTAATGCAGTACCAGGAGAAGAACAAACGGTTGCCTTGCACCAGGTCCCTTCTACGTAATCTTGAATCACAAACTCATCGCCAGCTTTAAAACTCAGATACCCTTTGAGGTCAGATTGCGCCTCAAAGTCATATACAGCGACATAAACACGTCGATTACGAGACAAAGGAAACAGATCAGATGGGCTCTCCTCCAGTTCGGCACCTTGTGTTATGACTTGGCCCTCAGCCTCGGCTATCCGTAAGGATTCCACGCTCCCGCAATCGTCTGTCTCTGATGCTGGTAGTTCCCATTTTTTAAGCGACGCGTCGTCATCGTATTCGCTCTCCATGACGCCATCAGCTAGTCGCCGCGTCCGAGACAAATAAGCAGGCTTCCGCGCGCGTGAAATAAGTGCAGTCACAATCTCACCCAAAAGGAACAAAACTCCAAACATAATCCACTTCCACCGGCCCCCTGAACCAGAAACTGGTGTAATAGTGTCTTTGTTAGACGCCAAAACTGCGGCGCTGCCGACCGATCCAGGTATCGGAATTAACTCCCCCATCGGTCCCCGCCGCATCTGTCCCGATGAAATCGCCTCTTGAGAATTTGCAAAAGCACGAACAGCCTTCATGCTATAATAAGTACCAAAACATACAGCAAAAAGTTCCATAGTGGAACGCAAGGTTTGTACGAGGACGTTAGTTAAGTGCCCAGCTATTTCCATTTTTGCTTGAAGCCGCAACTGCTTTCGCTCCTGGCGTTGCTTCTGAATAAGTTGACGTTCCCTGTAGCGCTCAGTGCGGATGCGTTGTGCGCGTTCCTCCGGTGTCTCGTTTAACGGAGGTGGAGGTGCTCCCACTGCAATGGGAGATCCAACCTGTTGATCCTGCGAGGACGAGGGCAACAAGCCCTGTTGTTGTTGCGTATAATTGCCGCCTAGTAAGTTGGTATTGGCATTGCCGTTGGAATCAGACACGCCACCCATAATGCCATTGATGTTTGAAGTCAATGCATTGCCCATCATGCCAGATCCAAAACCATTTGAAAGCCCCATCCCACTGCCATACATGTTCCCCATACCAAGGCCACTGCCATACATGTTGCCCATACCAAGGCCACTGCCGTACATGTTGCCCATACCAAGGCCACTGCCGTACATGTTGCCCATACCAAGGCCACTGCCGTACATGTTGTTCATGCCAATTCCACCAAGCATTACGTCAAATATAGTTATTTATTTATTTATTAAGTGAGCTAGAAAGGATGTTTTTTGCAGAATCCCTTGGATCTTCTATATGAATGTAGACTACCAAATTTTGGAGAAACATAAGTAAAGTTCTTCTATTTATTCATGTATATACGTTAAAGAATCTAATTTAATAAGTTGAGTACGCAATGAAGTATCGTTCTTTTAGTTTATCATACACAGTTTCATATTTGTGAATATATCAAGCAATAAAAAATATTTGTTTAAACCAAATGGATAATCTGGTTCTTAACGGGTGAAAAGGTAAAAATTTACATTGTCGGTTAAGATACAAATCAATAAATAACTTTGACCAGGAGCGACTGACACAACTGTAAGCAAGGAATCTAGAGGTTCAAACCCATAAAGTAGCCTTGCATTCTCTATCCAGGCATTACAACTTCCATTCATCTAAATTTATAGGTTGACCAGCCTTTTTGGCTTCTCTCAACGCATCCAACTTGGCGCGCATCTCCGCCTCAATCCGATCCGTCTCGCGACGCATCGCAGCGACATCCTCCATTTGGTGTCTCCTCTCCTCCATCATAAGGCCGATCACACGCTTACGCTGCTCATTAAGATCATTTGAAGCACGGCGACGAGCTAAATCGTCTTGCTCTTCAAACTTCTTGCGCATGGCTTCCTCTTTCTCATACTCCTCCCGTTGCCTTTCCTCCTCTTCTCGCCGCAACTTTTCTTCATTCAACCGCTCTAACTCCTTAAGTTTTTGCTGCGCTTCATGATAAGTCTTTTGCTCTCGAGCCTCTCGCAGCTTTTCATCTGCCTCGCGCACAGCCCGCAGAAGCGCCTCCTCACGTTGCTTTTGGAGAACAAAACGATTGCTGCGATGATTTTCGACCACTTGGGCCGCCCTCTCTCGTTCGTCCGCCATTTTGCGACGCTCTTCTTCAAGTTGTTGCTTCTGCTCGGCAAGCTCACGCAAGTGGCGCTCCATCTCCACTTGTTGTGCTTTCTGAACCCTCGCAAACTCTTCCATTTTCTGTTGATGGGCCGCTGCTCTCAATGAGTTCAGTTCATCAGCCTTAGCCCGACGCAACGCTTCCTCTTCAGCAACTCTTTTCGCACGAGCATGTGCCAGCTCTTCCTCGCGCTCTTTTTCACGCTGCCGCTGCATCTCACGCCATTCTTCCGCACGCTTTTGCTCTTCGCGCTCTAAGTTCTTGGCGTATTCTGCTTTCGCCTTAGTGATTTCTTCCGCACATCGAAGCTCCTCTTGCTTTTTCTTAAACCACTCCGCGAATGACCCCTCTGCCGACATACCAGAAGTGTGAAAGCCACAGCCACGCGCATTGCCACGAGCAGTATACGCACTTTTCTTGTACTGTTCATAAATATCCTTAAATAGCTCCTCTTCTGTAGGAAAACGGGGCTTGCGAGGAGATCCTGCATTGTGAGGTGAACTACTGCTCGCTGCACCGGGAGATCTCGAAGGTTTACTGAAGGGCGGACGCGTTGACATACCTGAACGATACTCACGGCGCAACAATTCGCTGTCATAAGCCGATCGCTTAGAGGGATCGGTTAATATTTGATATGCATTCGAGACTAGTTTGAAAATATCTTCACCGTCGGGATTCTTGTCCGGATGCAACTCAAGTGCCTTCACCTTGTATGCCTGGCGAATCATATCCTTGTTTGCAGATCGCGAGATGCCCAAGATGGAATAATGATCAAGCTTATCCATTTCTGAATTGGGCTAATGTAGTACGTATATTTTATTACTTTGGTTTTATTGCTGTATAGTTTTCTCCCCTTTTTCACAGTTTATTCAATGAATTGTGAGAATAATGGTAATAAAAAATCCCTGTATCCGGAAACAGAAGGGACTTTTTTGGTTTGAAATTAAAATTACCAAGGAATAGAAAACTCCTTCCACATACATACTAAAATATTAAAGGCATACATCGATTAAAGCCCATTATGCTATAAAATAGATGTTATTGGCAAGGCATCTATTTGATTTTTCAACGAAGGCACCCTACTCGTAAAACAGTGAAACCATAGCATTCTCCATACACTATACCTCATGATTCAGTTTTCTTTGGCTCTGAGTCGGTCATTGTGGTCAGCTGTTCTTCCCATTCCATATCATCTAGTAAATGTTGGGTCTGCTTTAATGTTGCAGGTATGCGTGCGAGCACAAGCATCAAGAGGCCTAACAGCACGATGGTTTCACCCCAAGAACCAATGTACTGGTGTAGAAAATCTAGCCACATTATGATAATACGATACTTGAAGGTCCCCAATGCCATTTCCTGACCCCATCCTCCATGCCGAGCACTGACATGCCGCATATGTTCTGGTGGCTTGGCACCATAGATAAGATAGTACTTTCGTGCATCAGGATCTTTTATGATATCGTAGGCATCTTTGAGTTCTTCCAGTGCCATGTTCCGATCCTCTTCATTTGTTTCCGTCTTCTCGATAAGTTCCCGCTTCTCCTCATATTTCCTCTTGAGTGTTTCTGGGCTAACAGTGCGTGCTGATTTTGTATCGTTAGCATCGAGGAGGACTCCAAACAGCTCTCGATCAACCTGAGAAGATAGCTTGTTGTATGCTATTTGAACTTGTTTGTCTTTAGCCTGACAAGATCGACCGCAATGTACCAACTGGCCTTGCTTTTCTTGATGAATCTGGTAAGACTTCTTGATCTCCTGCCGTACACGGTAGTTTTCACGGCGCCTTTGTTTATCGGCATCATTTTCAGCAACGTCGGAGTTCAACCCCGCACTACTGTGTAAACGCCCCTTAACACCGAGAGCCTGGTAATAATCTAATTCAGAGTTATCAATGTCGGACGGGTTCAGCACCTCACCAAAACCGAGACCACTCTCTATTTGCGGGACCTCTACGTTAAACTCTGAATCGTATTTTGATAAGACTAGTAGAATGACACCAATAATTACAATAATTGAAAAAAAGTAACGAAATCCCCTCCCCGAGTCCTCGTGTTCATCCACTAGTGCGTTCCATTCATTTTGAGTAATGATGCCACGGTTAGGGTCACGTCTTTGAACTGTGGGACCGGGGTATGAAAATCGTTGTTGCTGAATTTTTGGATTTCGAATCGACTCCATATGTGCCATGGCAGCAATTCCCTCTAGCTTGGAACGGCGGCTCTGGGACTGCTGTTGGCGGAGCAACGCTGTACGTGGTTTCATTGAGATAGGCTTTCCCTTTGTGTTTATATAGATGTATATATTCGCTGTACTTGGCCCAGTGTGCAGACTAAAGTGGAAAGAGAGCATATGAACTCATTTAGTTAAATATATATATATATATATATATATATTTATATTTAAGGAAACAAAAAGGATATAAGCATCTATATGAAAAGGGGCTTAAAAAGATTTATTAAGAAACGTTTACGATTACTTCAAATTAAATGTTCTGATTTAATAATTCTGATGAAGTATGGTTAGTTATTCCGTATGTTGTGGTGGGTTTTTATAAATGCCAGTGACAACACAATGGTCCCTTTCAAAAGGCTCTAGGGAAACCTGCTCCTTCGGACGAAGACCTGAGGTCTTGAGCTTCTGAACTTCGGATGCAAAAACGGTCGCAGGATCAGCAGTAGAGTCAATACAGTTTGCTTTTATAGAAATTACGAATCCCCCTTTTTCCTTCAAAAAGTGCTGCGCATTGAGGGCCAGGATGCGTGCCTGATCAGGTTGAGCAACATCCATGAAAATGCAGTCCACAAGATGAGGAATCAGCATTCGGTACTTTTGTGGGTACCGGGCGTCTTCAAGAATAGGTACGATGTTATTTCGGCGCTTGGTCATCTCCTCTAGGTCACGTCCGCTGCGATGAGAAAACTCCACCGCGTAGACTAAACCCTCAGGGCCTACCAGATCTGAAACATGGCTAACGGTGGTGCCGCTCGCAGCTCCAAGGTAAAGCACCGTAGAGCCAGGTTCCATATAAATATGCTCCACACCAGCATAAATCGCGGAGGCCAACTTAGAGCGGTATGGGTTCCACACACGAAACTCTTGAGACTCCGCCTCACCCGCTACAGTCCCGTTCAAGCGCTTCTCACCGTAGATCGACACACCGGGAACAAGAGAACGGGTAGAGAGGGTGTCCTTACCAGATAGAAGGAAACAGCCTTGAAACCTGACGTGGGGAAGGAATACATTTCCCTTGATAGATGGCTTCCCGTTACTTTTGTTAGGGCCGCTACCTCTCCCACCCCGGCCTCCACCGCGCCCACCACCGCGACCACCGCCACGGCCTCGGCTACCACCACGACCGCCAAAGCCGCGACCACCACCACCTCGTCCACCGCGCATTTCAATTAAAATAATTATTCTTGTTTTTAGGGGGAATCCGACCTACTCAGAATGCCGACATTAGTATCAAAAGAGCAAAGATAAATGATAGAAAGTTAGACAAGAGAGAAATGCCAGTAGAAGAAAAAATATTCAATCAGAGAACTTGCAAATCAAGTTTTACTTTCAAGGAATGGGTCCACTTTCGCATTCAAGCATCACTCAACGATTTTTGCACAAAAGGGACCGCCCTCCATTAAATGATATTTTCTGATACAATCGCATCTAATTTAGCAATAACATTGGAAGTATTTTTTTCCTAAAAAGTGACAAAATGCTACTTTTGGAACAAATGAAGACATAAACCGATGTATAAAAAAGAAAGACGTCAAAGAAAACTTAAGGTATCGCAAACCACAACTAGACATCTTCATCCTGGAAGGGTGAAGGAAAGACGGACTAATGGAAAAAAAATCATTATTGGTAAAGATGTCAAATTGACCCTCTAAATTTTAACCTCATTCTATTTCGAAGCAACTGCATCAGGTCGATTAAGCGTTGATAAAATGGAACGCATGCGCTCTGTGTTCTTTGAGTAAGGATTCGGCTTCTGAAGGTCAACAATCATCCCGACCGCATTCCAAACCGCTCCACTCTTTTGAAATTGTTCAAGCTTTTTACCATCGTTATCTTGAATTTTTTTATGCAACTCCTTGGCTCCTGAGATCTGCTTCTCACGCTTTGACTTCTGCTGTTCTATGTACTCTTTCGAGGCTGCAAGGATCTTTGCCTGCTTCTCCTTTGTTGCCGCATCAATTGCCGCCGTGCGTTTGGCAATCTGTTCTTGCAAAGCCTTTAAAAGAGGGTTGATAGTCTGTTTCCCTGCATCTTTTGTCAGTGGCGTGGTGAGGCGGACCGTGTTGGTGGCACTTTGAAGATCAGCTGATGGTGGCTTCTGGGCCTCGGTTGTAGGGCCTGCGGATCCCCAAATGTCATCCAACTTTGATTGTGCATCAGCTGGTACCTTAGAAGCATCTAAAGAACCTGCCGCTGCAGGTAGCGACACTGAAGGACTTCCAGTTGAGAAGTTAGCGCTTTGAGAGACATCCCAGGCACCAGATTCGACAGTTCCACCTTCTTCCTGCAGTGCCGAGGAGCCAGGCGAAAAGCTCTGCTCACGAAGCATCGGGTCAAATTTGTTGTCCATTAGGCGTCTTAAAACAGGTAATAGTAAGTGTAGTATGAAGCTTCTGAAAGAAGAAAATGAAAACAAATTAGAGACTGTTTGGAAGAAGAAATGAAAAAAGTTACTAATGTCATGTTATTTTGAAATAGCTAATTTGAGTTTTCATGGATCAGTCTTTCTTAATAGTATGATTATTTTAATGCTTTCTAGCAGAACATAATACCAAGAACGATCATGGTGCATATGCAACACAATACTGGTTGCAAAGATGAACACATTTTGTCATATTTTCTTCCTAATTGCGCACAAACATAGAAAAAAGAATGGAAAATCAAAAGTTTTATAGATTTAAACAAAACGTGACAGCGGTGATACCAATTACAATGAGAACAAAGATTACCATCAGTATGCATCGAATTTTCCGAGCTTCTTGGTACTTTAACGACTGTTGCAGCTGATTGTGACCCTCCGCAATGAGCTCGTTAGACCCTCCTGCATTACTGCCTATAGTGGTAAGGCCTTGCTGTTGCTGAGCTAATAGCAGATGATATTCTTGATAAGTAACGTTCAAGTCCATCACGTCAGATTCGATTTCCATAACATTCTGCAACTTTTCTTCTTGGTTCGCCTCTTCGGTACGGAACTCCGATAAGTAGAGGGGTCTGCTACACCGGTCATAGGCCCTCAGAGATCGGGCATCATCATCGTTTTGATCGTCTGCAACTGGAGGCTGATCTTCATATTGGTAAGTCATCTTTTCCTTCCGCAATGCATTCAGATCAACAGTTCTGAAACTTGACTCGGCCAATTGGAATTGCTCTTTTAGAGTTTTGAACTCCGGTTCTAGACTACGGAGAAGTGGACTTATTTTTTGAGAGCACTGGTAAACTATATCTCGAGCTCGTTTGATCTTAATGCGGGCGATTGCGTCACGATCGGTTCCCAATTCCTTAACTGCATTCCTTACATCCTGAACCGCCTTACAAATCTTCTGAGTTGAATGCAATGTCGCTTCCTTAATATCAAATGGCATACTCGATACAAAATCTATGCATAGAGAATACGTGCAAAAACTTAAGCAGAGTACCTATATATTGAAGCAGCGAAGTAGGACATTCATTAATAAAAAGGAAAATTCAGGATAGAAGTAATTAAAAATATATAGAGATAAGAATATAAATGCTAAGGGCCGCTTGCTTGAAAATCGCGCCAAAATTATAGACTAAACCCTCAGCAATGATGCACATTGCACTTTGCTTACACCCATACTGAAAAAGTGATAGATACAAGAAAAAAATTGTAATGTATAGATTGTTCAGCATTATTCTTTCTTTGGAACGTACCCACGACTATTTAAAACATATTCACCCTCCACTCCTTCAATTTCGCTTTTTCATGAAACGATGATAATACTTCATAAATATATACCAAAGTCATAAAATTGTCAATACAAACTCCTCTTTATTGCGATCCAAGCACGTGCCCACGACCCCAGCTTCGTGGTGGAACGGGGCTCGGGGAACCGGATGAGACACCCAGACCAGCTCTAAATACTAGGTTTACCAGCCAAACTGGTGTGTTAAGGAGCTGATAATTATGCGTAGATGGAAGAATATCCTTGAAAAAGAAATACAAATGACCCACAAATACCCCAAGAAGGTTGGGTAAGAGTGACTGTGCTAGAATGAATTCAAATATCACGAGTACCCATGGAAAGTATGCTGAACGACACTCAAACCCAAGAAAGAGTATCCTATCTGCTGTATTGCGTTTGCAGTGGATCCAACACAGGGCCAAGATGAGTGAGTGACCTGTCCATGGAATACCTATAAAACCCCCAATGAAGCCCAATGTAAGTGTGAGCAAGAAAAGCATAAATACAAAGTCTGCTGGCTTATTTGTGATACCTCGAATCTCATTGTTGCTGGAATAGGTAACGAAAAGCAATACTGTCATTATCCACGAAAAAGAGAATGGGCCAAAAAAAAGAGCAGATGTAAAGGGCCGCCATATCTCGATACAGCTCGATAAGGTCGGATAGTAAATAGCTAAATATGCAGGATCCAGTGCCCCAAAGGCTACAGCACCAGTGCTGAGAACAATATATGCCAGTAAAAGTCGTGTGATCTGGCCCATCGATGAGAACCAGGTCTCGATGTTTTGTGCCATCCTTTCCACCCGTTAGGCAATTGATTTTTGAATAGCCAAAATGATAGAAGCCCCTATTTGATTGTTTCTGGATCGGGAAAAGGAAAAGAAACATGTGACTTATAGATGGAACTCGTGATTCATTTTTACTTCACATTTCTGTAAGAACCCATTTATCACAGACACATGAGGTAAGGCAACCCTGTGTTCTTTAAAGGCTCTAAATCTGATATCCAAACTTGTATATTTAGGTTTGTCCCAGGCATATGAAAAAAAAAGAACACAACAAAGCGAAGCCTAGCTTGCAAGGATAAACTAAACGCCAGACACATGACTAGGTGTCACTTAGGTGCTCATCTGTTTGCGCTAAGAACATTTAAAAGACTAGAAACTGAGTTCACCTAAAATTGTAAACAATCTTTTAGTTTTTTCTTATGATTCCCCTCTTTGTTAACAGAAGGAAAATGACTATCATATCTTAAATCTACAAATAAAAAAGAAAATACAAATAATGGCACCCATTCTAGAACCCTCTAATGCAAAATGGCTTTAACACCGTTTCACCTGCGAAGCACGTACGAAAACGCCCCTTCCCTTGGGACACTTGAAGTACTCCTTTTTATCAATAAAAGAAGACCCGTCATTGGTACCTTCATTGCCCTCCAGCATTTCGAGGCCGATCCAAACGCCTGCACCAAAAGAAGTTGGACCGTTAAAACGCACAATTGCACGGTAGCCCTTGTAGGTAACTTGCTCATTAACACGCAGCTCGCATGCCTGGGTTGCACCCATCGTAGACGAAGACATGCTATTCATGCCTCCTGAGAGAGCGCGCGGAGTTTGTGAAGGCTTTCGAGGTGTGTTGCTTAGTGTAGACTCGCGCACTTTTCCAGATGGCGTCATGGTGCGATTAGCGTGTGAGCCCCGAATTGCAGAGGAGGATCTAGTAGTGGGACGGGTCGGCGTACCACTGCGCAGTGACGCCGGAGTCGTTCCCCTCGTTCGGGCGGGAGTCCCACGTCTCACTGCTGCCCCGCCCGCACTTCGCGCAAGAGGGCTACGGGTCCGAGCAGTTACACCCAAGGTTTTACCTTGCGTCGGTGTGGTGCCGACGTCACGACTTACAGTGTGCAGCCGAGACCCTGGCCTGCTTGCTGGAGTAACCCTCGACGATGACACCGGTGATCGCGTATTACGCAAACGCGACGTCCCGCTAGGGGTCTGAGCGCGCCGTGGCGGTGTTTTTGGACTCTCCCTAGATTTGTGCTCCTCTCTGTATTTGTCAAATTCTGAACGAAGAATCATAAGCTCATATTGCAGCTTTGCAATGCAAATATGAAAGTTCTTCGCTTCTTCGTCAAACCACTTGCACGCCTCCTCGACCTTGGGTGTGATGGAGTTTTGTCGCAACTTGCCCGCAACAACGGATCCACGCGGCACTACAACATCCATGAGCCAAGGGTGGTTAAGTGTATCATGAAGCGGCACACGTTTAGTGGGATCTTTGTTCAGAAGGCATTGGATGAAGTCTAATGCGAGCGTGCTGATGTTAGAAGGGCTCGGAAGTGGAGTGTCCATGATTGTGCGAAACACTTCTTCGTCCGATGCCGAGGAGCTGGCGGAGTATGGAAAGCTCCCAGACAGCATAATGTACGCGACAACACCGATCGACCACGTATCAGCGCTGAAGCCATCGTAGTGAGTTTGCGTGAATTTAGCATAAAACATCTCAGGTGCTCCGTACCGAGGCGTTCCTATAACGTCTGAACACACGATGCGCTTCCCAATAAGACGCTCGCATCCAATGTAAGGCATCATAAGGGACACCAAATCCAAAGGATCATTTGGGACATCACCTGTACAAATCCCCTTGACGTACTTAGCAAGACCGAAATCTGTGAGCTTAATGTCATCTTTCTCACTTACAAGAAGATTTTCAGGTTTAATGTCCCTATGAATAACGTCATGCAAGTGGCAATGAATCACTGCCTTGATGATCTGGTAGATGTAGAGCTTAGCCTTTCCCTCTGTTAATTTTCCATCAGGAGTTTGAAGAATAAGTTCACACAGATCACCACAGCAGACTTCTTCAAAAAAAAGCAAAAAGTGCTTTTCAGTTTCTATGTGTTCGATAAAGGTGACTACGTTCTCATGCGGTGGGATGTGTCTAAGGACGTTAATTTCCCGCTTCACTTCCACCATGGCGCGATCCACATCGCCTTTGGTCAGAGAAATCAAATACTCCTTTTCGATAACCTTCACGACAAATTTCATACCAGGATGTGACCCACGCGGTGTGTAGGGAGGGATGGGAGTGCACCGTTTGACAACACTCCACGCGCCACGACCTACTACTTCCTCTTCATGAATAAGGTACTTTCCCTCAATATCAGAAGTAGAATTGCCATTCTCGGCGTAATAAGGTTTATCCTCCATGATTAATTCGCAATATGAATGATAAAAACCTATGACTAAAACAAATTTAAATCAAATTTAGAGAACAATCTTCTAGCAATAGAAAACGGATGAATATTTTGCTCATGTCCCAACAACAGAGGGAAGAAAGTTCTCCCCACTGAAAAGGTAGAACTAAAACAAGCGATCCACAATAATACGCGTATTACTGTAGTAATTTTCATTTTTCCATACCACACTTGATGACGATTCATGTCCTATTTTTTCCCCCAACTGAAACATCAATGATGAGAAGAGCACAAAAGATGAGTAAACGGTTGAACCAAGACGCATATATATAAGCAAATATTAAATCGACTATTCTATGTAAAAAGCCTGAGCTGCACTATAAACGATGAAATACGCTAAACATAAACATCCCATATTCATCACAAAGGTTAAGTGATACTACATTTAAAAAGAAAAAAATTGTAATGAATAAGTCAAGGCATCTGATTCAACAGTATATAAACGATAACAAAAATATTTTTTAAAAAAAAGACGACATGCAAAGCACAGAGTACCCTGCCCCATGAATTTTTCCCCTCCTTCACACATTTAAGAAAGGGTGTTTCAACAGCGCACTGGCCATTGGCCGAGTGGCTGCATCCCGACAAAAGCATTGGTTTAAAAAATCGTACGCATCCTTAGACCCCAACTTTTCAGGGTCCTTGGGCACTGCATCGGGCCAGTCCATTGATAGGGCCAACTTGTTCATCACCTGCATGAGATTTGACATGGGTAACCATGGTGCCCTCCCCGTTAACATCTCAGCAACTGTGCATCCGGCTGACCAAATATCTGCCTTGAAAGGGTCGTACCCAGACTCATCCGTAATAACTTCTGGTGCCATCCAGTATGGTGTCCCAGCCAACGTCGCTGTGGCAGCCATCCGCAAAGTATCATGGGTGCTCATGATCTTAGCCTGATCAAAATCTGCCAGCTTAGCAACTCCTGTATCCATAGAAATGAGGAGATTATCACCTTTGATATCGCGATGCGCGACTTGGTTCCTATGGAGGTACTCTAATCCAAGAAACATGTGTCGTGCATACACGCGTACTACCGAATACGGAAGACATCCCTGTGGCAGGCTCTTCATCAGCGAAGAGACAGAACCCCCAGTAACAAACTCCAAGTAAACATACAGCTTCTTAGGTGTGCTTTCAGCATCTATCCGACTATGCAAGTAACGAATAATGTTTGGATGAACTAACTTGCGGTGAATTTCCACTTCTGTGTTTGATGGTGCGTCATCAGAAAGCTCAAGTATTTTAACCGCAACGAAGCGTCCACTTGGCAAGACCCCCACATGCACTGACCCAAAGGTCCCAGCACCTAGTTTCTTTCCTAGGGTGACATTGAGAAGCTCGTCGACTGACACTGATGACATTACAATAACGTAGGCACTGTGGTTAGTGGAATGTTTGTGTGTATGCTTGAGATAAAAAATTTAACGAGTTTAACTTCTTTAGCGTGAAATCTTCGACTTGGTGCAAATCTATGCTAACTATTTGCTTTGAACAGAAGGAAACAATATGAAACAGAAAGATTAATTAGAAAACCTTGCATAGTAAAAACAGTCTTGGTAAATGCGCAGAGAGTGTATTTTGGATGTGATTCAGATTTATTCTATAGCCTTAAATCTGATAAGCTAGACTTATTTCTTTTTACTTCTTATATTAAAATATTACAACTACGAAAAATATCACGAAGCCTCTTTTAATAACTTAAGGGACACTATTCTCTAAATAGAGCGATTTAATGATCAGTTTTACGCCTGGCTCCCTCCCTCTGGTCGGTCCCCTACCCCCTTATATGCACACGTTTTTTCGTTCAAAAAGTAATATAGCATATTTAGGAAAAAATAAGGGAAGACAAAAACAATACGCCAGCTAATTTTATTTAAATGGATTTTATTCCGCGGATTTTTTCTTGTTAAACAAAAGAGGAGACTTATTGGCGGCTAGAAGCAGCTCGTCAGTGTAGGGCTCGAGAGCGGGCCCTTTCTGCATCTTGAGGCCGGTAATGGGCTCGATTCTTTTATTGGTTATCATTAACGTTATCTTAAAATGTCCAACAACTGCTCCTTCGCGCTCGTAGAGTACCGGATAAGGCACTACAGCATTGTGTTTTAGCATTTCATTTAGCCCTAGACGTGTCTTCTTGGACTCTAGATTGCGAATGGCGAATGGAAAAGTCATAAATTTGCTCTCGATTTCTTTCTCCAACTCTCGCGCACTCTCCATCTTTAGTGTATAGTTTGACTCCAAAGCTGTTTTGTACACGTAAGGCCGCGTGTGGAGCTCCCGAAGCTTGCCTTTACCAGAGGACATGACAATGTCTAGTGTCCACACTTGTGCATTCTCAAATTCGTAGTCATGCACCATGTGCTCCGCCACCTTCCGCTGCGGAATGCAACGGTATGAATCAACAATGTACCTCTTGATCATATGCGAGAGTACACCATCGACAGGAGTCACACCATAATGCTCAGCAGCCTTTTCGATAATTTGTGTCACATCATAAACGCTTACGCCGGGGCGCATCATTCGAAGAGCCGTGTTTAGAATATTGTGAGCAGCAGTAATTACTTTAGTGGCCTTCTCGTTAGTGCCTAACTCACCACTTTCAGTGACCTGAATAGTGTGAGCAACTTGTGCACTGTAGCCATCCACGTGCACGCCTAGGTCATAGTGAACGATATCATTCAGCTTAATTTCCTGCGGCTTTTCCTCATCTGAGGCCCCAGGGCTGTTGTGGCACACGCAGTGATTCACAGAGATACAGGTAGGAAAGGCAATACCTTTTTCTGTACCTTTAAACATAGTTTTGACTTTCATAGCGATCGTTTCGTCACCGAGCCTGCAAAGCTCGAATACCTTTACACCAGGCTTTGTCGCATCTATAAGAATTTGAAGGGTCTCATTGCACCATACTGCCGCCTTTTTGTAGCGTACCACCACATCAGAGTTGTTAATAGATGTGTCCTCCTCTTCCCCCTCTGGCTCGCCGACTTCCTCAACATCCTCCCAATTATCCTCAAGTTTTTTTGACATAGCAAGGGTATTGTTTATAAAATCAATGGTCCGGAGAAAAAAGAAGTAAAAAAATGAGGGTATGTGTGCTTGTTGCTTTGAAAAAAATGCAAAGGAGAAAGAGAAGAAAAAAAATACAACACATTGAAATTGCATGAATAGTGTGTAAGCCGCCGCCTTCTATCTACTCACACCATTCCCTCTTCCTGGAAATACACAAGCCATAAACCAGACCTTTATGCAAGAAAAAAAAGTGTAAAATCATAAAAATCTTATTTTTATTCTTACTATCCAAACATCCACACTTACCACCTATGGTCAGTGAAAACATACTTACGATGCAAGGCGCTGCAATAAGTCCAGACGCTTGATTCGTTTGCATATGAGTAGAAACATACCATCCTACGCATGGTATCCACGACTCGACATCAATGAATACATGCTACAGAAGCAACAGTTGAAAAGAATTTATTTAAAAACAGTACACCTAATGCATCACAAAAGTTAGAGTTAGCACCTGTTAATAAGTCGTGTATTAGCATGCGTTCTCCTATGCACGCTCCCCCGCCCCCCCCCAGCTCTCTATCTAATGTGTGCACACCTCTGGATAGAAACAACTTATGAGATGAACCTAAGTCACAGGTTTGAGAACAACTAGCACACAACACGCTTTAGGCAGCCTAATGTGAATCCATAATTTGAAGAATAGCTTACTGTGATGAAATAACGATAACGCCATGAAAATTAGAATAATAAGAAATGCAATTAATTCTATGGCATACATGAAGTATACGTTTACTAGTTTGTCGGCGCAGAGGGTGTAGAACAGAATAAACGATGATAGAAACCACTGAACGTCGAAATTGCATACGACAATATCTAAAGGAAAGTACGTAGCTCGTGCTTTCAGAAAAACTCTTCCCTTCACTTAGGCACCTTATTTGTTAAGACGCGTGAACTGAAGACGTTGTTTCAACAGGAGCGAATAGCAGATGCTGAAGTACCTTATAAAAAACGCGAATCGATAGGATATTTGGTACAGCCCCCCCCCCTTCCTCATAGGTAGTTACACCTAATTAATGGTATCGATCGTACATGGGAGTATTCTTTCTCGAGTTAGAGGGAGAGAGGACAAAGTTGTGAGGTCAAAAACTGTATTTTAGAGCGGATCATCGAGCTAATCCATACCTACCTCCCTAGAACACAGGTGAAGGTTTATTAAGCAAGATATTATACTGCAAACCCAACGCGAATATTAGTCCAAGCAACTTTTCTAACACAGCCACTCACCACAGAAAATTACCCGACATTGATCATCGAGATACACAAATAAATACAACTACGCTAGCAACTGCGGTTAAACACAGATATTATTTCTTGAGCAATATTTCGCTGGGAATTTTATTTCGCTTACTTTTAAATGAACATCAGAGACAGGTACAACGAATAATATAATAATGATATGAGTACTCTTTTTCATCAAATTAACCTTATTGTAGATTATTTGAGTCTATGTAACACAATATCAAAGTTTTTCCTCAAGAAAGGAGGAGATAAAATAACTATATTTGAGAAAACAAAACATGAAAATATTCCTTCTCGTACACTGTTCATTTCTAAAAGTACAGTAATCATATTTGCCTCAATCTTATATGACATAATACCTCTCTCCTTCGTTTACGATAAAAAGTTGAAAAGAACACTAAGTGTATATGACGTTAATAGATTCGACTTCGAAGATTTTCACCTTTATGAACATTATGAGAGTAATATGAGAGGATAAAATATTCATCATTTATTGAACAGTGTTAGCGCAAGAAATGAAAGGCCTAGAGCAATCTTAACCTTGATGCATCGATACATTTTTCTCCAATAACTGTTCATCATTTTAAAGATGAATTTAAATCAGTTTGAGAGTTTCCTTAAAATATTCGAGCCATTCAGTATCATAAATCTCATAATTGTTCTAAAAATTAAACTCATCATCGATACTACCAGAAATACCCCTTTTGTAATTTGGGCTTGATGGAAGGGATTTCATAGTACTGGCCCTTGTGACTGCGGAGATATCTTCCGTTGAATTAGATGAGTCAGATATGAGCAAAGTTCGATTTTCACCATTAAAAAGTCCCGTGCACTTGAGTGCATTTGATGGTTGACGACTTTTTTGAAGGGTACCACAGCCACTTTGCTCTTTGATGGAGCTGTGATCAAAACTCGTTTTATCCGTCGATGATGTCAGCACACTAGCATAATCAAATGGATTATGTGGCTGCCCAGTGCTAATACCACAGAACAAGGCCGAGCTGCTACCGTTGCCAGTGAAAAAGGGATGTTGCAAGCATTGTGTCGCGGTCAATCGTTCACTAGGATTAAAACGCAACATTTTTTCTATTAAGTCTAAAGCAGATGGTGAAGCGCAATTCAAAATTTGTCGCAATGGGGTTGGCGCAATCGTCGGGAAACGCATATTAAGACGGCGTGCTAAATGATAGCCCTCATCCCACTCAGTCTGTGTTGGTGATCCAAGCACAGAGCATATCTTAAACAATTGATCACTTTCAGATGTCCCAGGAAAAAGCGGCCGGCCAAGGTACAACTCCGCAAACGTCACACCACAAGCCCATATGTCAATGGGGGAATTGTAATGAGAGGAATGCAACACGATTTCAGGTGCACGGTACCACCGTGTCGACACATACTCTGTGAAGGGCGAACGAGATCGTATTTCTCTGGCTAATCCAAAATCGGCTACCTTGATTTGATCTCCCTTTACCAACAAATTCTCAGGCTTGATGTCGCGGTGCATAAAGCCAGCCTTATGGAAAGCTTGAATGCCCAAAAGCGTTTGACAAATGATGCTACGAATCTCTAGATCGTTGAACGTCTGTGTGCCACTCATTTCCTCCATACGCTGACGCTGTATTTGGAATATATTTTTTTCGCAATACTCAAAAATAAGGAAGAGCTCCATATTTTCCCGTACAACTTCCTTTAACTTGACTATATTAGGGTGCTTTAGCTTACAGAGTGCCTGGACCTCGCGGAGCTGCAAGCATTCTTCCCAGGTTTGGAAGCGTTGCTTCATTTTTTTAGCTGCAACAATTTCACCCGTCTCAGCTTGTTTTGCTTTGCTAACGGTGCCAAAAGACCCATCCCCGGCTTGGCCTAATACTATATACCGCTTCATATTTTTTTTTGTATGATTGAGGTTAGCAATAATCTAAAAATAAACTCCAATAGAACTAGCACTTCGTGAGTACGATAAATTTAATCAGAGGAAACACCTAATGAGATACAATATATAGTAAAAAATTGTTAGATTAGCAAAGGGATCGAGCAAAAAGTCGCTTATAGTTCACGAAATGAATCAAACTTGACGGCACTAAGTAGGGAAAAAATTCATCCTACTATTGTCAGCCGGGAATAAGTTTGTTGTGCCAACCTAAAACAGCCTTTTTCAATCATTACTTTTTTTGGAAATCCGCCTAATAAAAATTAAAATGATGATAATAAAAATGATTATGAATTACTATTATTCAGTTGTTTTGGGAACAGGGCGACTCTTTCCCAACGGTTCACCTGCCTTTGCACCACGCAGGTGAACTCCAAACGCCTTTTCCATCTTTACGATAACACGTTCTTCGGGAACAGCTTTTCCGCTCTCGTATTCACTGACTACACTCACACGCTCTGATATTTTTTGAGCAAGATCTTGTTGAGACCATTTTAGCGCTTGTCTTTCCTTCATAATCCGTATCCGGAGCTGATGATCTACCCTCTTGATTTTGAGAGTTTCGTGATCCTCGTCAAGTTTTTTGGCATTTGCCCCAGCACCGCTGGATTGCTGGTTGGCGCGTTGGTGCTCTTTACGTTGGATATCGACAGCCTGGCCACTTTGCAGTGCGCGATTTGCCTCCTTTACAGAGACAACGCGTAGTGGACGATTTTGAGTAGTATTTTTGTTTGAAAAATTGAAGACCTGTGGTTCCCAGTCCTGTCCCGAGGGCACTCCACCCTTACGCATTCTGAGAAAACGAGTGTGAAGAAATGGAAAGTCACAACTATTCTTAATATAAAAGAGCTCTTTAAACAATACGCATACTAATATCAAAAACAGAAAATATCAATGGAAAGATGACGAAACGAGATCATACATAAAAGTTGCATTGACAGTAAAAAAGGGTCATGCACCTTGAATTTTAACATGGGAAAACATGATTCAGCCCATTTTAAAAACACAATTTAAAAATATGTATTACTAAAAAAAAAATACTCAAGACATTTTTATGGCGCGAAACATTTAGGTTCCTTAGATATTTCAGGCCATTATTTTCATTTCAACCTATTTAATCTAACCTACCGCTTGCCTGAAAAGTCTATTCTAAAGAAATTACAAACAAAAATAAAATGCACAACCAGCTGGTATTTTTCCCCTAAAATTATTGCACTACTTTCAACAAAGATTAGATAAAAACTTTTATTTTATCATTTATTACTAATCAAGAATAAAATGAAAAAGACACTGAATAAAAATAGGTAGTTACAACTGTGAAAAGTAATAGCTCTAATTTCATAGTGTATGAAATTCATCTTGTATTCTTAACGGCGGAAAATAAATTTTCAGCCTCAATATACTAACCTAAATAACAGAAACACTTTTATAATCCTCTAGTGATATTATTTATGAGTACATATCTCAATCCTACCGTACTCAACATGACCCAAAAATTAAAGTTTGGAAATAGAAAGCGATTTAATAATCTACTGCTCATTCTTGAGATGCCTTTAAGCGCATGAGTTTATAATATGGCTTGATTTCGTCCACACCAGATAACACCAGTGCACCAGCAATACCACGTAGAATATTTGCGCCTGCGCCACGCATTAGCGAGACGGCACCTTCGTTCCTTATTATTTTAATCATACAATGAAACGAGCTCTTATAATTCTGCCCAGTCCCAGATGTCATCATCATGCGACGTCGCACTGTGTCCAGGGGGTATGACAAAAGGCCAGCTACCACCGTCACCAGCCACCCAAGCATGAAGTTAACCAGGAAATTATTCACGGGAAGTAATGGCTGGAGTGAATCATAAAGACCAAAGTAGAAGCCTCGATATACAACGATTCCCACACAAGATACCACGAACCCACGGTACAACCCCCATATACCGTCGCTCTTGAATGTCTTCACGTAGCAATCGATCATGCCGTTGTACTGGCGCTTACCATCCCTCTTGGAGGACTTAGTGTCATTGGCCAAACGCGTTCGTACATAGTCCAGTGAATACACGAAACAAAGTGATGTTGCACCAGCAAGCCCACCAGAGGCCATGTTACCCATGAACCATTTACTATAACCATCTCTTTCCTTTTTATAGTTGAACATTCGTTTAAATTCATCCTTGAACGCGAAGTTCAATGCTTGCGTTGGAAAATAACGGAGCACATTGGACCAGTTGCCACGCCACAGAGAGTATACGCCCTCTGTCTTTACAGTACGAAATAGGCAGTCGCATACACCCTTATATGGGCGATCAAGTACTCCTTGTTTGAGCATCTCACCCTGGTTTTGTACAAGTAGCTTTACACGCTCAATTGGCGCCGCAGTCGTCTTAGAAATTCCAGCAGCAATGCCACCGATCATGAACTCCTCAATAAAATTAAGCCTGGACTCCTTGGAGCGCTTGGGATTGGCGGCGTCCTTTGCAACTGACTTCTTATCGTTGACCATTTTATTAGGATGGCTTTATTCCCGTTAATTAATTAACTTCAAATTGCTAAAGTGTAAAGTGCTCAAAAATCTTAAGAAGAATAAATTGTAAGAACATTTAAAAAAAAACAATAAGTTACTTTTAAGTGTCATGCAACCTCTGAGCAAATCATAAAAAAGCTAAAAATGAAACACGCAATTTTGATACCAAGTGAGCATTATAAAGGGCATTGCATTTTTTTCTAGCAATCACAGTTGAGTAAAGACTTACTAAAGATAAACAAGATGTTTTTTGAAATTGATTCATCTAACAAAGGATCCAGTATGGACCATGCCCTTTCAATCAAGCTTTGTGCATCCTGCAGACACAAATCAACACCCCCAACCTTTTCAATGAGTTTGATTGCTACCATTACCATCTCAGGATCAGATGGCTTTGACTTTACAACATCCCAAAGCAACTGCCTATCGGCCCCGGAAAGTCTTGACATGGCCTTTACTATTGGATACGTAATTTTTCCGTTACGAATGTCTTCCTTTTCGTTCAAACCACCCCTGAAACTTTTTATGTTTCGAACATCATCTATGATTTGAAAAGCTAATCCTAAATTGAGTCCAAAGATCTTCATCGCATCGAATACCTTGGGATCAGCACTACATAAAACACATGCAATAGAGCACAAAGTGCTCGTAAGACTCCCGGTTTTGCAAGTGTGGATAGCTTCAAGTGCCTCTAGCAACGGATGCACATCGCCAGAAGCCACAGCCTGCGGCATTAGATAATCAAGTCCGTAAATATCGAGCCCTTGACCTAAATGACCGATTCGAAGGAGATCAAGATACAGTTTGTAGACCTTGTTGGCCTTTTCTTCAGAGAGTTTATCAATACCAGCAATGTATGGAGCCATGAAATAACAAGCAGTACCAGCGTTAATTGCTGTGGGTACACCATAGTCAATGTGAATGCACCGTCCGCCACGGCGAACAAGAGAATTGTCCTGAATATCATCAATAATCAATGAGCCTACATGAAGAAGCTCTATCATAGCTATAAAAGGTGAGCAATCAAAGTAGTCACAAGACAATGCATTACAGCAAGATGCGAGAAGTAAACTACGCCATGATTTACCTCCTCTGTTTATCAAAGCGCGAACCGGAGAAAACAATATTTCACATATTTTATCTGCAGGAATTCGACTTTGGAAAGAGTACCGCCCTAGTACATTATCTTGTAACCACTCATCAGTTGCTTTTAACGGATATAGCTGACTTAATATGCCACGAACATATTTACTGGCAATATTCAGTAAATCCATAAGTTCAGAATAGGCAATATAGTTTTTACATTCTAAAAAACCCTTCAAACTGATGCTGTTTCCCATGACTATTCCTTTTCCGACCATGCAGCCTTCAAAAAAACCACCCCCTGGCATCATCACAGTGTTGAATTCCTGCGCACTGAACGTGGGAAAGAGTTTAAAACTGAGTCCTATCGAAGGAACATTTACTGAAAAATGTGAAGGATATACAATGAAGGTTACTAAACTGACCCACCTATTTTCTATTTCAAGAGAAATATCTGAGCACATATGTTTTTTGCCATTAGAAATGTAAACTCCAAAGCATTCTTTTGTTTTGGTTGCCTCATAGTCCATAACATGAAATAGACTGAATTGCGATCCGTCAGATAGATGTAACGAGAGCCAGCCATATGCACTATGTACCGGCTTGTTCACTTCAAATGAAAAGCCACCAAACTCACGATTGTACCATCCCTCTCCGATCACATCCTCCGTATATCCAGATATAGTAACAGAGCCACTAACACGCATCATTGGAAAATAGTAACAAAATGTGTTCGCTATGTCGTTTTTGCTGTGCTGAAATGAGTTATTTACAGTTTCAAAAAATAAATCAACAGAGACACCTCGAACTGGATTAATGTGGAAAAAATGATAGATGCGATTGCAGCCAGATTGCGTAACTTCGAAAACACTCTCTTCATCCAGGCTAATACGCAATGGGCTGGTCTGATATTTGGCCTGTGATTTGGACAAACGATCTGGTCTAGGAAACCTGCCCTTTTTAATCGATTTAAATAGTGCCCTCTGCAAGCAGGTTGCTGATTTCCGAATTCCAGGATCCATAAGTGCATCCATTTCGTCAAAACAACGGCAGTCTAATAAACTATCAGCATAATATCTTCCACTAGCAATATCGATTAAGGACCAGTTACAGGAATCGTAAACAATAGAAATTTTACTCGGACTTGAATCTTGGCATTGACGAGAAAACGATGAAAAGAATCCAAACTGTGTCTCAGGATTATTTCTGAAACACAAATTTGCATTAGCATACCACTGTTGGTGAGAAAACAGTTCAGAAACGCTGTCCACCACATCTGGGTCTAGTGAATCACCGAAATTTGGGGAAAAGTTCAGTCGGTCTCCTCCATTAAACTTGTCTTTCTCGCAACCGGGTGATGGTATTTTTTCGGCATTTTTAAATTGCATAGCGCTTTGGCAAAGAGGAACTTAGCTAAATAGACTTAAAAACATATATTCAAAATTTTACAATTCATAATAAGTTACGTAAACACAAAGGACTACCTAAGCCTCACGTCAACTGAAGGCCAACAGAACTATAATAATTTACTAATGGTATTTTATGAATGGCAGTTCGATGAAACAAATATTCAATAATATTCATATATATATTAACAATAGCAAGTGGTGCATAATATTATGTTTACATAATGTTATTTACACAAAAAAATGGGATATAGGAAAAAACACGGGTCGATGATTATCATGAAAATGACAATTGTACAGGTGTCACATAATAAGTAGAGTTTCAAACATATTAAAAATGTTGAGCATAATCAACTAGCAACTAAAATTTTAAAAAGTAACGAGTATTGATTCACTAGAACATTATGTAATATCGTCAATAAGTTACTATTCTATGTCGAATTCATAATTAAAACTCGAAAAAAATCGAGCCAATCAAACATTCAGAAATTTCATCAGAAACACTACTGTTTTGGAAAAAAATCCGTGAAAAGCTAGATTTAGAAAAAAAAAATTGTTGATAGAATATCTATAAAATAGAGGGAATTGGGATAAATAAAATAGTGTATATCGCAGCTCTGAATGCATAAGCGCAATGCGCTAAAATAATAATTGAGTAAGATAAACCCTTAAGAAAAATAAACGAAATTAAAATACTTTAATCCATGGGTATAAGAATGTTCACTTGAATATTATTATTAGGTTGCTTCCTGCTTGAACTAATGCGGTTTTTTGTAATTGATATAAATTATGCAGATGTTTATTCCTGTGAACTTGTTTATGTGTAAAATACTAGGCAACTAATTTAAGGATTGTTATTGCATCATAGTCTAACATTAATTAATCATTAAGCAGACAGTTGCATATCCTTCAATTTCGTTGTGATTCCTCGAAATTCAGAGGTCATAATGCATGTTTCCTAAATGTTATTGAACTCGATTGAGTAAATAAACCATTAATGCAAAGCTTTTTGATAATTTTTGTTTAACCCCATTTGCCGAGATAGGTATCGAAAAATTTTCACATTTAAACTTAAGCGGGAAAAAAGCAAATACTCCATAAGTAAGTGTCAAATGGCTTGAGTAGAAAGAGTGTTTGTGCACCTTCTTAATTGAGCTATTTTAACAAAAAAAATTACCAGGCAAAGGATACATCCAAGCACATTTACCAAATTCCTTAAACTGAATATATTTTCATCCTTTGTCTTTTTTCATGCGTAAAATGCTTCTAAAATATTTTTTCACATATTAACTTGGTTGAACGCAGTATGATATAGAAAGGATCAATAATGGAAATATTCATGCTCTATCTATACCAAATGAGCCAATATTTTGAGAAAATCCTACATGTACGCAGATCTACAGTCAAAATATGTAAAATATTATAGAGAGATTTCCTCAACATAATGAGCAATGGTTTTTTTTTTTGGAAATCGTTATTTGATTCAAAACAAATAGAAAAGGAATAACAATGATTACAAAGCAGAAACCTCTCAAAACTATTAGCAGCAAAATTAACAATATCCGATGCTTAATATTTCAGCATGAAGAGAGAAGGACAAACTTGAAGAAAGGAAATGAATATCCCACATCACGTGTCACTCTGTTTGAATAAAAATATATTTCAGGTGAAACTAAACTACACACGCCGGAAATGATCACGTGCTAGGGTGTGCCAGCCAGTCTCGTAAAGGTTTTATATTGGGAAACAGCAGCAACGTATGAGAATTCCACACAAGCACCAAATACACTAGGGTTGATCATTTATTTTTCAATGAATGCCATGAGTCCACATGGCAGATCAAAATGCCTCGACATGCATGATAAGGCTCCAAAAACAAACCACCGCCCATGTACCTGGGGCGTGGGCCCTGCCAGCCCTTAGCTCGGCGAAACCCCCTGGCTGGCAACCGGGATACGGAAAAATTTAAAAAGATAAATATATATATAATAGTTATTATAGTAAAACAAAAATAGCCCCCACCTTCTATTAAAATAAATTTCCAGTTGAAACTATTATATAGTCATCTCAAAAAAAAATTCTAAACATTAGATGAAGCATAAAAGTGTTGAAAAAAGGACGCAATACAAGCTAGTACTTTTACCAATTCTAAAAGAAAAGAGTGATTTTTTGCTACAAAATATATAAAATACTAGTGATAAAAACATTATAACCCTTTTTAAAAGTGCCATCAAACATAATTAGAACATAATTGAAGGACATGAACCAAAAAAATACAACCAATTGATAATAATAAATGTCGTGCATCCAAATTTTAGATAGATAATAAATATACGCGTATACTATTTGAATAAATAAGATAAAATCAAGGATAGAAAGTATAAGACCACGCCCCACGAAGATCCAGGGGGGATTCCATTACCGGCCGCGCCACGGGCGCCTAGAAAGATTTAGTTGCACATACATCAGCAATGCCGCTAATAAAATACTTTTTAATAAATCTAATTTAAACTTTAAACAATATTAAAATTTTTGACAAAAATGTTAACAATACCTTTTTATGTGATGAAATAAATAGAATTTTTTTATTAAAGTTAAAACAACGACGAGCATATAAATATTCATTATAGTGCCATAACTACTATGAAAAAAAAGGGGAAAATATATAAAAGTAAAAATTAATGAAATTTTCGCCAATTGTGTTTAAATAATACATATGAATTGCCTTTTTTGGCCGCCAACCTCACAGAAAAAGAGCTAAATATATTAACTCATAAATGCCATTAACTAATGCTATTTATTTTATCCCCGGATAAATCATTAAAAAAAAGCCACGCCTATTTTTTGAGAATACAAACATAAGAACAAATACATAAAATATCACATTTAAATAATTCAATGGAAAGACATATAGCTTAAAAATCAACCAATGATCCAGTATAACTATGATAGGAAAGCCAATAAAGTCGTAGTTAACTATATTTTTTTCTCATTATTGAAAGTTCACGTAAATGCGCGCCGCCTAATTTGTACGAAAATTGATGACTCACCACAACGCTCGGACGAAAAATATCAAAAAATAATTGATTATATAACTCTATATTTATTTTAAAAATCAGTGAATTATAGTAAATTATGAATATTATATTTCATAAAATAATTGATGTAAAATAATAATATATAATACTAAAATTGAATTTAATATATAATTATTCATCTGAATTAAGTTATTTTTAAGAAATTATCTCTACTATCACTATTAATAATATAATTGGGATTAAATTTAATTGAATTATATCTATTTGAAATCTTTATTTGAAATAAACAATCGTAATGGATTTTTTTTTTTTTGAGTAAACTATTTTCATATTCTTGATCGATAATACTGGGTATTATGAATGTTCAATCATGCCACCGCAATATTTAATAATGATTGTTTCTGATATTATTTGTAAATTCTATATGGATGTGAATTTGTTAATAAAATTAGTAAAATAGATACTAAGTCTATCAATCCTTGGTTTGTTTATAAAATAGTTATTACGTCAAATTTATTCCTTTGGCGGTCGCATGGGCTAGATTCCGATTTATAATAATAGTAATACATGCTCAGAATAAATAAACTATAATAATTAATCTTTTTTTATAATAATTTAAATCATTTCCAACATATTTCATTAAAGCATCTTCGATTGAATTCCTCATCTGGGGCCTCTATATGATTAATTATCCTAATTATTTGTTCCAAAAAGTAATAAATTATTGAAATTACTTATTTTTTATTCTATAGTGCTTGGTATTGATAATAGTTTATTTTATATAAATTTTATTCCATTTAATATGTATATCCATAAAAATGATTATTTAAAAATCTATATTTTGAGCTGGTCGTATTGAGTTGTTATTTAGATTACTTTTATCTTTTTTTAACTGTTTATAATAGCTCTCTATTTTAGGACTTTGCTTATCGCCGGTGCCGGGTTCGACTGGCGTATTCGATCAACGCGCTTGTGGCCAATATGTGCATATGGGATAGGGCTATTTTTTATAAAATGTTTAATAATTAATTGTAATACATTTTACCATACTATATTTGCATTTAATGAGCTTTAATAATGAAGTAGCAATTTCTCAACATAATATTGTTAAGTTTATGGTGTTTTTGTAGGGTGATGGGCGTGAAATTTTGGCTTAGCGTGTGTATATCAATTATGCGCATTCCACGGCTATTTGTGAGTTTATTTTTATTTATTTAGTCGAATTAATTTTTATTCCCTTTTAACTTTATTATGTTGGTTTATTTCCAAAACTTTTTTGCTTTAATGGCCGGGCCCCATGGTTTCTACTTTAGTGTTATTATTGTTTTATTTCCACTTATATTTTCGTTTTCTAATGAGTGTTTTGTATTAAAAATTTATTTTTATATTTTTTATGAAATGTGGGGGCTCCAAGTTTTTATCCTTACGTTCAAGTTTAATCTTAAAGCTCCATTAAAAAATTTGGCTTAAGTAATTGTAGTGTACCTGGGGGTTCTTGGTTCTGGGGCGGTGAATGTGTGTGGGGGGCAGTCTTTTAAGGATGGGGAAGGCATGTCTTCCATAATTAATAAATATGTATGTATGTATATATTTATCTATTTGGAATGGCTTTGTTTTTGTTTTCTGGGTATTTCGCTTTGTAGTTAGCTATATTGTTTTTTTCAGTACCTGACCAGCTGGTTTTTTATATATGAAAGCTATTCATTAACTTAAAGTTGTGACATATGAGCAGTTTCTCATTGCTCTATATAAGCTATGCTTGCTTTGCGTTTTTATTATCAATTCTTATAGTAGCGAGCACATAAATATTAAACCATGACGGTGTTCCTTAACAGTTAAACCGGCCTATTCCCTTGAATTAAATACTATGTTTTATGAATATTCATAGCATAATAAACACTCCAGAGGTTAAGTTAAATTTTAGTTTAATGTGCCTACCTAAAGGAAATTTTATTAAGTGTTTTCTTTCTAACGCTTACAGGACTATATTGGCAGAAATGTATTTGTTTACTCTTATTATGTAATGAAGAAGATTGTTTTTACTGCGCACTGATAGCACACACGTAGACATGTAATTGAATCCGACCATGCAACATGATGACTCCCTTTTCTTGGTTGAATTTTTCTTATCACTTTTTTTTCATATATATATATATATGAAAAAATTAGAAGTTTTTTTATTATACAAGCTTATAGTGTCGAATTTAAACATAGAAAAAAAATGGAGTCGTAACATTTATTTCATGTATAAAAGCATCTATTTTTTTCTAATTTTATGGTTTGCATATTCTCCTTATGAAACATTATTTAAGAGTTATTTAGGCCAAAATTGCCGACTATTTTACGTGAAGCATTCACGAAAAACAAATAATGTAAGAATATGATTTTTTTTTTTTTTTAACACCTGTATTTAGATCAAAATAAAGTCTGACTTTTTTCTTTCCCTACAAAGATTGCTCTAACACGATTAATAGAAACTTCGTATATAAGGTCGCATTTGAAAAGCCATACGCATTAACTGTCTTTCTTTCTTTGTCATTTTCTCGGCAAATGCTATTAAATGTGCATGTGTATTTTCACCATTAAATTGTATTGGAATGATTTTTATTATCAAAGCGTATTTTTTAATCAATTTATTAAATTCATTCTTGCTATCCTAAAAATATACACTTGTACACACGTTGAGCTGCTCTGTTCTTAGTCATTCTTTTTTTTTTTACGTTCATTAATATGATTAAGTTATACCTTCGACACTTTCTTCTGTATCATTGTATTTAGTAATTATTTATTTTTGAGCATTTTTTAAGTGATAGAAATAAGAAATATTTTTCTTGCTTGAAAATTTTCATTGATTTTACATTCTGTAATTTAGCCACTTAGTTTCTTCTCCTTCCTGGTGCTTCTATAAAAACTTAGGAAATTTTTAAAATGCTTCCTCGACATCACTTGCGCGGTTTTCCAGCACTCCTTTGTTGCTACCGTTCACACAACACAGGGGTCATTGGTGGATTTAATCAACCGTTTCATAAAAGTGGGGAAAAAAATGAAATGTTCTTGGAAGAGGAAAAAGACTATGATGGACCAGTTCGCTTTGCTCATGGAAGCGATAACAGACCAGGCTTGTACTCCAAGAAACCAGAGAACGCTTATTTCGAGAAACGTCATGACGGGTTTGTTGAATTGCCTAGCGGCCAAGCAAAGTCTTCAAATGAGCCGAATGATCGATCTGATAATATAAGGTTCCCTGAGTTTGATACTTCTCTGGGAAAGTTTGAGAATGCTCCTTATTTTTCAGGAGGTCCTGGGGCTATGAGGTATAACAAATACAAGCGCGAACCAGCCGATAAGGAGGCGGTGGATTACCGTGACATCGTACCATCACCACCTTTTCACGATCATCATCCAAATTATGACTATTCATCTGCAACGGGAAAGAGAGAGGGTAATGCCATGTTGCTTGCAAACAGTGTTCTTGGCTGGGAATTGAAGGCTGCCATGAAGTCACTATATCGATCAATCTTGAAAGCCTTGCCAATGGTAAAGCATTACTACTGGTTGCTTATTCCTCTTCCACAAATGAAAGGTAAAATACGTGAGCGTTTTTTGCAGAATCAACACACACGTGATCCTGATGCTATTCGTCATCTGATATACAATGGGTGGTTGGAGTTTCAAGAATGCGTTATGTTCCGCCGTCCTCGAGCTACTGTGGAAAAATTTTTTGAGTATGAAAGCATGGATGAGCTCATGAAGCAGTATGTAAAAGAGGAGGGCCAAATAAATGACCAGAGAGATTTTTGGAATGGCGAAGAGCAAAGACGTGAAGGCCCATATGATGGGCACTGGTCTTGGCTTGGTCAGGAGTGTGAGAAGGAGTTTAAAAAAATTGCTGATCGAATTCCTGTTTCCTGGAGTGCATCAAAGGGATATTTTGAGAAAGGCCAGGCGGATGGGACAAATTATTGGGAGAAAAATTTAGATTATGAAGGTTGGTACATAAAAAATGTAGATCCTGATCGTGAAAATGCTCGACGAGAGTTACAAGGATGGGTAGAAAGTGGATATAATCAGCCGAAACATTATGCTAGCAAGAATCGACGGGGTTATCGTCGATTAGTCAAAGACATAGAAACCATAATGGAAACATCTATGGAAGACTTGTATACACATAATCGTGAGCAGCTTTTTCAATACCTAATTCGTGAAACACATCCAGAATCTAACCGGATTAACGCAGAGCGAATGCTAGCTCGACAAGACGATGATTTTTATTCTACTCGTTTTGAAGAATATGAAAAGTATCTGAAGCAAGCTATGCGGGAAATGCCAAACCCTCGTCTATGGAAGACGGATGCGTTTTATTTTCGACTTCGGTATCTACTCGCACCGCTAGAATATAACTGGGCAAAGGTACCAATCGGGATAGCTCAAGAGAAAGCATTTAACGAGTGGATTTCAGACACCGTGAACTACGCAATTTATACTAGTGATATTTTTCTGAAAGTAAAATTGGACAAGACTATGAATCCAATGGCGAAAACATGGGCAGATTTTTATCTTGAATTTGACCCTGATGTTCCTGAGACGCGTAATCTTCCATGGTATCATAAAGACTTTAATTATGACCGTCGCCACAAGTGGGATGAACGCTGTATGCGGATGAAGCGCTGGGTTCAGAGTGGTACCATCGATGGGAAAAATTCTTTTTTTGATAGTATTATTGCTGAGTGGGAACAGTATGTGAATCGTCCAGAGCGCTTTCGGGCAGCTGATAGTGCTGAGCGACGTTATTCGTCACCGCGAATGGTTCAACTATATCGATCTCTTAACCGACTTATGGATGTTGCCCTTGCTAACCAGTTGAGGAATGAGCTAATCAAGTCAAATCAAGACGTGCTGAATGCTCGAAATTCCGTGGAGGATGTACAGAGGCATCTTGCCGGGGTTGATCTTACTAATTTTCTTTTTGATGTACCTGTGATTATTTATCCTGATGGTGTGGATCAGCCTACATTAGGTCTTGACGGAAAAGAGATATCAACATCGGGCTGAATAACATGTCTAGGTATATCTGCAAGTTTTTAGGTGTCTATTTTAGCAAACCGATATTCTTTTTAGTGTTTTTACTGGTTGAAAATAGTATAGTATGCCAAAATAGCAATACCAAAGACTAAAATAGCTAAAATTTAGAGCAGTGATAGTGTAGAGTATCGTAGGATTTTTGTTTCTTTTAGTTATTGCACCGATTATAGTTATGGGAAACCAAAGTGATTACCATGAGTGAACTATTCATAATGATTTTTTTTGTTTAGTTACTGAGTGTTGTTTATTTTAACGATGGGAGCAAAATTTCTTCCGTTCGTATACATGCACTTATTGTTGTACTTCTGCGTGACTCATTTCTTTAAAATTTCTAAATTTTAGTTCTCTCGCGTTTATTATTACTCTAGTGACCCCTTTTAGCTTTAGTTTCCAAGCATATTAAGAAAATGCCAAAATTAAGAGCTGCACCATCAAAGCGTGTGTCATCAAAAAGGCGTCACAAAATTGAGCGCAAAAAGCGAGAACACAAGCGGGATCTGCGGAAAGCAGCCAAGGCACTCAAAAAGAAGGGTCTTGGTCCTAATCGAGGCAAAAAAGCACATGAACTAGCTAGGCTAGCTCTAAAAGTGTCGAATGTGCATCCCGATAAGGAGACCATTCTAAATCGCGTTTTAAAAACTCGGGAAAATGCCCGCGTTATGAAAAGAGAGCACCGAAAAGCTAGCAATGGGAATGAGGATCAATCACAGGTGATTGTTACTGATGCAAAGCCAAGTAACCGCCGACAAGTTTTGTTTATACCGATGTTGAGATCAAATGACTTTAAGTTTCAGTTTTTGAGATCATTGTCAGCCTTAGTTTTCCCTTCCAGTGAGAGTGAAAATATTGAGTGCAGCTCTTTCGAGGTCCCTTCTGCAGCATATATCATCACATTGGACTCACGTTGTGCTGTACAGGCAATTCCGTGGACACTCATCGATTCGATTGTTACTGCCGCTAAATCATACAGGGGTGAGCGAAAAGTGTTGCTTTTGTTTGTCTTGACAAAAGTAGACCTTGTTTCTTCTCAGGCTGTTGTAACTCAGATTTGTTTACTAGCTACTTCATTGAAGGCTAGATATCCTCAAGGATTTGGGGAGAATCTTGTGAGTACGATTACGCCTTTCTCCGTTCGTGATGAGCGAACCGGGCGACACCTCCTTCGTATTCTCCATCAATTCCGCCAGAGTGAGGGGTGTCATTCAAAAAAAATGAGGTCGAACTTGGATAACAAGATATGTGCTTTTGTCATTGGGTTACCATGCACAGGTCGACGAAGTCTCTGCCGTTCTCTTGCAAGCGAAGTAAACGATACAAGTCTTAGTGTGGTTCCCATGAGGGCTGCGCAACTACAGATGACTAAAGGATATTCAGATGATGATAAGGAGAACCTGTATCTAAAGTTTGCCCTTCCCAACGCAAAGGCTGTGACTCTGGTCCAGTTTCCAGAGGATATTAAAATTCGTAAGGAGCTACAGAATGCCACTGGCGGTGATGTGTTCTTTCGTCCCGTGACTTTCATAGACAAGATTTCTGAGCCAGAAGTGATTGGTTGCGTCTTGTTCGAAGGTATATTAGATAAGCTGAATCTTTCCCAGGCGTTTTGTCAGCCCTTACCCACGTCTCCCCAAAACGGCTCTAGTAGTCATAAGAACAATTTTGTCGTTGCCAAACGATTTCTCCTTAACTTAGGGCGCACAGTGCGTCGTGTAAAGGGTTTCTATGTCTCTCCTTTATTTGTGATGGGAAGTGGTACAATGGGAAAATTGTCTAGCAGTTCACTCACTGCTAACGTGGTCTTCACATCTGCTCAGGACAGAAGTCGAGACACCCTATTGGATGCTACCTACAGCAACGCGACTCCTAACAAGCTTGTTCGCATTTCCTCTTTCCAGACACCAACGCATGGACATCATAAAAGGAACCTTAGGGCAGGACGACTAGACACGCACAATATCCTTCGTTTGGGATCTAGAGTGTTTATTCGAGAGCTTTGGGAAGGAAAACATGCCCCATGGGCAGTTATGCGTTTTCCCGGTAAGCAAGCCGTCACACTTGAGCAAGTTAGCGATGACTCGACGATATTTAATCTTGCTCTTTGCGGAGGCCACAAGCTGGCCTCTATAGATGGATACGAAGGTGAGAAATACTTGAATGGTCTCATCCACGAGCTGTCGAAGGTTCTAAAGGATATCCTGACTTTCTTACCAAATGTTGTCATTGAGATGGATCCAGATTACATTGTGCCGCCCCAATATGATCTAGATGAAAACTCTGACAACGGGGAGGAAGAGGCCAATGATTTTAAGGATAAAGAGGAAGGGTATGAGGATGATTCAGCTTTAAAGACTGATGATGATGATAACACAAGTGAGTAATTTATCTCTTGGACTACGGTATTTTTTTGAAATACGATGATGGACAATATATATTTAAAAACTTTGGGGTACATGTTGTATATATCTATATACATTATGAAGTGCTTCTTTGAGCTAATAAGCAACGTTTAATAATATTAACTTAAATCAGGTAACGTCATTCAAGAGTAAAGGGACGTTTAAAGCATAATATTTACAAATAAGAGAATTTAATCTGTATTTTCTTGAAATGGAGAAGAATATGAGTGCATAGGAAGAGTTTATGTCTTTTTTCCCTTTTATCCTTTATCGAGTATAGTAATTGCATCATAATATATTATATAAATTCTTACCCTTTTTTTTGCAAAGCTCATTTTCCAACGGTATTTGTTTTTTTTTCCTCATTCTAAGGTTTCCATTTCATGTTGACTCGAGAGGCGAAGTATGGCCCACGCTTGAGGCTCTCTCTTTGTTATTTAAGCTCTGAAGATGAGGCGTATCCTGCGATGTCTCTTAGAAGCCAAACAAAATTTTCATGCGGGTGGCAGTCAAGTAAAAAGTGTTCTTATCCACAAGAGCTTGGTTTCAGCTTTGAGGGACAAGTATTTATTAATAGTGTTCGCTTACTATTACACGAAAGCAAAATACCTTCTCTTGTGAAGGTATATATAGCTGACGCAACTGAAGCAGATTTGAAGAGTGGTGTGCGAGGTCCATACGATTCAGCTGAGTTTATTGATCTTGTTCATCTTCAGATTAGCAGCAATGAGGCGAGCAAATACATGACAAGAGAGCTCAAGGTTATTGATGTCCGACGTACGTGTACGTACTTGAAGCTTTTATTTATGCGGCCATACCCCAACGCATACAATCTGTTACAGAAAGTTGGGCTCGTTGCTATCACGGCTCACGGCCGTGTGGTACAAAAATTTAGCGAACATCAGAAGGCCAAAGACAGACCAAGCCGTGAACTCGTGCCAGTTGGTGAAATTTATGAACTTCCCCTTGATGAAATGGTGCCCATTTCAATGGCAGATTTCGGCAACAGCATCTCCTCATTTGGAAGCGTTAGTGCATCAATTAGTTTGCAACAAGTGGATGAGCTGAGAACACTAAAGGCTCGTGCTGTTGTTGAGGAGGATTATGACTTAGCATCTGCACTAAAATTAAGACTAAAAGAAGAATATTCTGAATCACGTATGCAACAGTTGAGACAAGAGAAGTCTAAGGCTATCGAACTAGAGGACTACCAACTTGCAAAGGAGCTCAAAAAGAAAATAGACGCATTACAGCATTTGAATTCTCAGGTTCTAGCGCCTTCCCCCCACGCTGTTCGTGATAATTATGATGATACCTTTCGAATGCAATTCAATAGTCCTAGAATTAAACCGGATAATGATAGAGCCAAATCTATCGATTGTGGAGCTAGTCTTAATACAGCAATCTCGGAAGTGCAGCCCCTGATGCCTTCCAAGGAAGTGACTGCGGTTAAGGTTGCTTCCCATGATGACATAGTCGTCGGTGGAAAGGGATATTATGATTCATTGGAGCAGTGGGATGATACTAGCTGGCCTATGGCCCCAGCTAAGAACGACAATCGCCGTATAGACACTCATGACGCAGGCGAGAGAACGGGGATTCCCTTGGATGGAAATGGTCAATCGTGGGAGAAGGCACTTAATGCAGTAATCGCTGGTCTGTCGGTGGGTCAACTGGCACCTTCTTTTTTATCAGGCGAAACAGCACAAGAAGGCAAAAAGTACGAGGATGACTTTGGTATTTATGCAGTGGCTTGCCTTCTATCACGTCGTGGTCAGCTACGTGAGGCTGCGCTGCGTGGGGTTTTGTCAGAGGACGGCTATGGTGCTCTTCTTTCCCACACTAGCACTGCGGTTGAAACACTATTAGCCTATCTGGCATCAAAAGGCCGTGGTCCAGAGGATCCGTTCAGTGGAATGTTTTTTAGGTCTTGTGAGTTTCTACAAAAGTGGATAGACGGTGAGCTTAAAGGAGCACCACCCGTATCGCAGCTGAGCACGGTAGTCTCCAAGTTGTTGGAAGGCTTGGTCAACCGTCTCGGTGACACGAATATCCGAATACGCGAAAGCGCCGAGGGTGTTATCATGTCGTTCGCACGGTCATCCTACGGCCCAGAAAAAGTCGTATCATCGCTGATTCCCTCGGAGAAAGAATCCAAAAAGATGATCAACTCCCGCACACTCTTGTCATGTATTAAATTACTATCCATATTTGTGAATGACTACGGTGTTGATTTCAATTTGAACCCGCATGCGCTTGATTCCCAAACCTTGGTTTCTTCTGTAGTGCTCCCTAGCTTGCAGAATTCGAATGGTGATATAAGAAGTGCGGGAATACAAATGTTCGCGAAGCTTATTACATTAGATGGAATTACATGCAAATCTTACCTTAACGCCATCAAGCCAGCGCAGCAGGCACTAGTTAAGAAACATCTCAAGATGATGAATAAACCTGGAGACTTTGATCAGGAACAAGGCATTCCACAAGGTAAGTTCGACTCTGTTTCTACCAAGCGGAGTGCACCAACGTCGGATAGGAGGAAAGTAGCCATAACAACGAATAAAGGGAATAACAAATCATTCCTACAAAGTCTCAAAGTGGATACATCAATCACAGAGACCGAATTTGCGTTGTCCCACACTTGTCAATTTTGTGGGGTATTCAACCGTGATTTCAACGATGAAAAGCTAGATATTCACTACGTTTACTACTGTCCTATGTTATGCCCGTGCCCTCTGTGCGATCAGGTGACTGAAATCTGCACATTACAGGAGCATTTAGTGAGTGAATGTGAAGGACGGCGCTTTGTACGTGAGTGCCCCCGGTGCCGTGAAGCTGTGCGTGCTGAGGATTTAAAAAGCCATCTAGCAACAAAGAATTGCATTGAGGCCGTTAGTACGCATAGTGTATGCCCGTTATGCCACAAACGGTTTCCGAATAGTGTAAGCGAATGGCGGAGACATTTGGCTAGTACACCTGGATGCCCCAATAATCCTCGAAAATACGACGGATCTGTATCTGTGAACTAGACATGGAAATCGAAAACGACACAAATATTATGGACTTGTATTCAGTCATTTTTTGTCGCCATTTTTTTCCTCTTCATCCTTTTTCAAGACTGAATAGACTTCCAAATCGATTACGCTGTATATATATATTTAAATGCGATAAACACTCTTAGCTCATTCTCTTTTTCTTTTGTGAATCTTACACCGTTTCCTAGTAAAAAAATGATGGGGATGTTTTTTTCCTCCAAATTCATCCCTATCCTGCTGAGCTCCTGCTGGGAATTCAATCAGGTTTTATATGAGCTCCTTTTTTCACTGCTTTATAGCTTTGGGTTTTCTAAAAATGTGCATCTACAAAGGGTTACCTTCGCTTTATCGTGAAGAGGCAAAGGATTCAGAGTCTACCTGGTGAAATTCTCTAGATTTTATCCACATATTCAAGAAAGAGGCAGAGCATTAAATAATATTTTGCCTCAATAAGTAACTCAAAGAGGCAATAGTTATCATCATCTATCGTAGGTATTATTTTTACAAACTTCATGAATTGTTTAAGGCACAATAAAGCAACTCCAGTTTCATTTTGATGATTGGAGTATAATTGAATGATTCCATTCCCTCGTGCAGGACTTTTATTTGTGTTTGTATTTGTTGCTGCTTGACTTTGCTTGCTCGTTTTACGTTAGTAATTTCTCAGGTTCTAGAATTATTCTTGTTTTGCCTTCCCTTTCTGTTGTTTAAAATAAACATGTATATGTAGCGTTATTATTGCGTCGATGTACGCTGAGAATATTGACATAAAAATGTTTTTGTTATATATATTTATATATATCTGCTACACAGTTATCATATATTAGTAGTTTCTTCCAACATTCAAAATGCTGTGCTTTTAATATACTTATCTGTCAACTTCTATCGTTTTCTTTAGTTAGGGTAACTTTCTTCAGGTTTTCATCAATATATTTGCTTATTGACTTGCTTCATTTTTCTCCCAAATTCAGTTATACAGTGATACTGATAACAATAGTAATCAAACTTGTTTTAGTGGCTTTCACTTGAGAATGGAGTTATTTCTCCCACCTTCAGATTCTAGGGTGAACAAAGCTGATGCAACTTCTGATGAAATTTTAGAACTTATTCGATTGTGGGTAAGAAGTAAGAACCCTGATGGCGACCAACAATCAGCCCTCAAGCTTATTGAGCACATTCGGAAGGGAAACGCAGAAGTGGTGCTTGATATAATTAAAGACAACTTCAAGCACGCTCATTCATCAATCCAACTTCGGATGTTGGCTTTGATGGATAAATGCGTTCAGAACAGTGGTCCCTATTTTACTGTACTTCTTGCATCGGAGAAGTGGACGGAACGGTTTTTTAGGGTGGCCAAAACTACACAAGTCCCACAAGTGCGTGACAAAATTATCACGATGACCATTATGTGGTACAAGCGGCACCACACAAAAGGCCACGAGCGCCTCCTGCATCGTTTCGCAAATAGCAAGGTACTCGGAGCACCGTACCGTGATCTTGAAAAGGACATTGACGATAAGTCCATGTCTTCACACACCCTACAGCCACCACAAAATGTGGCTATGCAAAATTTTGACAATGTCAACGTCAACCCCAACTACATTATAAACAACGAGGAGACTATGATTTTGGCATTTCAGGGTGATTTGGCGTCGTTGGAATACGGTCTTGAGCATCCCCAGATTCTGGAGAACAGTGATATTGCTCAATCGTGTCGGGATGACAAACACCAGTGCATGCAAATGCTGGAATCCGGTATCCACGAGCGCATTGCACCGGAGCTTATGTCTCTGATAGAAGGATTCTCTGTAGCTCTGGAGCTCTACGAGGCTATGACTGGTGTGGATCTTGGTGAGGGTGAGGCTGCAAGGCAGCGTGCTGTTGATGAGGACCTTGCAGAACCTGATAGCGATGATGACGAACATCAACGCCGCATTCGTCAAAAGGTGAGTGTAAATCCAATGACTACTGGCCAGGCTATAGTAAATGCTCAGCAGGAGATGCAACAAACTATCGATCGCGAGCATGCCGTAGCACAAGAACTGAGACGACAATACGATGACTTGCTTCGCGAGCACGAGCAGTTGCAAAACAAATACAAGGATGCAAAAGCCAAGAGCAGAGAAACTGTCGCCCTTTTGAACGAGTATGCGGAGCGCGTAGACAATTTGGAGAAGGGGGTCGGGGTCTCCAGTGCTTTAGCGTCTCCGCCAGCGGCTTCATCTGCACCTGCGAGCCAGCAGATTTCTCTAGCACAAGCTTCTCTTATGCGGGATTGCACACAGGCCATTAGTCGTGACCTTCGTAAATTAAAGGAGCAATGCAACCTTGATATCACAAGGGAGTGTCAGTTTTACTCAGGTCAGCTGCTTAGTGTCTTAGCTTCCATTATGCAAGCATCTGAGAAAGATCGTTCAGCAGATCAGAAGGCATTGGAATGGACACAGGAATTGTACAAGAAGGAAATGAAGCTTCGTAAGCAATACTACAATACTATTCAGGAATTAAAGGGCAGCATTCGTGTGTACTGTCGTGTGCGTCCAATGTTGCTCAAGGAAATCCAAAGTGGTTATACCGATATCATGAGCTACCCTGCTACGGATGAGCTAGGGTTTATTGATTCTTCTGGTCGTCCGAAGCTCTTCGAGTTCGACGAAGTGTACCCACCAGATGCATCCCAGACCAAAGTTTTTGAGGATACTTCACCACTCATTGATAGCGTTGTGGATGGCTACAACGTGTGCATCTTTGCGTATGGGCAGACCGGTAGTGGAAAGACCTATACAATGGGTGGGGATAGTGGTGATGCGAAGGGTATTAACACGCGCGCTCTTGAGAGGCTTTTTACGATCATTGAAGAGCGAAAGGAAACTGAGGTCTCAACTGTGCATGTTTCTGTTCTAGAAATTTATTGTGAGCAGATTCGTGACTTGCTTGTGAGCCGGAGTGAGGCAGCCGGAATTACCTACGAAGTCAAGCAAGGTGGCCCTTATGGCACCTATGTGACTAATTTGAAGGAGTTAACTGTGAGTTCTGCGAGCGAGATCGATAACATTATGCAAAAAGCATCTAAACACCGTAGCGAGGGAACAACGAACATGAACGAATATTCATCACGCTCACACATGATCTTATATGTAATTGTGCGCACCACCAACAGGCAAACCAACATGCAGAGCTACGGTAAGCTTTCTCTTGTTGATCTTGCAGGGAGTGAGCGGCTAGAGAAGAGTGGTGCAGAGGGTCAGCTGATGAAAGAGGCTGTGTCCATTAATAAGTCCTTGTCTTCATTGGGAGATGTAATTTCCGGTTTAGCTAACAACAACAAACACATCCCTTTCCGCAACTCAATTCTTACCTATTTACTCCAGGACTCCATGGCTGGCCAGGCTAAGGTATTGATGTTTGTATGCGTTAGCCCAGCGAGCTACAATGCTAGTGAGTCTGGTAGTTCCCTTATGTTTGCCTCTCGTGCTCGTGGTGTGGAGTTTGGACAGATTAAGAAGAACGCTGTTGTAGGGAAAAAAGTATAGACTGTGTCGAAGGTATATACACATAAAAGGAAAAATTTAGCCAATTCGTTAGGATCCTTTTCATTCACTTTCTGCTGTCAAGAGTGTGAGTATCATTATAGGCTTTCAATTTTATGTTTCGCGAAATATTTTACTTATATATTTATATATATCATTTTTATCATGACTGCCTTAACTGAAAAGAAAAACTATAACAATCTTTTTAAAGTACTTGAAAAAATGGATAGCATTATTGCTAAATTCTTACAAATCAAATTCTTTAACCCGAAAAAAATTCATGAAGAGATTGATAGTCTCACTTTATATGGTAGTAGTATATGCAAGCGCCTCAATTTACATATACTACCCTTATATCAGGCATATTTATAGGTTAACTTGATGAGTACAATTCGTTTGCGTGATTTAAGGTCACGAAACTTTTTCCATGTGATTTCTGTATTTTAATAATGATATGATTTTTTAAATATTGCCATCTTTATATAACTACTATTCATATAGAATTTTATGCTTGTAATGGACAAAATTCGTTTCCCATAAGATTTGTTTATGATCTTAGCGTTTATGGAAGCATAACAAGGGGAAAATATCCGTGTTTGAATTTAACAAAAAATAGAGCCCCTAAGTAAATCTGCTTTTAAATTCTTTCTCAGAAATATATATATATATACAATATATACAATATTAATAATGTATGCTTTGCATGCCTATCGATTATATAATATTGCTCAGGGTGTGTTGTTTGATGATGATAGCTGCGCAAACATGTTAGTTTTATCATATTCTAGTAAATATTCTTCATTTAACAGATAAAATAATGAACAATAAAATAATCTTTTAGATATATGGATATATATATATTTTATCCAGTTTCTCTTCTTCGTTTCCTCATTTTAGCGTATAATCTAACAGTTTTACTACGAGAGGTTCATTTAGTACAAGCATTTGTTCCCAGTTGCTTACAAAAAGAAGAAAGGGAGTAGAGGTGCCTACGCCAATCTTGTATTTATCCTGAATACATAAAACGAGGAGATAAAATTTCCTAACTATACTCTGATATATTTTGTTTTTACGTACTTGCCACTGTCCATAATAGAACATTTTAATGGAAGCTAACCGCAAGTCAGCAAAGAAATGGAATAGTAAACATATGTCGATTCGTACACCGGAGTATCGACAAAGCAATAGTAGTGATGATGCAAGAGGTCATGATCAACAACTACATCAAACACAAGAAACTTGTGGGCTTATTAAAGGAGTCCATTACATGCCTTTGTATCGTCGTGATTCTGAAAATCCCAATACTAGTAACGATAGCAACTGTGCTCAAAACAATTCAGTTTTTCAGAAGCGTAGTAGCGCGAGTTACCACGGTCGCAATATTAGGACATCAAACAATATCTCCAACGTTAAAGTAAGCATATCTGATCAGCATCCTCATCCCCATAGCTTTTTTCAAGGGAAGCCCATTCTTCCACAACCTCGTAGCGCTCAGCTGAGGACGGCCTCTCTACGGGACGATGAAGTACATAGCTACATTCCATCGCCACACCATTCTTCTTTCAAAGCAGCATCCAGTTCTCTTCTCGAATGCCACATGCATGATCGCCCCGTTCAATGGCATTCTCAAATAATAAGTGACAGCAATAATCCAAGTAACACTTGTTTTCGATGTAATTGCTTAAGGGAATCAGAAAAACTTGATAGAACACCTTTGGAGGACTTTCCCAGCCTCACATCCGATGCTAGCGTAGTATTCTTTGCCCAAGAAGCGCGAAATTCTAGTTTATGTGCGGACAACAGCGAGTTGAATTTAAGGAGTACGGTGGATTCACCTTTCATTGCTGGCGCATATTCACTAGTGTCTGAAGTGAACAGTGTCTCTGGTGGGTTTGGCAATATATCCTCTGCCATGCCTGCATCTAAGGGCATTCAACTCCCTCCCCCGCCGCCTGATTGCAACTTGCACCTTGAAAGCCGACCGCTTTTGTCATCTGTCAATATCCTTGCCAACAATGGTATTCCACTCGCAATAAACTTAGCGAGATCAGACTTGCATCACATGAGTAAGCAGAGCTCATCATCACTGTTGCTACCAGAAGGCTTAACGAATCTTGAGGATATCAAGAGTGGACAAAGTAACAATATTTCTATATTTAAAACATCATATAAGCCAGATGAGGTTCATCATACGTCACCTGCATCCAACAAAACTGTAGATGACTATGACAAGCTGCAGGCAAAACTTATTCTTGCTGATTTAGATGATAACGATAGCGACTACGGCAGTAACGACGGACTAAACCAAGGCGCCGAGTCGATAAATATCTCAACAGAATCGTTAAAAACTTCCCTGATTGGTACTAATGACTGTTTTGGAGGGGCAGACGATGAGTTTACGAAGACATATTCTAATATGTCAAGTACATTAAAAAGAACTAATACTCCTTTCAATAGCCAATCCACATGCCAATCGACAACACCGGATGCTATCAAGAGTGCTATGACACCTGCCATGGGTTTACTTGCTTTGGACAGAAGTACTACTGCACTCTTTTTGCAACTCACTGGTGAAGGCGAAGATAACGAAAGAGGGGTGCGTGGTTCATTGTACACTAGTTCTTCCAGTGCTGTGCCTCAAGTTTCCGGCAACATCTATGATGACGATCCCAGAAATGGTCATGCAAAGGATGAAAAAACCCTATTTTCAGATCTCTTCTCGGAGTTAACGGAGTCTCGTGCGCGCATGATACCAACTGATATCAAATATAAAGGAGTCACTGAAACAAGGTGCACCTTATCAGCTGACGGGGTTCATATTGACATCTCCAGCGGACCAGTCTTGCAACAGCCCAAGAGTCCAATGAAGGCTTTTTGTCTCGACAGTGAAATCAACCCAGTAATGACAGATATGTTAATGGGCACGAGGACTACAGACCCTGAAGATTGTATCGATACATCGAAGCAGGTGAGACCACAGGCTATCAAAGGAGCCTCTGTGCCACCGCTTTCAGTGAATAATTCAGCTAATTTTGGCCACACAAAGCTCACCAGCGCGGGAACTTTACTGCCCGTTTGGAAGAATGCATTCATGCCGGTGCCCGGAAGATCCCCGCTGTACAAGACTACTGCCGTAAAGGTGCAACGGCCCCCATTGGAGGCTCCATTGGTTACCCATCGGGCACTTGCTTGTTTATTTCGGGAAACTCCGCAATCGATGCACCTTCGTGGAAAGATATTGGAAAAACGTCTTAAAGTTAGACCCCTTGTTCACAGTGAGGGTTGGCCACCTGAGACGGGAATCGATGTTGAGAAGCTCCTTAAGCAGCATAAGGCTATTAAGTTACTACGACACCTTTCCATAATCAGTTTCTCTAGACAGCATATAAAAGGTGTTCAGGAGCTCTTTAATATGTGGGCTCAACACGGTATTCCTGCTCCGGACATGGCATTTGGCGCTTACTATTACTATGTCAAAGAAAAGTCTGAAAAGCTGTTGTGCATGAAGCATAATGGACGTGGAGCAACCCCTGGCCACGGCTATGGCAAGTGTGACTTTGAAAGTCGAAGGCCTAACAACACTTGTCGTTACGATCATGTATGTCTTTTCTGTCGCTCGAGGGACCACGGTTGGTTTGAAGGAGATCAATGCGAAGGTTACCAAGCATTGCTTTCAGAAATTGAAGCACTTGGTGTGCTTGAGGAGGATGCCAACATAATGCTAGAAGCAATGGAAAGGGCATCCCCATCGCCGTAGTTAAGGCGATTAGAAGTTCAGCGTAATATGTGTATACGTAGGTATGCATCTATATATTTATATCTGTATACATAGATAATAAACCTACAGCGTGCTGGAGAGCGCTATGTGTGGGCAATTAGTATTATCTTCGTTTAGTGTTTGCTTGCTCTTCGCAGGGATCAATACTGGGAATGTCGCAAGACGGCAGGATATAATATAGTTATTTCGAAAGAGGAGGATATTAATACTACTATTCCTACGGAGAATTCAGTATCCAAAATAGAAAAAAAGTTTCGTAAACATGTTTATTCTGTTTTTTCCTTCTTCCTCACCATTTTTTTTCATGGTTCTGCATTGGTGCTGTTCCTTGTTTTTATTCTCATCCCTTTCATTTGTTATTATTTTTCATTTTAATCCTTTTTTTTAGTACAATACCAGTAAAAAAACGGTGAACTTTACAATTTTGATGTTTTGAATTGCTTCGGGTGCTATTTTATATGATATGCTTTACTTCCTACTGAGCGGCATATTTAGGATCCCATTTTCCTTAGAATGTTTTTTTTTCAGACTGCTATCTTATTTTGGCTCATCACATCTTTCACATTTGCAACTTAATATAGGTGGTGCTGCTTTATCTTTCGTTTGAGATGTTTTTTTTCTAAACCCATCTCGCAGATATCCTTCTACCAAACCTTTTTGGACTCATAGACAAGAAGAAGTCTAACATGTGTTTGCAGTTCTTTTTTTTTGGATTGGAAATATTGTTGATCCTGAAAATATATCGAAAAATGATAGTGCTTATTCTTGAAATCATTCTATTGCAATGCTCGAAGCGATGTGTATAGTACATTAGGCTTTGTTTATTTTGTGTTCTTCCTTTTTATTATTTCTCTGAAATTATCTGCCTTTTGGGAGTATTTTGCGCTCTTCCAGATTCTTCTTGCTTTATTTTCAGAGGAAAACAAATTTTAGGTTTGCAAATTCATTTTCGGAAAACAAAAAATGGAATAAAGTAAATAAATAATACTTGTTCAAAAATATGTATTTTATTATATTTTCTGGTGTGAAACGTTACTTATATGCTTAGTTTATCATTGCATGTCGCTTTTCATCCATGCGTTTTTTCGCATAAGCAACGTCTGCTTAAAATTCCAAAGGGAGAAAAGCAATCGTATATAGTATTCAACTGCCAATCCCGAATGCTTTTGGGATATAGTTGTATTGTGTACATCAACTATTTGACTTCTGAAATTGACTCGTAGGAATAACGGTTTCTTGATGCTCTAATCTCTTTTTTTCCTATAGAAATCAGGACAAATTTTTGTGACACTCACTAAGCCTAAAAATGAATTAGATAACTGAAGTGAGTTTCCCGTAGAGAACTAATATATCTATATCTATATCTATATCTATATCTATATCTATATTATTATATAGATATATTAATATTCTTGTATGCAGATAAAGATTTTTTACAATATTATCATCGATATCCAATTGCAGTGCGACTTGAAGGCAATTGTCCCGTTTTCAGGAGACTTAAAGTGTTGAGTGACATTAAAAGTTCAGCATTGTTTTAGAGTACTAACTTAGATGATTTGAAACATAATTGTGCGTCATTTTCCGCCTTTGTGTTCTCAGAGTCCATGATTCTTAGCCAAAGATCTCTTCTTTCTTACTTAAGTCTATAATTGCTCGTGAAAGTTAAGAGTTACGAATAGCTTAGCGCGATACAGCTGTTAACGTTCTGGTTGGAACCGGGTTAACGCGAAATTCAGCGTTAATACGTATAGTAGAATAAGTATGTCAGCTGATAGAGATGCCCTTACAGATGCAAGGCCTGGGAGGCATTGAAAGTGATTCAGGGGCGAATCCTTGATGAACGAAAGCTTGTAAAGAGGGGAATCCTTTCGTCCTTGCACTTATTGGTTAAATTGGTCACCCCCATCAACTCACACAGTATTTTTTAGGTTGCAGGTGTATCTACTCATGTAACTACGATTTTCAGAAAAAACAGATGACAGCTTATATACAGTTGAAATTTATTTTTTATCTTTAGCCTCACCGAAGCTGAATAGCTTCAAGAGGTTATGAATGACTCTAAAAATTATTCCTAAAGTTGAGGAATAAAATACGAACTCCCTGTAATCAATCTAATTCCAGAACCGCACACGTGCTTATAAATACATTATTCTAATTTTTTATCCAACCTTCTCACCAATATGGCGAAACTATTGCAGGTTTATGTTTAGGCAGCTTCTGGGGCAGATTATCCATTTTGGAAGAGTATCTGTGCACTGGTATTTTTCGAGGGAAGAGATTCGTTCGGAGAAGTTGATTGTATTGCTGCAAGTAAATATCAGTAATAAGGATACCTGAAGCTTGGATCACTACGCGCGGGTTTCAGTGTTATCTTTCATCATTGGGGGATACATACCGATTTGTTTTTCCTTGGTAAAAGCAAAGCAATGAAAGGAATGTTGGCATACCAGCCCTGTCGCTATGAGGGAATAGCTTCGACTCATCGCTTGCGCCTTAAAGGATTCTTATCTGTATTAAAAGCTCAAATGATTTTACAACAATAGAACAGTGAAAACTTCCGTGACTTAAAAATAACTGAAAATTCTGATGCATTACAAGTGTTCAACGATAAAATATTTGGTCATTATTTTATATCATTTATGTTTTTTGTCTGCTTTGTTAATGTCTATTTCTTATTGATTGAAACAAAATTTTTTCCTCTAACTATATTTTTATTCCTAAAATCTTGAAATGACCAGTTCAAAGCTCCACCTGTTTCTTCTTTGTGTGAATCATCGGAATTATAATCAATCCAATGAATAAACAGATATAAGAGTTTTTTTTTGACCCATTAATTAATCATTTTATATTTATAACTGACTCATTTTACCTAAATCAAGAATTCAAGTAGAGGAAGTGTATGAATGATGCTCACCCTCACGTTTCAAAGATTACCTTACAGGAGAACAAGTTCTTTGATCGAGTATTTTTCAATCCTTTCCAATTTTATTAAGATTTCAAATTTCTAAAATCCATGGCCAAGTAAGGTGGAAAAAGGCAAGTATTTCTGATTGACTGTTCATTGAAGTTGTCGTTTTTATATCAGTGAGAACAAACGTACTATTTTATCTTCGATCAATCGTTTTATGTTGGAAGCTCTCTATTGAGGGACCCATAGGTGCCGTTACAGAGCACGTATTCAGGACAAAACGTAAACTGATAGGCACCAAAGACTCTTGCGGGGTCACAAGTGCGTTGTATATGAAATCTCCGCATTGCTGTTTCACAAGTCCAGTTCTCTTTTCCATTGTTACGTCATTGTGGCCATTTGTGATCCACTGGAGTCTGACTGGATGTATTATTACAGAGTGATCTACAAGCTGTATTAGTGTGCGCCTACATTCTTTTTTATGTATCTGTCGCTTCTAAGGACGAGGTGCTTGTTTACGAATTCTTCGTACACGCGGTATATGCCAGCGACTTCTTCATGGTACCGCAGACTAGTAGCCTTTTATTGGCGAAGCCAAGCGCCTGCATGCCTTCTCACCATTGACAGGGGCATATATGCATAGATGCTGGTACTGGTAGAGCATACAATAGGGTCTCCTCAGAGGCTGTCCAAGCGGACGAAACGCTTCGATTGAAAAATCTTAGCGTTTATCTGACTTGAATATTTATGCCGAGTTAAAAAAGCTTGCATTTTATTTATTTTGCTCGTTCTTTTCTTTTTGTGAATGAAGATACACAATGGTACATCGGAGGAATTCAAGCATAAACATGGGCAATGCATCACATCGAGGGTATTTCAAGGACAGGACTGTAAAGGGTCTGCCTCGCATATTTCTTTTTTAATTGGAGAGTTCAAGAACTTAATATTCTATGCCCAGGGATTCCCAACATTTGACCTTACTGACCCTCTCCCTTTTTCTTCTCTTCGTCTCTAGTTTTAGGTTATATATATATATATATATTGGGGACTTTCTCTTGGTCAAAATTATTCATCTGGTACGCAAGATAAGATTGTAAGGAAAACTCTTCTTACCATTGCAAATTTTTTTTTTTTGAACATTATCATCATGCAGCTTACGGAAAGGACCTGACGCATGAAACACGAGCAATCTTGATATCCTTGAGCGCAATGAAGCTCATGTAAAGGATTTTCGTCCTTTGAATGCTGGAACTTTCACGAGCAGAATTTCTTGAACGCAGTCCAAGAGATGACCACCGTAAGTAAGCATGGAATATTTTGTGGCGCATTTCTAAACTCCAATTGCTAGGATGGCAAGCAGTTCTGTGTCTGGTGCTCTCCGATGGGGTACATGTCCTGGTTGATTTTGATTCCTTAGACAAACCTTCACGTGTTGTCATAGCGCAGCGTTTAGGAAAACATGTTAGCGATTTCACCACTTCCACTACCACAACTGTGTGTAGCGTGGTACATGGCTTCATGGTAGATGCTGCGCGTTCATTTGATTCAGTCAAGCGTTTTTGAGGATACTATGTAATCGTGCCAGCACGTATTGCAAAGCCATCGATGGTTTGTTCCGCTGGGTCCTGAATTGATTATTCTGTGGTCACAACCCCCAGGTAAAACGCTTGGGAATGTCGACCAGGCGGGTAATAGGTCACTAACATGGTTTATTTGTTATATAGTGCAGCCTTTACGGGTCGCAGGAAACATGCTGCTATTGTACCGCGGCGGTGGTTGTGCTCTTCCGTCTTGAAGAGGCTTGACCTCAACGATCTACGTTCTATAAATAGTTTCCTTGTAAGAAGTGCTTCTGGTGATGATTTTGTGTGTCACAACAGCTTAGCATTAACTAAGCGGAACAGAGTGGACTGCCTTTTTTTGAGAGCTATACAGTGCTACCATCAAACAGTTTCCTAGTTTGCACACGTTTAGTCAGACACATTCAATTTCTCTTTTGTGTGAAGCGTGTTTCATGAATCGTGTGTCAACTTGCGTCCTTTACAAAGTGAGGGACTATTTTCTTCTACGATGCTCTCCTGCCGACTATTTTCCAAGAAAGCGTGTCCTTATTCACGACCGATCACAATAGTAAAAGTAGTAATGTAATTGTCAAAGTCGACACGGTCAAGTGTCTTCTTCTCATGCATTTCTTATTATCATTGAATGCAGATGCTACATTGATCATCAGATCATATCATTCATATAACTAACTTCTTGCTGCTGCTCGTGTATCCTACTAAAAGTTTCTCTACGTCAATAGAGGTTTCGGTTTCAATTGCCCTCATACCTGTTGTGATATCCGGGCGGATGGGATTGGTGAAGTGCAAAGAAATACTGTGTGATCTGCGGCTCAAGAATCTTCCATTAGCCTATGCCGCGAGACGTCGAACATCGATTGTTTTCGCACCTCCACGGACTCTATCTAATCTAGTTTAGGAGGGAGTTGAGTCTATACTAGAGAAGCAACATCTTTATGGCAGAACCCATGTTAGTGAGTGAAAATGGGCACTACTTTTTTGTGCACCGACCTCAGCTGGCGGGCTGCTGGTACTGATACAGTCTCTAATGGAGGCTCCACAGCGGTACCAATTTCCCCAGAATGAGGAAGGTGTGGTGAAAGGGTTCGATACTCTCTCTATAAATGATCCTCCGTACGTGTATTCTGTGAATGATGACAATATGATAGGAAGTATAGCTATTGATATTTTCCACGTGGACTATGTAGGTTTTCCACAGGATCAGCGTTGCTGCGCATATGGCGTGTGTGCCCTTTGTGACGCTTTTGGTTGTGAATGGTGGAATTGTGGGGAAATGAGTAGGGGACGTATGTTTCCAGCTCCATTGTAGAGTCTATGTTGAATTCTTTGCTGAGTTTTGTGTTGCACAGACTTTTAACTTCATTTGGGTCTGCTAAGTAGGTGGTTTCAATTTTCAAAGCAGGTCTGTTTGTGGGACAGCTCGCTTGTTTATAGAGAGCGGGTTGGGCATGTCCACCACCAATTTCCCAAATTTTTCTTGAAAAGCAGATCCCTGTCGCAGCAACTTAAACAATGCATTACATATGGTCACTGCAGTGGCTTCCAAAACCCCTAATATGTATCCCATGAGCGAAACCTATTCTCTGAGAGATCTAGAAAAACAGGGTCTAATTTATCAGTATTCTTCTATCGATGGGATATACGTGCACCATGCTCGTCTAATTTGGTAGCGTGCCGACTTTTCATATTAGCCGTTGCACATTTATCTATACTGTACTTGTTATAAAATTCCTACATTTTGCATTACCACTTCATTACCTTCTGTATAGGTACTTCCAAAGCGATGAGCACCGAGGACGGAGCAGATTCACCAACGGTGGCTCCGTTGCTTGGGACACTCTTCCGCGTAGTTCGCTTTCTGAGGATTGGGACTCTGCTGAACTCAGGCATCTGCACCCGTCGCGAGCAATAGACATTCCGTTTAGGTGTTTCTGTCAGACGGCACACTTCTTACCAGTTCTGAATACCCAAAATTGTGTCGCTATTTCTAGTGATAGAGGCATGTGAGTGCCTTGCCTATTCCACGAGCGGACCATTCCTTCTTGTTCAACCGCTTACTACATGGTTGTTCGATGGAAATGGAGGATTCCCAAAAGGTACGAATAATGCAATTATGGGTTTACCACGCATCCTCCATGTATGTCAAATGTCGTGCGTGGAATTCATACCCCTTCTGGAACCCTAACTCGTCGGTGGGTACAGCTCGCTACACTGCTACACACTTCTTGCAAAACATCTGCCGGTGCACAACTTATTCCCAGATCATCTTTGAAAGACCTATTATTTAAGAGACAATTATTCAACTTTTGCGTAATAAGCATGCGCTGTGTAATTATGAGTCAATATTTTATCCTTCCGATGGAGGTCATTTTTCGTTTCGATATCCAGTTCTCTGACCCCATCACCTATTTCACCGTACCTCCTAAAGCGTTGCCTCAAGTTTTACAGAAAATTACACTATGTTCTGCAGTACTTGACAGGTCACACGCTTGATCTAGAGCTATGAGAAAGGGTATGAGTGAATGTACATTAGGGGGTTGTGTGACGGCCTTTTCAATCACCGAATACATTTTGATAGATTGTTTCTTAAAATAATTAGTAACATTCGTCTCAGCTCAGCACGCACCATCCCGTTGGCGAGTGAGGTTTTCTGTCTCAATCTACACATCCATCAAATGGTGGAGGTTCCCTCACATGAGGTTGCGAAGGGAAGTTGATAGCAATGCAAAAAATTCATCAAACTTCGCGGGAGGAAGGCATCCAGGGGGGATCCGAATGCATCGGAGGCCTACACAGAAGGCTAGCATGTGACATCTCTCTTTTATCGGAATTACAATTCTTTAGCAAATCGAATCTACCTTAGTCTTCCTAAGTTCTACGTTAACTTCCTTTTCCTATCAAATCGTATCTGCATGGCGTAGCTTTATAGTATTTGATTCACATTTTTTCCCTTCTTCTCTGTCTCACAAAGATCTATTTTTTCATTTTAACTATAAATTATCTCTATACATAGATCTTAAATCTCATCACTCAATTTTATTTTTGGTTGCTTGTCTATTTTCCGATTGGCCCATCCTGGAAGCAGGAGAAGGTAAATAATACGTTACCCACTTATTTTTTTCTAGCTCCTAATTCTGAATTTCATCTTTACAAGGAGCAGGAAAGGTAATGTAAATTTGTATTTATGTCCCTCGATGGTGTTTGTTATTAACCAATTTCCATGTTACAATTTCCAATAAAGCCATAAGGATGTACAAAAGTATGCACATCCTTTCGAATTTAAACCACAATTCTAAGCCTTATTATCTCTTTGTGTTGTTGGTGCTCTTTCAAGACGTCATCTTTTGCTTATATTTGCCCAAACTTATGGGGATGACCTTCAAACTTTGACGGTATCCAGAACACTGCATGATTCTCTTGCCCTTCATCTACTAAACCGTGAGTATTTTTTCTCTTAGCCCACGGTTTTAGGCGATAGTTTTTTTTTTTCAAGGTTAAATTGAACCTTTTTTCCCACATTGTAGGTTGTAAAACTATCTTGTGTACTTTGTAGGACATACCGGTGAGCTTCAGTAATATAATCCACGCAATGTTGTCTTCTACAGATTCCAATCTGACACCACAGGTAGCCTACTCCAGCACACAGGCTTGCATCCAGTCTTTTGTCCGAGACCTACAAAATTACGACCAGCAACTTAGCAAGCTGTTGGACAATTTACAAGGAATGGTAAACGATGTGGAGTGCCTCCATCGGCATTATGATAAGGTCACCAAGGAGAAAGATTGTCTTGATACGATATTGAAAAAGTCAGAGGATAACATCCGGGGTGTTCGACGCATTGTCGGCCGCTATAGTATCGTCAAGGATGCCGTTGTCGCAAGCGACGGGTTTACATATGAACGGAATATTATAACGGAGTATATCGAAAGCTGCAAGAAGAGTGGTACCACACCCATATCTCATCAAACGAATGAACCCATAACATCTCTCCTAATTCCCAATCGCTCTCTGATGAAATTGCTGGACGGTCTCACAGAGTTACTCAGCACCGACACTGCACATTACCAGTCTGAGGGAGGCGATAATGCTCCAAACCAGCTCAGTACCATCGATGCCAAGGGTGATGCACCCTCTATAGCGGCAGGGGCAGGTACAACCAGTAGCCCATCTGCCAATCAGGATTCAAGTGTGGGAGGAAACAACAACAACAACACCAATCGGAGTACTGCTGAAGTGAACGCTCTTGGGGAGCGTTTACATCCGTGCATTCGAGTCTACGGCTTCTGCAATTACAAGGGCGGTTGCTCGTATGCCAAGTACCCGTATGATGCTTGTCTTTCTAACCTAAAGGGCAGGTGTCGCTTCCGCAATCATTGCCACGAGCGGCATGTTGAATTCTGTGGCCCGCTTGATGACTATGGTAGACCTATTAGCGAACCCAGTAACAACACCAACAACTACAGTATCATTCAGAATGCTTCTAGTACTGTAGAGGACACTATGACTGCGCAGAAGGAGAAGGCTGAGTCACATTAGCTGTGCGTATTATCATATCAGTCATGTTGATTTGCCTTTTCTTTCTTGGTATGGCGTGCATCTGTTTCTTGTCGTGAATTCAGAACTGCAATTAGCTAATTTTTTTTTTTAAAGGGAAGGAGCTTCAGTGAATAAGTTTAAGAAAATCGGTTTCACTTGCACTTTCTCTTTAAACGAGCTGTTTTGCTATAAATAGGTGGTATAACATGAGGAATGGATGTAGGAGGATGAACGTGAGAGAAGGATATCCATGTTTGTAATTATGGAATTCTTTGACATCCATAAGGTTCTTGATTTTATCCAATTCTAGTGCGGAACAATACTGAAGAAATAGTGGAGGATGATGTAAATCTGTGTAATTACGTCACATTAATATTGAGCTCATTACATGCAAATAAGGGTTAAGTTTGTAAAAAAAAGATCGGCATTGTAGTGGAGCTTAGGAGTTTCATCAGCACTGAGACTGATCTATGGAATAAAAATGCATTACTACAAAATAAACGTAATATAATGGACTAAGGTACTTCTTAGTCTTTGTGACCATTTCTCAAGATCTGTCAGCTCTCTAGTGTAGAAGCTTTCGTGCAAGTGGCGGCCGATGTTTTTTTTTTGACACTTTTTGCTACAAAAATTATTGAACGACAAAGGACACCCTTTTCTATTTCTTTAGTTCTTCCTCTATACTTTGCTTACAATGTGGCTATAATTATTATCAGCAAGAAAGACTTTTCCAAAGTACTGTTAGTTCGTTTGGTAAGCTTTTGATTTTCTATGTTCATTGACAATTCTTGCTATGAACAGTGTGAGAGAAATTTTCCTTAATTTTTCGATTTGCCTACTCTACCTATCACCTCCTTTTTCAGTGAAATATTGAACCATATTAAATAATGAAGTATATATGAGGCGTTTCTTCCGCTCTACGGGCACAGCGGTTGTGTGTGAGTGCAATCTTTGACATTGACATCATGACATATATAGAAGTGCATATGTATTCTAAAATTTGAATTCTTTAAAATTGAAAAATGTATCTGAGTCTTGTTTGTTTATCACCTTTTAAACAGGATTCTTTTATCACCATTATATTAATTCGCTCATTATTTTCATTACGGCTACAACATGATTTCTGAGGTTAATACCATTTGCGGTGGGACGGGTGGATACACTACCCTTGGCGGTGGCTCTTCGTTGCAGGACGATAGCTGCATGTTGATCTGGGAGGCCACTCAAATGATTCAAAATGGGTTTCGCAGACACAGTATGGATATTAGTCGTCTGCTCGAGCTCACGAACAGCCTTGGCCACATACTTGAGAAGACACGGCAGCTGTACAACAACACTATTAAGGAGTGTGATTCAAAGTATCATCAGGTACAGCATATTGATGAGTATCTGCACCAAGTTGAAAATTTGGTCCGACGTTTTGCTAACACTCGGGACCTAGTCGTGGCAAGCGACGGCTACACTTACGAGCGCGAGGCCCTCGACCGATACTTCAAGGAATGTAGCGGTTCGAACAGTAAAGCATATTCCATGCAAACGAAGGAGGAGCTAACCGACGTGGTGATACCCAACAAGTCGCTGATCCGGCTCGTGTCCCATCTTAAGTCTGTACGACTGGAGGATATTCCACAGTTAGTACATCGTATCCCAATAACCTATTTCGCCAACTCACAACCACGATCGGGTTGGACGGAGGAGGGCACGTTGCTGCGCTCGGTGGATCCAAGTGGAGGCGGCACAACTGCGGGCCAGCAGCGCGCGGATCCTAACTCAGTCCACGTGCCAGTAGCTGCTACGGCTACCACAGGAAGCCACCGCTTGGCAACTGGGCATCGCTTTGAGCACGATACAAACAAAGCCAACCGTGGCGGCAGCAAACAAGCTCTACATCCTTGCCTGCGCGTGTACGGTTTCTGCAACTTTATGACAGATTGCACCTTCGCAAACTACCCTTACGAGGCCTGCTTGAATCACATCAAGGGTAAGTGTCGCTTTAGCCAGAACTGTAAGGAGCTGCACGTCGACCCCCGCGACCCGCGCTACCAAAACACCCGTAGCTTCGCTGCTCATCATGGACACGGAAATAACAGCAGCTTAGCCAACGCCAATGACAATAATAATAATGCCACTTCGGTCGGTGGGGACGTGGGGGCATTTTCGGAGACTTTGTGTGAGCGAATGGTCAGTAGTAATGGTTCTAAAAGTGCCTCTGTTTCGATAGTGCAGGGCTCCCCTGGGTGTTTGTCCCAGGGTAACCATCAGTATAACCAGTCAGCGAGTGAAGCAAAAAAAAATGGAAACGTCCCCAGGGTGGACGCTGGAAGGGCTACTGAGGCTTACGAGGTTGCGGTAGGGGATGATCTTACTGTCCTGGGAAATGATGAGACGCTTCGAGAAGGCGTAACCATTGTGTCAAGGACGTGAAGTGTAGCAGTTTAGTAGGAACATCTTTGAAACACAATAGCATTTCTTCCTAACATTTTTTCGGGAATTTTATTCTATTATTTTTTGTTTACTTTCAGTTTTGGGTCCCTTTTCTTCATAAGTTCTCGAGTACTAATTCAGGTTATGTGGGCTGAGTGCTAGGGGATCGATGTGGTGCTTACTTTATCGCGTACGGAAGGAGGGGGAAAAGGTAGATTTTGTTCTGTTTGTGCGTGTACTTTTTGATCTCGAGTATTTGCTTGTTCGATTTTAAGCTGTATTTAACGTTCTGTCACTTGTTTTACACAAATGTCACATTATATATGAAAATGAAGTCTGGAAAGAGGTGGAATTCGTCAGTTTCAAGGATAAGCACTTTATGTATACTTGTCTTTTTGTCCAGTTGTCTTCCCTTGTAAATGATTTATAATTTTTGTCCACTTTCCAAATAGCATGTATTGCGCATTTATTAATATGCTTTAATAACAATAATCTTCATAAAGGAAGTTTATTACGTTTTTTTCTCCTTGTATCCAGTTTTGAATACTGAAAGCGGAGGGAGGGAGGATCAGCTTTTGAGATTTGATCTTAACGTTCTATGTCATGCACTTCTTTTTTTCCATTCAACACTCTTATGAGTATATTTTTGCTCCTTCTTCCTTCAGAAGATACTCAATTTATGAACATAGGGATCCATTATTTTTAGATTATATTTTTGAGAGCGTTCTGTGTATTTATCGTAGTTACTCACATCGCAGCGAGCAACGACATCAATGCCCCAGAACTTGTTGCGAAAGTGGTTGGAGGGGTTCTTAGCCTCCTTTTCAATGGTTTTATTGAGTGAGATTGGGGATAAGACATTCTTTATTGCCTGTTTGATGTCCATGAGGCATTCAAAAATATCTGTCTACATCGGAGCAGTTTTTGCCTTAGCCGCCATGACGATTTTCTCGACGTTGATGGGTGTTATGGTTCCTAATGTTGTATCCGTTCGTGTTACTCAAGCATTAGCGGTATTTCTCTTCTTTATGTTTGGCATCAAGATACTTTACGAGGAGTTGATGACAGGAAAAAATTCTGATGAAGAGAATGAAGATGAACTAGCTGAAGCTGCAGCAGCGCTTCGCCGGCGAGATCCACTCGATGCTGTAGAGACAGGAAGCGTGGGGACCTCCGTGTACACCAGTCCGTCCGCCAAACGCTGGCGCAAGTTGCTCAATCCTGTGATGGTAGAGGCTTTCACATTGACATTTCTTGCGGAATGGGGTGATCGTAGCCAAATAGCAACCATCGCATTGGCTGCTTCGAAGGACGCATATGCAGTTACAATTGGTGGCGTGCTGGGCCATGCTATCTGTACTTGTGGCGCTGTGTTATGTGGAAAACTCATAGCGCAGAGAATATCAATAAAATCTGTGAATATATTGGGTGGAATCTTGTTTATTTTCTTCGGTTTAGGAACCCTATACGAAGTGTTAACCAGATCTCATGAAATTGAAAAGACACATCAGGTCAAGCCTATTTCAGAATAATGCCGATTTCTAGTTGACAGGTAGTAGAAATCACAGTATTTTAGTCTTTGCTTAAAAGGCATATTTTTCTTCTCTCAGTTGGAAAGGATGATTATGAAGTTAACCAAATAATAATGTTTATCAAAATAACTGCTATCTTACTTGCCATGTTTGTTCTAGAATTTTAATGTGAAGCATATTTTCACAAACTTTTATGGATGGATATACATATATATTATCGGTGAGTTTTTTTTTTGTTGCTACCGATTGGATCGCCTGACATCAGCGGATATTCTTTGTGGTAAATTTGAAGTTCAAGTATAGTCTATATACACTAAGCGAGTTTGTTTACATATATAGAGAGGTACTCTTGAATTTTTAGACCATTGGATATCTACAAATGAATTGTTTTTTATTCGTGCTAAGAAAGGTGATTTGATCGAGCATAGTAAAAATTAAAGGTACTTAAATAAATAGATTCGATGCTAATTACGTGCTCCTGTCTCACTCTTTCATGTATAGTGTAACTGATGGGTTCAGTACGAATATTCTTCGTGTGTGTTGGGTGGTAAAAAAACATATTTTTTTTAGGAAAAATGGTTCTGGCATATTGCACCCTGCTGCATCAGAAACATTATAGACATAATATTAAGTAAAGCCAAAAATCCATTCCAAGTTTTTTCTGCATTCCTTTCTCTGTGTTTCTCTTTTGATTTTATTTCTATATGTAGATTGCGCTGAAGAATTGTGTTTAGATCTTTTGCCTGGTGACGGTTGCCTGCTAAGCTGTGTGTACGCACATAAAAGATAATATGTTAGTCAACAGCCCTGACAATAGGTCCCAGGGTGCTTTTACATCTATATCCAACGGATCGCAAGTACTCCCCCCTAGCACACAGCAGGCTTCCACAGATGATGAAAATATACTCACCAATATATGCTTTAACATGTGTCGCAAGGAGAGTTATCATCCTAACAAGGGCTTTAAGCAGCTTGTCCGAAAACTCAAGCAGAATGCTACTGTGGAAGTAAACAAAGAAGACATCACACTTGATCGATTGCTTCCACATGACATAGTGGTGTTCGCAGCCCCGCAGCAAATTTGCAGCGCGGAAGATTTGACCGTGATTCGGGAGTACGTTGAGAAAGGTGGCTCTGCCTGCATGATGTTTGGTGATGGCCACGGCGGGAGGTACTCTTATCTGAACCAATTGCTGATGGATTGGACTGGGATTCGCCTCAACGATGATTGCGTTGTTCGAACCGTCCAACACAAGTACTTGCATCCTAAGGAAGTTTGTGTCACGAACGGTGTGATTAATCGTGCGCTCAATAAAGCTGCGGGTAAAAATGTCCATGGGGTGTCAGGCGGTTACAGCTCGGGTTTTGGTACAAACAGCGGTAGTTTTGGTCCTACAAAAGCTAACGGGACTGCTTCCTTAGGATTTGGCAGAGGTACCTTTACTACGCTTAGTCGCACTACAATCACCAGTAAGACGGACGTAGGACACAACATGCAGAATATGGCAGCACAGATGTCTCAAGCGGATGATAACGTCACTCAGATTGCCGCAGACACACTGACCAGTTTAATCTTTGTATATCCCTACGGCCTTACCTTTAAAGTAAATCGACCAGGTGTCCCGATCCTCAGCAGTGGTTTTATGTCCTACCCGCTTAACCAACCAATAGCCGCGGTTTGGGAGTGTCCACATGTCGTGGAGCATCTGGGTCGCCACAAACAGGGTAAGCTGCTGCTCATCGGAAGTGCACAGGTGTTTGAGGACAGCTGGCTTGATAAAGAGGAGAACGATGTCCTAGCGGCAGTTCTCTTTGACTATCTGAATCACCGTATTCGTCTTAATCAGATTGATGCAGACGAACCGGATATAACGGAATATCATCATCTCCCAGATACTGCATCACTCTCGGATCGCTTACGCGTGGCCGTGGAGCAACAGGAGGAGCTTCCCCGCGATTTCACAAAACTATTCGACCTGAACACCTTTAAACTAGACACAGATAAAATCCCGAACGTGGTAGAGACCTACGAAAAGCTTAACTTAAAGTTAGAGCCGCTGTCACTGATTCCGCCTGAGTTTCAGACTCCGCTGCCTCCTGTAAAGCCAGCGGTTTTTGATCCGATTCATCGTGATCCGATGATCCCTGCGCTCGACTTATTCGATCTCGATGAGGAGTTCGCACCGGAGCGTGTGCAGTTAGCTCAGCTGACCAACAAATGCAAGCCCGAAGGTCTGAGTTACTACATACTAAGTGCTGCCGAAATTTTAGGCGTCACAAAGAAGCTCCGCAGTCCACGTAATCGTGACCCCCGCGCGCTTCTCGACTACGTATTTCGCCAAGTGGTGGAGTACAAAAAGACAAATGCACATATGTTCCGTAAGGATAGCGCCTCGGAAGTTGTTTCTGCTGCAGTGGATAGCGCTAGTCATGTGGTGACGATGGACAGTGCAAAGGACAGCCCAGATGCTTCTGGTGTGATGCGTGTGATACGGGTGGAATGTGATTCTAATAAGAAGTCTTCCTGCGATCCAACACCTTTTGTTGAAAATCCTCACTGGATGCTACTTTTGGAAGCGAACTTTGCCAGCGGCACCATAAGCGGTACCATAAAATTATTTGAGGATTCACCACGCTTAATTGCGCAAGAAGCTCGAGTGACAGGTGTAATAAATACTTCTGGGAATCAGGAGTATCCAATGGAGTGGGGTATAGCGTTGGAGTCGCCAGAAGGAGAAGTTATCTTTTTTACTTTCTATGCTAAAATACAGGGCAACCAGCTGCGCGGTGAATGTGGGCGAGGAAACGGTTCGACTCGAAATCAGCAAAATTTTGTTTACAATATTGATGATCTATGAAGCTTAATCCAAAAGAGCCGAACGAATTTAGGGAGAGTGAAAACGTCGAAAATTAACGCATCGCGACTCTATTTTCCTTTCAATGTTGATGGGTAAGGCACCATCATAGAATTATCACACAGATGGGTCGCACTTCGTATGTGTGAGAACCAAGTGAAATAAAAGGTGAACGTCTACTTTGCCCATTAATATCATTACTTGGCCGCGTTCCATGAGTTGCATTCACTTTTTTCCCCCCAATAGTTTCTTTTTTTTGGGATGGTGAAGGGGTAAGGTTGACATTGTCTGGTCTGTATATCTCCATAAATTAAGGCTTTCTAAGTAAAGGAAGTTTCTCGCACTTCTGTTGTTCATTCGGCTTCTAAATTTCTTTTTCGTACTTCCTCTTTTCAGAGTAGGCTCAGATGATAGCACGGAAGCTCTGTACTCCTTTTCCTCACCCCCTTCTTCTAGCTTTGTTCAAAATAAAAGAGAAATGATAGAGGATTTCTTTTTGAAGATGTATTTATGCAACATACAATATGAATAGCAAGAGAGATAGTAATGTAGATAATGTAAACGGTGCGCATTTTTTTCTTTTTTTTAACGATCGTACTTCAAGTGAAGAAGGAATTGATGGTGGAGATAAGCTAGTAGAAGGGTCAGGGTGGTGATCTCGATGCATGACGAGGGAGAAGTCGAGTTCATGCGCAAATATATTGGCTTTTTCAATACAGCATTAGCAATTCAAAATATTTTCGTATTTTTATCCTTGTCATTCAGGATTGCAGGTTTCAAATTCATCTTTCAGGGGGAGATACTCTTTCTATCATGAGCGCACGACTTTTCGACTGAATCACTTTTATTATGGTGATTATACTTTAGGAAACTACCTGTTTATAGTAGACAGATGATTTCATCCGATGCAGAACTTTTTATTCACTAAGTTGTAAGTAACAAGGAATATTATTATTTGTAGATATTTTGCTATAGATTAGAATTGAATAAGAGGCAATAGGATTTATGCGGCTTAACATTACTACCGGGAAGGAAAAGCATAGTGAATCATGCACGTCGATAGCTGTTTCTATTTCAGGATACGTTATTAGTGGTAGCGATGACTTTACGGTTCGGCGTTGGAACATGAATGGTGAGGCCCTTGGTATAGTCAAGCGGTTTGCCAGCTGTGTAACCCTGCTGACCTGGGTTCCCACGTCTGGCTGCCTGCGACGCGGGCGTGGGGATCTGAAAGGTAAAGATACTTGTCTTGTTGCTTGTTCAGATGGTATTGTTTCTTTTGTGAACGCTGCCAGTGGTCGCGTGGAGTCCACTATAGAGGCCCATGTTGGTAATGTGACTGGTCTCGTGTATTCTCCCGAAGGCAACTCACTTATTACTGCAGGTGAGGATGGGGCCGTTAAGGTGTGGTCTCAGGCGGGAATCCCTCGTTCCACCCTAGCCAACACTGGAAAGTGTATCTACACCTTATGCTGGGGCTACGAGAAGACCGAGCTTGGGGGGGACTGTGTGTTGTATACAGTTGGTTCAGATGTTATTATTAAGCCTTTTAATCCATCAATTAGGAAACAAATTAAGTGGTGCGCACACAGTGGTGTTGTGCTTACGGCTGATTGGTCTCTTATGAGTGGTTTCATTGTCACTGGAGGTGAGGATGGTATGTTCAAGGTTTGGGATCCGTATGGACGCGCTATTTACACTTCTTCTATTGGCAAGCATCCTATCACTTCTGTCAAGTTTTCCGCTGATGGAGAACTCTTTGGAGTGGGCTCGTTTAAAAGCTTGCGTGTCTGTGATAAGACGGGTTGGAGCCACAGCTACGAGAAGTTGTCAGAAGGTAGTGCCATGTCTATTCAATGGACTCCTGAGGGAACACAACTTATTGTGGGCTGCGGCACTGGTGCTGTCTGTACCGCACAGCTTATCAACCACAAGGTCACATGGGGCCCCTATTGTGCCACGTTGGTGGACAGTCATAAACTGACAGTGCAAAACATCGCTGAGGACACTGTTGAGAAGCTCGAGCAGCGTGACAAGGTGATAAAGCTTGAGATTGGCTATGGCCACATCATTGTGTGCGCTATCACTTACTGTGCTTGTTACCCTGTAGACCGTCTCAACGCTCCCGTGCAGTTTGACCTGAGTGACGCTGTGGTAACCCTGAAGCTTGCTCCGGCTTTGTTCCTGCTGGCTGATTGCAGCCAGGGCATTCAGCTTTACTCGTACGAAGGCCGCATGGTATGCACACTACGGCTACAGCTAGCCCTGAAGCCAGAGATTATGGCAGCTGACCTTATCTCGTTGTCAAACGATACCGTCGCTATGCGCAACCCCATGGATCACAAGAAGCTCCTTTTTTTTTCGACTATGAGTGGTAAACAGCTCGACGCGTCGACGGTGGCTCACCAAGTGGACATTGTTTCTGTCCATCTTTCGCAGTTTGGGTTAATCCACGATCGTAAAGTTGCTTTTGTCGACCGTAACAGAGACCTCTTCTTGTGCCTCGCTCAGCACAAGCTGGGCATACAAAAGATCAGCACTATGGCTTCCAGTGTCGCCTGGCACGAGATGCATGAGACGCTAGTTGCCATCACGGATGGCCACCTCACGATTTGGTACTGCCCTTGTATGTATTTTACAAATCGAGATCTTGCATTCAAAACTAAGGAGGTACATGACGACGGTAGTGACGAGTTCAGCCCGAACGATCGCATCACTAGCTTTCATAGCGCACGAGTGCAGATACGTCGTGGAAGCGATGGCGCTTTACTAACGCTTTCCGTATCACCCTACCCCATTATCCTTTTCCAATTCATGGAGAAGAGTAATTGGGAGGGTGCCATGCGTCTTGCACGTTTTCTTAATAGTGATCTACTCTGGACCGTTCTTACTGGCCTCGCTCTGAGCAAGGGTGAACTGAACGTGGCTGAGACGGGTTATGGTGCTCTGTGTCACCTTGACAAGGTGCGCTACCTTCATTCACTCAAGGAACTCTCGTTGCCTGAGGCTCGTCAGGCAGGACTGGCACTGTTCCAACAACGCCCGGTTGAAGCAGAACGCATCTTGTTGCAGGCGGGGCTTGTGTACCGTTGTATTGACATGCACACCCAGCTCTTTAACTGGGAGCGCGCCCTTGAAATTGCGAAGGATCGAAAGACACACGTTGACACAGTTATGGCGAGACGTCAAAGATATTTGGAGGAGACCGCCAAGAAGGAAACTATCACCGCCTTTAAGGAGCTAGAGGGAGTTATCAAAGTGAATTGGAGTGTAATTGAGGAAAAAATAAAACAAGAGATCATTAAAGAGGCAGAGCGCCCCAATGCTGTGCCATATCACTAAGGTCTTATCACTTTGTGGATGTGCGTATTGTTTTATTTGCTGTGATCTGCTAATGGTGCATTAAAAAGGAGCAACCAAATGGAAGCACGTACTTTTTCGTTGAATTATCACATTCCTCCATCATACACATACGTGCAAGCACACTTAAGCTGAAGGAATTTCTTTAGACGTACTCTTTTTCTTTGTTTACAATGCAAGGCATGTAATAGGTGCCGTAGTGTATTATAGGAATGTCTACAAGGTTAGTGGAGGAGGACGATGACTTATGTAAAAAGGCGCAATCAAATATGCATATTCGTTTTTATTCCTTGCCGTTTGAATGTTTGTTTTTAAATTATTTACACAAGTGAGCCGGTTATGTCATCTTGTAATCAACTGATTTAAACTCTTTCTCCTCTCGAGAATGTTTTTCAAGGAGTGCACAACGAAGCCACTAAAACAAACTGATTGCTATTTTGTCTGTGAGCGCGGTCTCCTGGGATTGGATCGTTTCAAAATAGCGATTTTTAAGATTGCTGTCATCTCTTTTTTTGCTTAACTTGAATTTAAATTTTTCTTGCTGAAAAAAATTTTAACAGTAACCTAAAAGGGGACTTAAGGTAAAATGCTTGGTGGGGAGCACAAAAAAGAACGCTTTAGCGAGCGGCTCGAAAACGCTCAGAATCAGCCTAAAAATAGAGGATATCTACCTGGCACTGTTGCTATGTCAAGTGGCTACACTCCAGCCACTTTGGAGGGGAACTGGTACGAGGAGCGCGCCGATGCCAGCTTCCACGACGGTACGGCTGTGCTTCCCAGGGCTAACGAGAGGTGCTGGATGACGACCTACCGTGATATGGTTGGGACCTCCAAGAGCGCCAGGAGAGCTGACTTCATTAATTTTGACCAGGGCGTCATGGTTGAAATCGTGGACCGCACCCGCTCCAGTTACCCAGGGCATCAACCCCACCTTGACCCGCAGTGGAAAACTACACTCAATGAAACCTTTAAGACAACTACACGAGAAACCTATGTTAACCACCTAGTAGAGATGCGAAGTGCATCTGTGAAGGGCGGGCAAGTGGCTTTGTTGCCTGTGTGTCCTGTCAAGGTACACGGCACCGGAAGCACACCAGCCGCACAGGCACGCGGTGTGCTACAACGCCTGCGTCAGCAGCTTCACAAGAGCATGCCTGGTAGGACGGCTTTGCCCGGTAACGTCATACGAACACTACGACACGCTCTGCAAGAGAGCTGTACTGATAAGGACAGCGGTGAAATCAATGCAGCGGAGCTGTGTGAAGGATTGGAAGCTGTCGGTTTGGAGGTGTCTCTGACCGAGTGTGATGCCGTGATCAGTGGTTTCGATTCTCGGGGTCGTGGTGGTACCGCTTTAATTGACACAGTTATTGCAGAGCTTCGCGGAAGCGTCAATGGACGCCGCGAACAGCTGATTAGGGGCGTGTACGATCTACTTGAGAGTATCTGTAATCGCAGTGATGGTTATGGCATTCTGCGCTCCAGGGACCTCGTGCGGCTGATTGATGCCAAGTACTTGCCTTATATGGCCGATAGATTGTTGTCCGTGGACGAAGCGCGTGCTCTCTTTCGTGACCAACTAGATTTGCGGACCGGCGACGAAACATATATTAGCTTCGAGGTCTTTCTTCGCTATTTTAGTGATGCCGCGTTTGAAATTGATTCTGAAAATGATTATGAGCTGTGGATGCGCAACTGTTGGCATCTTAGCGGTGGCCAGGATAAATCTGCCAATACGTCGTGCCGCAGACTGGAGGTCCTTCACCACAACGGCAGGGTCACAAAAGAGGAGGTTGTCAACGATCTCGACATATCAGGGAGTGGTGACATAGTGGCGCAGCGCATTATCGAGAACTTGCACCATCAGGGCATCAAAGATGTAAAAAGTTTTCGTGTGCTATGATTTCAGTTACTAAACTCGACTTTCTTGTCATTTACTTCAAAATTTGTGCTTTAAGCAACGGGTAGGATGAGAATCCGAATCCAGATGTATACTAAACAAGTAAATGGGAAGACACACTTTTCGTGCTATATGTGTTGTTTCTATATGAAGCACTTACGCCATTTGTGGAGTGATCAAAATTCTAAGTGGATAGTCATGACTTTAATTTAACTTTTATTAATGCAATATTTCTCTTCTAACCCATCTTTTGATGCTATTATTTTATATTTCTTTTATAAGAGAAAAGCAAAAGGGATCAAGAGGAGAAAATAAGACAAAAACATAGTTGTAATCTTTGTAATCTTTATATTTTATTAAAATCTTAATACAACATTCAATAGGAACTAGTCTGAAGGTCACTTTTTACTTTTTACTTTTTACTTTTTGCTTTCTCATTAATTTTTTTTGACTCTGTTTTCTTCTTTTCCTCCTCTCTAAAGGAGGGAAAAAGATGCTCCGACACTCTTCGCATTTGTTGTTAACAGTAAGTGCTGTTATTAGAAGCACTGCTACAACTTCTGTCAGCGCCGATGCTAGTACTCTCAGGAGTCGGATTAATATCGCCTCAGAAATGGATAAAAAAGATCCCAACTACCGTGAAAGGTTTCTTAAACACTTTCGTGAAAAGTTGAACAGCGATACAACTGGTAAAAATCAACTTGAGAGCTTTTTCGACCTGCCTGAGGGTATTTCACCCACACAGGCTTCCATGGGACCCATTAAAAGAGGCGAGGAGCCGCTGCCGCCGTGGATAAAATTAAAGGTTCCAAAGGGTATGACACATCGCCCGCGTTTTAACCGTATTCGAAGAAGCATGCGTGAGAAGAAGTTGTCCACCGTATGCGAGGAGGCCAAGTGCCCAAACATTGGAGAGTGCTGGGGTGGCGAGGACGACGGCACCGCAACGGCCACAATCATGGTTATGGGTTCCCATTGCACCCGTGGCTGCCGCTTCTGCTCAGTGTTAACAAGTCAGAAGCCGCCTCCGTTGGACTCGAATGAGCCCGAGAAAGTGGCAGCTGCCGTAAAGGAGATGGGTGTCGATTACATTGTGATGACCATGGTGGATCGTGATGACTTGGAAGACAGTGGGGCCGGTCACGTCTGCCGCTGCATCAGTGAAATCAAGAAAGAAAACCCGTCATTAATTTTGGAAGCCCTTGTGGGAGATTTCCATGGAAATTTGGACCTAGTGGAGCGTATTACAACCGCACCACTGACTGTATATGCCCATAACATCGAATGTGTTGAGCGGATCACGCCACGTGTACGTGACCGACGTGCAACATACAGACAATCTCTGCGAACTCTTGAGCATGTAACGCGGTATACGAACGGACGATTACTCACAAAAAGTAGCATTATGCTTGGTCTTGGTGAAACTGAGGAAGAGGTGCGACAAACGCTACGAGACCTCCGAACTGCCGGTGTTTCAGCTGTCACTCTTGGCCAGTACTTGCAACCCTCCCGTACGCGGCTGAAGGTCGCTCGTTACGCCCATCCAAAGGAGTTTGAGATGTGGGAAGATGAGGCAATGAAGATGGGTTTCCTGTATTGCGCCTCGGGTCCGATGGTTCGTAGTTCATACAAGGCAGGGGAATATTATATAAAAAATATTTTGAAGCAACGCGAGGTGTATCAAGAATTTTAAAGGAGTCTCTTTGTCCCCTTTCTGAGTATGTGTGAGGTCTGGATATAATCATAAACAGGACATGTGCCTAGGGCACCTATAAGGAGGGCATCTTGACGCGTAGCTATATGGGATATAGTAACATTTTGAAAATTTGTCACTTGCAAAATATCAAATCTTGTTGTGTTGGGCTCCTATTTTCTTTGGACCAAGTAAATACCTTGTGCATGTTGTTACTTTTCACGGTAATCTTCCAAATGTTATCGGCACGGGAAAGCATTCTGTAAAAAAAACTTGTTCTGATTCTATTTACTTCTGGTTCGTATACCTTAGCAATTCGTAGAAATGGACAGTGGAGGGCTCCAATATGACTGCATTTCTTTACCTTTTATCTCCTTTTTTTCTGCTGGGAACAAATTTCAAGATATATATAGCTAACTTTTTTTTTGTTCTTTGTTGGAAGCACATAGTTTGAGAAAAAAATAGCAAGGAGGTCACTCACGATTAGCTTCTATATGGTGTGCCGCTAAAAAGCTTGTGTATATCAGTTTTTTTTTTTGAAGTATTCTGTATTGTTCTTTATCTACCTAAGCCTATTTACAGTGGACATAAGCTTATTCTCTATTTTTTATTATTTCCATTACCGGAGAAATAGATTATTATCATTACTCAGGCTGTCGCTTTTTACTGTGTTTTGATTAGTCGTCTAGATATTTGATTGTTTTGATATTTAATTTATATATTTGTATAACACTTAATTGCACCACAGCTTAACACGATCTTTACACATACCCATATTTCACACACACGCAATTCCAAGTGTTGCCTCACTTGGTGTATTAAGGTGACAATATATACATCAGAGGGAATATAGTTTAAGTTGTTTCTTAATATCACGCAAATTAGCTGTATTGCGCTGCGTTAAGGCTGTATAAGGACACGAAGTAAATATAACATCTTCAAGTCCTAAGCGTAGGTTAGGGATTTACTTGAATAAAGATGCTATGAATAACGCAGTCAGCACAGTTTAACCATAATAGCATCACATCGGAATGTTTAACAGACACGAAAGTGTTCATATAAATGGTTCCCAGACAGTAGAGTCAGAATCACGAATCACTCGCAACTTTAGCACTGTCAACGAAGAGTATGCCACAAAAGCGGCGGATTCATTTACACCTGTCTTCGCTGCTGCAGATGATAAACTAGTTGCTTCGAGTGCCCAACGTCAAGACATCTTGAAAGATCTATCGTCAATGCAGATGGATGGTTGCCGTACGCGTCACTTGCACGAAGCCAGTACCGGAAGTCACTCTACAATATCTCAGATCTCGATTGGTGCGCATGCACTGCCTATAACTCACGTTCAACACATTCCGCGAGCACCGCGTACGACTCAACCCACCACCTCAGGGGACATACCTCTAGCTATTTTGGAGCGCATGGCCTACGACACAGCAGCTTCGACACTGAGCCTTCGTGGTGTCTCTTCCTTTTCGGTTACACCTCTTTACCTGGGTTTGAATTCAGATAGGGGAATATTAGAGCGAATCGTACAGGAGAATGAGGTTCGAATGTCCTTTTCTCCGGACCGATCTAACCGTATGGCCGCGGCTAGTCTGTCAGAATCACCAGGGATTGAAGTTCCACTTACTGCTGTTTCCTCTCCATCATCACGTGATGTTCTTTCACAAGTAAGTACTACCAAAGGAAGTGATGCACCACCTAAACCTGCACTAACAACGTGTCTTGAACACGTTGCTAGTGGAAGCTGTACCGATGAAATCGACTCTCAAACTGTCACAAGGCACAATACAGACTTGGTTGGCAAGAGGTTCCGATCCCGTTCTACTGAATCAACTTTTGTCCGAAAGCCATTGCTAGAGTCTATGAACGATGGGTTGAGAGCTGTATCATTAGAAGATGTAAACATTAGTTCAGAAAAGTTAGGCAAGTGCCAGAGATTATCTGATACTCACTTGATCAGGCTTTTAGTACCAGGGTTACTGGAAACAACAAAGCAGCATGAGCCACTATGCAAAATGTCGTCGCCGGATCACGACCATAGTGATAAAGGTCTAAGCGACGAAGGGGAAGGCTGTCGTGACCCTTATGAAGTTCTTTCTGGGAAGCCGGCGGACACACCCGCCTCAAGTTTTACGAGACCCAAACGAGTACCGAATTATGATAAGTTTATAACACCAGCTTCACGGGTTAATTGTTCTGCTTTCCACCCATCGACCCTTGCACCTTCACATTGTAGGGACTGCTATGCGGCTCATCATCGCGCCTGCTCAGAAAGGAATAGTGCCATTACAGCGCGTGTGTTCAATAATCCCAAACAATGTGCCAGGAAGGTGGAGAGCATATGGGTCACTCCCGAGGGCACTTCAACGTGTGTGACATCGTCGTCACTCATTCAATATAGGGATGCTTCAGTACATATGGAACCATTTCAAACGTGGCCCTTTCCAGCTCTCTTTAAGTCATTATCTTCACCCTTTCAAAGTCCCTTAGATGAGCCCCTCGTCATGAACACTAGTGGCGATGCACTCGAGGCTTTCACTGTCGACAGGGGAGGCTATACAATGGGGAAAGAGGATAGAGATTTAAGCTTAGACATCCTAAATAACTCATCTCGGGTCAAGCTTCAACCAGACTACACCTGCATGGATGATCCATTAGGTTCTTTTTCTCCTCGATTAGAAGCTACGTGCAACAAATGGTCACGGCTGTCTCGAATTCACAACGACTTTGCTATGACAAATCGCCGCTGTGGCGAGGAGACTCGGGATGCAAATCTACAGTGGCTGCTTCGACCGAGTAGCAACATACAGCGCCAAGGCCATGACACAGGGTTGCTTATTTCCGGTGCGAGGGAAAACGTTGAGTTTCTCCGCACGTGGGAAATGATTTACAGTACGTATATGCGGAATTGTTCTACGCATCTTGGCAGTTGCAAGATAATAAACTGCTGTGAGAATTACAGTTCCTTCGATAGCAGTAGAGTATGCCATCAATCTGGGTTTGGTTCTGGCAACTTCCACCCAAATAACTTTCAAAGGGCTAATAGCTTTGACTCACAAAGGTATGCTTGCTCTTTCAGCGTTCCCACCCCTTCCACATCGGTGTCTGGCGCGCTTAGTCGCTCAACCGGGTATTACAGCTTTGGAAATCGCCTCAGTTTGTATCATCCAAATTATCAGAAGATGGGGTTAATTCCACAACACCTTGGCAGCTTTTCTCATACAAAAACTCCCTCTCATGGCTCTAGCGTACGTGGTGTAAAGGAAAAGCTCTATACCAATGTGAAGCTGCGGCAACACGAAAAATCTCACATGGTCATGGATCCTGTTGTCATAGCAAGCATTCAGCGACGACCGCTGTTGTTGGCAACTGTGTTTTTGCGCTACACATGGGCACTTTTGAATAAATCAAGCCGCGATAATGGGGATACAAATGGTGAGGGTGGTGGTGGCAGCTCAGAAGCCCTTCTATCAAATGCGAGCGATATTGATGAACTCTCGTGTACTCCCGATGGTTATACACATGCTGACCAACTTCCTAATGTGCTTTCCAATAATTATAGTACTAACTTTACCCTCGGAGGAAATATCAACAATAACCCAGCTTCATCTTTAACTGACCCTAATGGAAATATGGAGAAAAGTATCATGAAAAGCACTACGACGTTAAACACTCTGACACCAAATTATTCTCCATTGGGGCATGACTGTGAGCGCTCCAACGAGAAGAGCGTCAATCTCAATAATAATGCTGAATCTAGGTTGTTTTGTCGTGAAGTAGTGGCTAGTTCAAGCGATTCTAACCTTGGGGCTATCTCAGCACAACGGCCTTTATCCCGAGATAGCTCACAGGACGTGCTTTGCTTCACGGGGTCCCCTTTTCAGGAGCAACGTCGCTCTTCATTGACGCAGTTCAAGGAAATTGTGCGTCATCAGCATTCTATTGATAACTTGGAACGCGAAGTGGATAATGAATCGAACGATCTGATAGTGTATGTTGGAACACGGTTGATGGGATGGCTCGAAGTGGTAGACCTATTGGGCAGCGGCAGCTTTGGCCAGGTGTTTTTGTGCATGGACCTGCGCGTTAGCAGTGGCCGTTTTGTTCACCCAAGCGAGATAGGTGGGGAAGACTTCGCATATTGGAGCTGTAGCCATGAATATATTCCTTTGGGTGACTGCAACATCCCACCTGCGAATTCCCCGCTTGTGGCAGTCAAAGTAGTAAAAAGTATTCCACTCTTCGAGCAGCAGTCTGTTTTGGAGGCAGAAATGCTCGTTCTAATTGGCGTGCAGACAGACGCAGTTGATTCTCGCGAAGCAGCCTCTCCAATGTCTCAGACACAGAACTCGGCTCTCCATCCACCGCCGTCGGACCCGCGATGTGCGTTTATCGGCAAAATCTTAGCTCACGGCGTTTGCTATGGGCATCATTGCATCGTGATGGAACGCTACGGCGCAAATCTCTATGAATACATCCAAAGTCACGAGCACAGTGGCCTGCCCATGTTCCAAATCCGCACCATCGCTAAGCAATTACTGTCAGCTCTGACCCTTTTGCATGAGAATTGCCACATTATTCATGCTGACATCAAGCCAGAGAATCTACTGCTCACTCTTGAGTCCTGCCAGGGCACGTACAGTAACAATTATATGCAAACAAATACTGCAAAATTGAGGCGCAGTGTGTCACCTGCCTCTGCCGAAGGTCCGAACAGTGGGCAAGCTGCTGATGAATTTCCAGAAAAACACAATGATGTAGAGTCACATTACGTTGACAGGGAATTAACGGCATCTAACGTAGAAGAACTTTCCACTTCCCTTACTATTGCCAACTTAAAGGCAAAACCTAGCAGTGTCACAATGCCTAGTAAAAGTTGCCTGGTTGCTGACTGCGTGGATGCAAGCACGCGGTCGGAGCCGCTAACAGGACTGAGTCTTAAGCAGCGAGCAAAAACCCAAAGCACCGAGCAAATGCACGTTGTGCCAAAATCACAATGCTTTCAGAATCTAGATCGTACTTCGTCTCAGGAACAACTGGCACCGGATAGCGTTCATAAGGCAGTAGGGCCACCGGTTAGTTCATTACTGCGCCTGAATTCCATTGAGGCATCTATGCGTGGATCCACCTCATTAACTATACCTCGACTGCACATCAAGCTCATTGACTTCAGCTCTAGTTGCTATGATGCGGGTCCTTTCTACACATATATCCAGTCGCGTTACTACCGTGCTCCTGAGGTCATTGTCAATGCTGGCTACGGGCCCCCTATCGATTTGTGGTCGACGGGTTGTGTGTTAGCTGAGCTGCTCCTAGGCATGCCGCTTCTTCCAGGGTGTAACAGCCATCATCAGTTGACTTTGATAGAGGATATGCTGGGTCCTCTTCCCGCGTCTCTGCTTGAATGTGGTGATTCCACAGATTTGTATTATAATAAGCAATGTATTGATGATGCTGGTATTCAGGAAGCCCTCCCTGGAAGTAGGCCACCCCAGGATAAATCTGGAACAACAGCAACTTTTCAGGCATGGAAGGAGAAAATAACGGAACACGTTGACAACTCTACACATAACACCACTTTCAGCTACAAGTTGGTCAGCAAAGATGATTTTCTTACAAAAAACAACCTCCCTATGGTGGAGTATAAGCGCTACTTTACCTGCAAGACACTACAGGAGCTAGTGCGGCAATGCCCTTTGCCTTTAGCGGAGAAACGTATAGGTCACGGTTTGCAACCTTACGTGCCACCAGGCGAATCAAGTGACATTCCATCAGATGCAAAGCTCTCCGAGACGATGTGTAAGGAGCTGATGGCGCAACGTTTTCTGCTTTACGACTTGCTTCGTCAGTTACTAAACCCAGATCCACAGATGCGCCCAACTGCTGCACAGGCGCTTTCGCATCCATTTTTATCTAGCGAATTTACATATATGCAACAGTTTGGTCTGGAGTAAGCACTTACTCCTCTAATGATGAAAATGTAGTACACTTACATTCTGTTGCAAGGGTATGTGTGGAGAAGCCGTGTAGGAAAACATTGTAACACAGCACAAAAGCAGCGATTAGTAGAAAAGGGAATCAAAGAAAGAGTTCGTTAATTGCTGCTAATGGTCCATCATCAATGCATTCATTTATAATGATAATACAAGGGGCCAAAAATGAGGAACCACATTGCAAATCTTGTGTGTATTCACTATATTTACCATTATATTTAAGGTAGAAGCCAGTGAATAATCAAAAGGAAAAAAGAAAGCCATATAATGTATTATTTTTTCCTCAGTAACCTCTAAATTTTTCCCTCGGTGCTATATATTAGCATCACTTTTCCTTATTATCATGGACCATACTTTTAGGCATGCGAAGAGGCTTTTTTCCCTCCAACTCTTTTCTCATTTTTTTCTATTCAAATCAGTTTTGTAAAAAAGAAATAGTTTTTACTTCTATTATATTAACTAAAAATGTCATAATAGGCTTGATTTGCTAATGCTGTATCTATATATATATATAAAGATATTATATTGTAATTTCTTGCTAAAGCTTGAGAGGACTGAAAATTTGGTGTTGCATTTTGTTCTTCTAGCTGTTCGCAATTTTCCATTTATTCTCTGTTGCATTGGATCATGCATCTTCTTAAGGATATATTTTTATAGAACTCATTCAACAGAAGGAAGGGTGATTAAATGAAAAGATTTGTCTGAAAAGGAACATATTATATAGTAAATTTCACTTTGAGTAATTTTACGTTACACTTCAAGTCTCTTTTTAAAGATTTATAGAGCACACACATTATTTACTGTCGGAACAATTGGGGATTCTTGAATTTTTGTGTTTTCGATAACCCACTTCTACGTGGCTTAATCTCTTATTTTGACGTTTTTTTTTGAGTAGTTCTTTTTTGTTGAATATTATTGTTGGAATTTATGGATTAAGGTTTCAGCGTGGGAAATTAGCTAATTGTGTCGTACTTAAACGAAACATACAAAAACGAATTTTAAATAAGTAGTTGCAGTTTTGTCAAAAGTTAGCAAAAACAAAAAAGAGACAGGTGTCCCTATACATTTTCCCGTTCTGCAGTTTGAGCCACTAGGGTAAACTGCAGCGGTACTAAGCATTTTTCGACATTCTCAATTCCAATATATACATATACATATATACATATATATGTATATGTATGTATATCTAAGCGCATGAACACAGATAAATTTCTTGAGACTGATCTAAATGCACTTGATGAAAATGTTAATAGCGTAAGTAAAAGTAATTTGTCCATGTCAACCTTGAAGAAGCAGGGATTAGTTGAAAATCTATCTGCAACGGTATCGAGCGTCCCGCGTCTTAGTGCAAGAGAAGTGTCTCATTCCTCATGCCGCAGACTTCTTTCACGGATAGGATTACTTAGTGCTCACCGCCGCAATCACAAGAAGAGTCGTCCGAAGTCGGAGCAAAATAAATGGGAGCACAACAGCGTAAACAATAACATGGAGCTCGACTTGAGCCCATGCGCTCAGCAAGCGGCTAGAAATTTGCAGGTTTTAGACAACTCGGAGACATTTTTTTCGCCAAGTGTGGAGCTTGGTTCAAATCTTCTTGACCCAATTCTTGTTTCTGAACCATTGACTGATAGCCCTGTCGCATCTACTTCAAGGCAGCGTATTAGTCGCCAAAAAATGAATCAGGAATCCACCACAAAGCGCTTTGACGTGTTAGCGGGTTCAAATGCAGGATCCGATTCCACTCCTCTGGTAGACTTTAAGGCGACCAACTCTACAACAAGCCGTCGGCTGCGGCATCCCACTGATGAAAAGGTGGATGCAATGCGTTTTGATAGCAGTAATGGAAGGCAACAAAGCCGAAGTTTACTTGAAAGTAGTTCTCATTTTGCGACGGCGATGCAGCTTGGTTCTCGTCAAGTGGACCAAACCAAATGTCTCAGCGGTAACTCTTCTTTTTGCACTTCCCACATGCTGCCGACTGAGGTTAGTCCTCGAGGCAGTGTGAAGGGTGGAGGAGCGCACACCTCATTCACTCAGTTGGGGTTCAATTCTTCCACAACGGGGCCACCCGCGTGCCAGACTCTGCGAGACGCCAAATCGGTACTCCGAAAGCATGCCCCAGCAAACCCTGTATCTGCGGCATCCAGCACACATGTAGCAATAAACTCCGTTATCGGCTTGTCGCTGCACAGCTTTCATCCCACGAACTCTTTTCATAGCAGAAGTAGCAGCTTTAGGAGTAGAAGGACTTGCGTGCGGCGTGGTGTTATGGCTAGTGATGCCGAAGATTCGATTCAAGACAGAGATTTATCAATGATAGGGGCCACGGCTGTTGCATCTGCTTCTCCTAGTGCAGAACTATTTCATCATGGGGTTGTTTCGCAGAAGATGCAATATCCTGCACACTCGGCACGCACCCACGAAGGCTTAGTCGACAGGAGTTTTCGAAGCTTTCCTAAAGGTCCACTTGACGCAGCATGCACTCCTTTTAGCCATAGAACGTCCGATATCATTGCACTTCCATCAGAGCAACAAGGGAACCCTAATTGCACATGTGGTCATGCATTGCAATCCATAGTTATGGTACCAGGGTCTGACCCCAGTTTCGGCCAGGTTAGATCGCCACAGCTGATCTTTGAAATGCTTGACACTTCAAGTATCACAAGTTTTAATCCAGAGGAAACTGCGAAAGAACTGAGTGTAAGTAATCGTAGCTTGTCCTCAGGGTCTGCCATTGGGATGCCGTTGCGGGCGCGTATTATGGGACCCAAGTTAGTACGTCGTCTCAGCTCGCGTTCTGCGCAATCCATTGATAATAGCAACACAAGCGACTCTGATGTGGAAGCAGAACATCAAAAGAAGGTGGATGAGCTTCTTAGACTTCTGACGGCGGACCGTAGGCCTCATAGATCAAATTCACTAGCACCAGAGGATCCTTTATCAAGGACCAGTAACACCAACACAGGTAATAGCGGAGATATGACGACAGGCGGCTTTGCACGTGTCGACGGTGTGGCTTCCGCTTCTCATAACACTGTGAACTGCATGTCAGACTTAATAACCGGGAGCACCGAAACGGCTTTAGACCCAGCAGCAAATTCCAGTTGTGAGGATAAAGGAATGCCCAACAGCAGTGGGTGGATGTGTGTTGGAAGTCTTTTCAGTAGTCAGGATTGGTATATGCGCATGCAGCGTAAAAAAGACGATGATGGAACTGAGAAAGAAGTGGAGCTCACAAGCAGAGGATTTGATAAAGACAAGGAGCGTAGTGGTAACACGTGTAACTGTAGCGGCGGTTCTGGCAGTATTGCATTGCCGTTGGCAAGTGGAGATGCAGATGGGAAGAGTGTTCTGAGTTCTCCTGGCAAGGTGCCGTTGGTGGATAAAAGTGATGAAGATAAACCGGGGAAGTCGCTACCGCGTCGAAAGACTTCGTGTACATACGCTGAAAACCATATTGCTGTCAAGGAGAATATTTTTGAAACTTGTACGGATGCAGAGGATCGCCAATGCAGTAGAGTTAATTTTAATTCAAAATCTGATCGCCTATCTTCTCCCATGGAGAATTGCCACAATGAACAACCCCAAGTCCAGGATATGACTCTTATCATCCCACAAAATGGACCGCCAGCAGTGTCGCGACTCATATTGGAAGGTTCTGTTCCATTAGGCGACCAGAAACTCCACACTGAAAAACACACACACCAAATAGGGAATAATGCTACATCTGAAGATGGCATTGTAGGCATTTCTTGTGAAGCCCCCATTCTTGCGCACCATGAATTCAATGTGAGGGTTTTACCCACTATCAGAGAACCAGATCCACCATTGAGCCCAGCCTCACAGAAAGCAGCTAATGTTCCCCAAACTCCTGTGATCTCTCATGTTCATGAGGTTTACCAAGTGTCTACTGTTCCAGGATTGCAGTCTTCTATGCGCAATCGCCAGGTTAGCAACAGCAGTAACAACCACTTGCCTGACACTATGTGCGATCACAGTACTAGTACAAGCAAACGCATTTCTAGTGGTTCAAGTCGAGAAAAAATAAATAAACATCCCAACAAGGGTTTGGAACGGGTACGTCTAGAGCCTGTTACCTTTTCACCAGGTAAGGCTAAACGAATAAAGAAGAAAACACGTGAACGTTCAACTATACTGCCGACCGCAAGTAACGTGTGCACAGATAGCGTAGGTAAGCATGACAAAGTGCTATTACCGAAAGGGTTTTGTATCGATGAGGCATCTTCCGGTATTCACGCTACTACTGATGTATCCTTGCCAGTGCTTCCTTATGATCATCTAAAGGTAGACTCCGAGCCCACCTCCAGCGGGGCGTCCATTAAAGAGGCCGATCCTCCCATCTCCCCAGAGTCGACGATTTCGCGTGCGTCGTGCTCAAGTGGCGATGGTAAGGTTACGCAGGATTTCCTGGCTCATTGCAATCAAGCCCGGCGCAGGACCATTCCACACTATACTAATACTACCAAGATGGACTCCCTCATCGATGAATCTCTGAAGGTTGGCTCTGATTCACGCGTATCGCCATTACAGAAGAAGGATAGTTCAGCTGCTATGCAAGGAGGCCTTCTTCACATTACTTGGCCTATGGGCGTCTCACCTACTTCTGCCATAGGGCAGCATGCGACAAGCCCTAATTCTGAACCTTGTCGAAAAGCGTCCCTCCCTCAAGTGAAATCCGCTAAATTACAAGCCTTTGCACCCCCGAATATGAGTCGTCGCACGTCAGTTGTGAAATCTAAGTTAGGAAGCAATAGCAAACTCCGCCCCTCATCCCCTGGAGTGGTTCTGCCACAGTGGAAGTCGTCTGATACAAGTAAGCCCGCGCTGTCTTCAGCATCAGTCAGCAAAAATATAGCCAGTGGTTCAGATGCTGATTTTAATACTGTCACTAGAACACGGATACTGCAACCGCATTGTAGCACGAATGTTGACGATCAAGCAATGGCCTAAAAATGCCGTGCACATCGAATTCCTCACTAAATGAAAAAGGGATGAAGGAGTGAGGAAATACCAATTGATTACTATGAGTGCCTTTTTCCTGATTTTGAATAAGAGTAGGAGGGTTCCATTTCGATATGATGCATGGAATGTTATTGATCCTTTCTAGAGAAAGGGAACGACAAAGGCTCGCGACAAAGTACAGGAAAATCTTTATTGTTCCTCATTTTCCAAGAAAGACATTGACCTTTGGTATTCCATTTGTGTTCTTGTATTTTAATTTCCAACATATTGGGGTAATTAATATCATTCTAAATGAACGAACATGTGTAAACGGGAAAATATTAATACCATTTTCAGTGTCAATAATGAATTTAGTATTAGCAGCACATAAATTTAGCATTGTGCTATCACATATTATCATTATCATGTACATAGTGCAAGTTGTGAATTTTTTGTTTTCATTAGTACACAGGGGCTAGGCTTTACTGTCCAAAATAAAAACTGAAAAACACGTTTTATTATAAAATGCTATTATAAGAAAATCTTATGTTTCTCAACACTTACAATCAACTTGTATTAATAATGGGTTAATAGTTTACTTTAATAGAGATTATTCTGTCTGAAGTGTTTCCATTTAATCCACTCATCGCTTTCCCATCTTCAAATCCATACACACTTTCGTTTTTTCAGTGTTGAAAGCTACATTTCCACTAATTATATTAGTATATATATATATATATATATATATATATATATATATATATAT
>HF955063.1:66549-88203 GCA_000582765.1 Phytomonas sp. EM1 | reverse complement strand
TACTTACTACTACTTATATATATATATATATATATATATATATATATATATATATATATATATATATATCTTTTCCTGTAAGATTACATAGAAGCGCTAAAGTAGATAGGGTTATCTTGGGGATAATTAGGGAAAACTATTACATTTGTAGTAGCGTTTTTCCATCCTAGTACTGCGGTATTCATTTCTGATTTTAGGTCCAAATCCACCTTTTGTTGAAATTTAGCCTGACAAAAATACTTGTCAGTATATGTGTTTATAGCATAGAATACATATTACAACAAAGAATATATTTTTATTGTAGTATTATTAATATTAGTTGGAAAAATACAATGAAAGTCTCTACTGTGGTTTCATATAAATCTAAGATGGAGCCCAACAAAGACAAGCTTACGTGGTCTCGATTGGCTTCTCAGCAGCATCAAACACCGCATAAAGGGTGCCCCATGGCGAGACCACCAATTACATCTGGATCAAAGGGTGAAATAAGACGGAGGGTCGCGGCATCTCCTTTATTGGTATCGTATAAAAAACAAGGCAGAAATAAAATTACTATTCCATCTCATGGGCATGGAAACCATTCAACTAACCTTATTACGCAGAAACGCGCGGATGATCCGTGTGTTTGTAGTACTATAGGGCGATCATTGCTAGCAGATATGAATTCAACTACATCTGTGCGCCCCAAAACACCTGGCGTAAGTCGCTTATTAAGTACTCCATATTCCTCTCGACCACTTCCTCTTTCATCACTGCCATCGCTTCGACCCACTTCTACCTCCATTCCTTCCACTGTTAGTCAGCCTTATTTCAACATTCTTCCTGAACGCAGCTTTTTTGGAATTTTCAAGGCTGCTACTTCAGTGACAGTGCGAACAGATGCATCGATTATGTTTTGTAATAGTGCCAGAGTTTGCCCACTCACAGATTTCCATCCGCTCGCAGTCACCCCATCGTCTCATCTTGATGCTCTTAGAGTCCCTTCAGACATCATTACTGAATCAAAACCAACTCAAAACACTAGGGCAAACTGCTACGATGGCGACTCTCAGGAAGACAAGCTTCAACTAGCTTTAGAAGCCTCTGCAAAGAATTCAAGGGCCGACGCTGTCTCCTCAGGATATGACAATCCAACTTGGCTTAGAAATAAAACATATGTAGAAGAGCTTGAAGAGGGAGTTGTAGGCAATGTGTCTGGTAATCACAGGGAGTATGCCGAAAGTACCGATAGTGGCTACATGAGCATGAATCATACTGGTGGCAACTCCATTATTGGGGGAACTGAGTCAGCTCTTAGTGAATCTCGAACCCAACTGGCGTTGTGCACTGCCCATTTACGCGCTCATCCGCTGCGTTTTTCATCTGTAGGTAGCAGACGAGATACGTCAGGTGCCCAAAATCACTACCGTCGAAGCACTTCGCTCACTTCCATTCGACCATCTGGGAGTCATATCCCGCCACACAATCGTGGATGCAGAAATAACTCAATAGCCTGCAGCCAGACTCTCAACATGTCACAGCTTTTTAAAACCGGCCTGTACACAACCCTGTGGGTTTCAGCTCAGGACGGGAGTATTGAGATACGTTCCATGGCAAACCCTCGTACAGTTATGGCCCTTGTTCCAAAGACGTCCACACCTACGTTCGTGACCTCTCTCTTGTGTATTGGTCTAAACAGGGTTGCCGCGGGGCACAGCAATGGCAAGATACGAGTCTTCGATGCCTGCACACTAAAAGAGTTGCAGGAGGTTCAGGCTCACACTGCCTCCATTACTTGCATGACAATCGTCACGTTACCATCTGTTTTCCCTCTTTCTTCTACGTTTCCTGAATACGGTAAGAAGAATGATAGTAGTAGTACAGAACCAATGGGTGTCGCTAGTGGAGAATCGTTCACTGTCATTCTCACTGGTTCCCTAGACTGGACTATAGGTGTGTGGGATAGCAAGACTATGAAACTGGTTGCGCGTCTAAAAGACAACCGTAATGGTGTTAGTGCACTTACTGCGAGCATGTGTGGTTGCTATGCTATCAGCGGCAGTGTAGATGGCACTGTTCGGTTGTGGAATCTGATGACAAACACGCAGGTGAAGCTTGAAGAGGGGGAACGCCGGGCTTTGGTGCATCACCAAAAGCTTACCGCGCCCAAGGAAGAATTTCACCGAAGTAAGCCACATGAAAAAGCTAATAGTACACCCAAACGACCCGCTAAAGACAAACGATATAGCCTTTCTTCCTCTTCTGTTGTGGGCTCTGACACTATTTCTCATTCTGTGCATATGCCGAAGAGAATTAAACGTGGGAAGCTTGCTAAGGAAAGACCACTAAGCTTTGTTTCCAAACAAGCGCCGTTAATGAGAAGCATTCTTTCTGCACGATCCCTTCCAGATGCGAGGGGTGGCGGAAGGCATAGTATAGCCAGGTCATCAGTAGCTCCTAGTGCTTGCTTTACCCCTTTGCGAACTTCCGTATGTCCGAGTAGGAAGGGCAACATTGATAATACGACCAGGAGTTGTCGCTTCAACGGGCCAAAATTAAGCAAATCCAATGTTGTAAAAATGACGGAGGTGGCTACAATCGCATTGCATCACTCAGAGGAACATCTGCGTGCATTGACTTCAGTCCCACATTTTTGTGTTGCCTCCCCCAACATCTACTTGCCTTGTTGCCACCCCTCTGGGAAGGATTTCCAGAACCCTTACGACTTCAACTGGCCCATTGACAACGCTCATAGCGATCTTATATCTGGTCTGGTTGTGGTTAAGGATCGCCTACTTGTTACAGCATCCCGCGATGGGACCGCCAAAGTGTTTGGCCTTCCCTCTGGGGTATTTCTCCGTAGCCTAACAGTCCCTGCCAAGACACCCCTTTCAACAATTTTTTTTGATCGTCAGCAATGCCGCCTGTTATTGGGTGTGGTTGATGGTACCCTTCTCGCCTACGACCTCCTTTCTGAAGAGATGCCGATGGTTTTGCAAGCGAAACCACCCGTTATTTCGTTTTCTTCGGTATACATACCCCTCCGCACTACCACCATGAAGCGTTTTTTTCTGATTTCGTCCACGTTTTTTCGATATGAGCCATCGTGTGACCAACCCTCGGGGGTCTCCTCGCATGTAACAAGTGTAAAAACTGTGATACAAATGGATCGAACTACTATGGCGCAAGATACCGGAGGGAGGCCTACGACGCACCGTGTAGGTGAACCGTCTTTCCGTGAGCTTCATCTCGCCACTCAGCAAGGCGATCTGCAGACTAAAGTACAAGAGGGCAAAGTTATTGTTTCGAAGGTCTGCACTATGGGAACGTTGGAGGATATGCAGCTGGAGAATGTACGGCAGAACGCCTTAATCATGCAGCGGGTTTGCACTCGCAGTTTCCTCCTCCGATACTTCCTCGTCCTACAGAGGTGGGGTTCACAAAAGCGGTCCATGGCCAAGCAGTTTTCACAACCAAGAGAAAAGCTTATCATGTTTGATGAGCATGTCATGCGCATTTATTGGGATCGCTGGAGGCTGTGGTGGCGCAAGTATTGCAAGCACCGATGGTCTGATGCGGTAGTCCTACTTCAAGCTCGTAGCCGCTACAGTAGGGAAAGTGCCAAAAGTGTAGAGAATTATCGTACTTTTCATGAATGTCTGGATGCATTGGCCACAACACACCGGCGTATTTGCGCTACTGTCATCACATATCGACAACATGTTTGCAGACAAAATCTCTTCCGGGACGTATTTTGTCTATGGGCTACCACTTCTAGATTTCGACTCATCCTGAAACGACGGGAGAGCATTTTTAATCGTCTCCTATCTTTTAGCACCCCTTTCTGTGGGACTTATGGTACCACGCCGCAGATTCGTTTAGGACAGGTGACTCGATGGCAAGGGCAGCATCTGCAGCTGCTTTGGCTAATGCACCGGTTCGGTGAGTCTTCGAGACAGCTGCTGCGTTGGCGTTACTATAACCAGTGGAAGGAGTTGATTATTCGACAACAGGAGCAGATTCAAGGGTGCGAAAATAACGTGATACCGCTTCTTCCACACGAAGAACCTTATTCCTTTCTGTTGATCCGCAGTATGGTGCTGCAGACGTCATGCTTTCGGAAGTGGCGTATTTATGCGTTGTATGTTGCGAAAAACGCTCGTGTGAAGGACGAAAAATATACCATGTATCGGGAATGGATAAGCTTGCAGAGTGTCACTAGCAATACATCTTCACTAGAACAGCTTCGTTCTGAAGAGGTAGAACTTGAAAGATGCGTTATGCAGGCAACAGCTGAACGCGAGTCCGTGAAGGCAGCGGAGTGTATCGCACGAGAAGAAGTTACAGCAATGCAGATGACGGAAGCTATGTGTATTTTGCTTGGAAGTTTCCTCAATGTGCCTTTGCTGAATTATTTAATCATGAGTCGCACCGGTTCCAATCAACTACAACTACAAAATACCAAGGGCTACATCAGCGGCTGCAGAGCCCACTCTCAACCTAACACAACTGCCGAATCTATACCTTCTCGTGTGTGCCATCTGTTTGGTATTGGTGCCCATCTTAGTACATTTACACACTGTAATCATCGTCGTTCAATGTCTTCAGGGGGTGCCATTGCAGATATTAGTTTCATATCCAATGTCACTGACGAACGTTGCTCTTCATCAGTCGCAACCACTTATTCCGCGTCTGAGCGTGTCAACACACCTAGATTTCACTTTTTACAGACTATTTTGTTAACGCTCAAGGGGGAAGTTTTCCATTGTTGTCGGGATGGGCGAGCTTTAATTGTCGCACACAACCTTGCTACACGACTTCATATTGTCGACCTAAATACCACCGCAGTCGCTGACAACAATCTTGGTGATTTAGATGCCACTTATGGCTCCCTTTATCTTAGGAACACTGCTGACTCTGGGCAGGAGTACCGGCCCGGCAGCACTGGTACTCGCCCTTCACATGCACTATTCAAGGAGGACTTGCAGCATCAGAACGAGCATGCCGCCGGTGGCGTGTCACCGTGGAGTGTTACGATGACAAACCGCCTTCGTGGGCAATCCATGCCAGTCTCGGATAATTGCGTACCCATGACACTTTTACAACATAATAATCACGCCACGAATTCGAGACCTCAGGCAGCTTCGTATACACAGGGGACCGAATACAAAACGCTTGCAGAAGCATTTGAAGCTATCACGGAGGAGCTGATCACAGTACTTAGTGATGCTGCACGCGATGTCGGTATTGATCTCAGGCAAAATAATATCTTTTTGCCGATACTAGCTGCTAGCGGCGTATCTGATGACGTGCGAGGCTGTGTGCTCCTCCCTGACGATGAAGCAATGCATCCTATCGAGTCACACAACTATGCACAAACGCCTCCAATCCCGTGCCCTTTCCACATAGGTGATTCTAAGCAGAATGCTCCAGCTTCTACATCCCTAGGTGATGCGACAAAGTATTGTTCTGTTTCGGATTCATATCAGCAAATGTCACGAGTGCCACAGTCATCGTCAACCGAGCGTGATGTGCGGACTTTACTTAAATTAACGCACCAGCATGCGCATGTGCTGCGATGGACTCGTCTGATTCCTACTAAATTGCGCCACCAAATCATGAACTTAGTCGTGAAGCTCATCGTCCTGTATGACAGCTTTATCGCACATAGTGAAATGAGTATTGAGGGGACTGGTAGTATCTCCATACGAGGCTCGAGTTCCGTGCGGCCACTCAGTGACAGCTGTTTGTGCAGCGATTCGACCGCGGCGTTACTGATCCGTCATGCGACACCGTTGTTGTTGTTGCTTCAACCCATGCTATGGGAGAAGAAAATACAATTAAAAACTCTTACGAATACTTACATTAATTCGATTTCGATGGGCCCTCCGGATGCTGAGGGCCGCAGTGATGCTTTGGGATCAACTAGCCTTCGCGGCTCGTGCTTTTCAGATGTGCAGAATGCCTCTGCAAACGCTTGTAACACTGTCGTGGACAGCAGTTGTGCCTCCTCGTTGGAGAGCAGTTTCGTGCAGAGCACTTCCCTACGACGACAACAAATTCCTTTCCATTTCCCGCAACCACAGCTGCGTCTTTCGAGTGTTGTCATCAGCAAGGGCCACGGTAGCAAACTACCGGGGCACCGAACCCCCTCGCGTGATCGTTCCTACGCGGGAGAGAGCACAACTAACGGTGGTATGTGCTCTCATTGGGCTCATGACTCTGTGTCGGGCACGGGGGTGGGCGCAACGCGCGCTACCGCTAAGGCTGGCACCATGAGAGTGGCTGTCCACCGGCCCCGCACCCCCTCATGTGTCGCTTTATCGGTCGAGGATGATTTGGAAGTCGAGGAGGTGTCCTCTCGACGATCCCACGATACTTTCAATATGTCTACGCGCTGTGGGACACCACATTTCACATCGCAACGGAGTGTGTCTCTATCATCGTGTGGTATTATCAAGCCTTACTTAGGCTTCCGTGTCACCGTGAACCGGGGTGCAGACAACTCCACGCGTATTAGTATAAAGGAGGTCATACCCACCTATGAAATTCCTGAAGGTGAAGAGGCGAAAAGTCCCGCATCAAAGGCAGGCTTGGAGGTCGGGGACCGCATTGTGCGTTTTGCTGGCTACACCGTGACCGACCTGGCGGCTTTCAACGCGATCGTGTCACGCCACGCGCGGGTAGCAGCTGAGCTGCCAATGGAAGTAGTACGGAATGGAGAAGCCATTTTATTGAACATTCAGGTCGGATCGAGACTGAGTTAATAGCTAAAACAAAATTAACGCAGAATTTTGAAACAAGAGGAAAAAAACCAATCAAATTTACCATGTGCAAAGGATGGACATCACAGCGTATCAGGGAGTAAGTTTTTTTTTTTTGTGGGGCGTATCTTTAAACATTGCAATAGATTAATAAATATTTATATTTTTATCCACCCACATCATTCCTTGTGTTTCTTACCACCTCCTTTGGTGTGTCTACGGTAAAGGATCATTAATGGAATTGTATAGAGGGGGGGATGGGATGCATTAGTGCGGGGTTCTTCAGGATGTTGTTGATGGTTCTTACGGGTCAGCCTTAGATTCTCATGCTATTTCACTGAATTTCGTGTGTTACCTCCCCCCGATTTTTCCCTGAAAAAAATATCCCCTTTACCACTGTTTCGATACCCAGTTACTTCCTTTTTTCTATGTGCATCCAGATATTGACTCCTGCTTTGCTTATAAATTTACAAACTTTTTAATCTTCTTCTCGCGAGAAAAAATACGTTACTAGATCCTTGCTATTCTTTTATCTTTGTTTGTTTGAGTAGTCCCTCTTGCTAAATATACAACATACTGCATCCACTTCAAAGTGTGAACAATACGTGAGGATCGAAATAATTTGATTTCGAACCTTCACCTGTTTATCATCTCAATGGATGAATGAGGAACAAAATGGAAAGTTGGCATCCTGTTCTATTATCTGTGAACATTATGTGTATGAATAACCACAAACTCAGGTGATCTTTGTACTTGTTTCTTCATTTTCCGCCTCAATATCTTTTCTTCTCTTGAAGTCGCTCGAATACACGTTCAGTTTTTCCCGAAGAAAAATGGTGCGCATGCATGGTAACGGTCATGGCAAGTCCAGCTCGGCTCTGCCGTACCGCCGAACTCCGCCGACATGGCTTAAGATCGCCAGTCGCGATGTGGTGGAGCGGGTGTGCAAGCTGTCCAAGAAGGGCATGCCGCCAAGCCGGATCGGTATGGAGCTACGAGATTCAATGGGTATCGCCCAAGTGAAGAACGTGACCGGCCGAAAAATTCTGCGCATCCTGAAGCACAAAGGCCTCGCTCCGGAGATCCCTGAGGATATGTATTGCCTGGTGAAGCGCGCGACCGAGATGCGCAAGCACTTAGAGCGCCACCCGACTGATCGCGATACCAAGTACCGCTTGATCCTGGTGGAGTCCCGCATTCACCGATTAGCTCGTTACTATAAGCGCGTCAAGCAGCTGCCCCCAACCTGGAAGTACGAGTCCAGCACCGCTTCTGCGATGACATCATAAGTCAAGAAACGCATGATGAACCTCGAGTTGGCAAGAACCTTTTTTCAAGTGTCGTTATAATGATTTCTTATTCTTTCCTACCTTGTATTTTGGGTGGAAATACAAAATTCATTTAAATATGAACTAAGGACGTTATTATTAATGTGTGTTTTTTTCCATTGCGGGAGCGATGATGAGTTGTATTCAGTTTTGTTTTACACTTATTTCTGTGCCTTGCAATCCTACCAATTTTGAATTTACCATTTTTTTTCTAGTAGGTTAGTATAGCGATTAGAAATAATAATCTGTCCAAGAGGCATTACTACTCTAGTGGAGATTTCTCAAAGGCTAACATATTGATTATTTTAGCTATTTTTGGAGCAATTTACCCTTTCCATAAAAATGGCTTCAAATGGGTGTTTTATTGGTGTAATGTTAGCGCGCATGCACGATCAGCTACCGTTGTGTAGTTATACGGACGAGAATTATTCCAATTCCAATTTTATTCGTCAACAGATGAAGCGCATTATTGAGCGCATGGAGACGCCTGCGAGTACTGCCGATCGCTCTGCTTCCCGAGGCAGCTATTATCAAAGCTTTGATCACAAAGATTGCATTTACTTTGCTTTCCAGGACTCTGGAACTAACCTCACAGTGATCACTGCTCTGAATAAAGTCTTACTACGGAACTCTGCGGATGAACTTGGAACGAATAAACTAGCCTGTAAACTTCTAGATATGGTTATGGCGGAGTTTTTACAAGCTTTCACTATCGAGGAAATTGAATCGAAGCATCTGAGACCTTTTCACTTCATTAAATTTGACACCGTGCTTCGCAAATGCATAGCTCGAGTGATTCAGCAGGATCGTGTCTCGGGAGATGGTCTTGCACTAGGGGGTGGTAGTGGTGCGGTTACGGGTACAGGACGACGTCAGATAAATCCAAACTATGAATCTCTTAGGCAAGAAATTACTGACGTACATTTTGTCATGCGGAAAAATTTGGAGGATCTCATGAAGCGCGGCGAGAAGTTAGAAACAATGAATAATTACTCAGCACAATTAGTGGATCAAAGCGCACGGTATTACCAAAAGACCGTAGATATGAATCGAATGCGCTTGGTGAAGATGTACGCTCCAGTGGCAGTGGTGTTTTTTGTTTTATTACTATTTTTTTTTATTTACTTCTTTTAATGGCAAAAGACTAGCTGTGTGAGCAGGACTTGGAAATCGTGCGTGTTGAATATAACAGTCGCACATGTTCATCTGAGAAAACAGACGGGGTAATATATTAATGCAGCGACCCATGAAGGAGAAGTATAGACACGCATTTATTGTTTACGCCATGTATTCATTATTTACAAGTACAACGTAGAGAGTTGCGTTGTATGTGAGTATAAAAGCGTGCATGACACCTTTTTGTTCGTTTGCTTATTACAGATTATCAACATATTCTGTATGCTACCTTGGCCTTTACTGTGCATTTAGAACCCTCCTTTCCCAAATGAAGAGAAAGTTGTGCATATTAAGAATAATCACTTAAAAAAATCATGAGACGGGTCTATTTGCATTCGATCCTTGTATTTGTGCGATGTACTTGTTTTTAGATCGTGACAGTTATCAGCCGCAATTTACAATATTATTAAAGATATATAGACACATTTTATTTAGTGAGATATCCTACTTTACAGTTTACACAAAGCGGAGAATTCTATGTCCATTCCCGAAATTAAGCTTGCGAGCCCTCAAGTTCAAGAAGGCTTGATGCATCCCTGTGAATTTATTCAGCGTACTTCTTTACGACAGGAAGAATGCATGCGCATGAATCGTATTCGTACCACACATGGCCTGGGGGCCGCCATAGACGTGGGGCTTACCGAGGCAACCCTTCTTGGTTCTCACCGCTTGGGCTCTCTACTCAGTAGCAATACACTGTACAATGTTTATCGAGGAAATCTCACTCAGATAAACCCGTCGGACATCTATGGATTACCGGAAAACGATCCCAATGTACAGCCTTCTTCACGTACAATAGTGGAACGGGGAGTATACGGCTATGAGCTAACTATGAAGAATTTAGGAGTTTAGTTTTTTGTTTTTCACCTTCTACCGTTTTGGTGTTCGTGCGTTTCTCTGTGGCGGGTGATTTTTCACTGCGTGAGGTGTGTTGGGAAGGGATAATTGAGAGAAGTCCCTGCGCTATGAGCAAGTTTTGCGGATTTAAATATAAAGGAATAAAGTGAAGAAACGCGTTTGAAATGTATAGCTTCCCTACTCTTCCCTATCTATATGAAGGGTGAAAACCTTATTTTCAGTTGTTATATCTGAAGGCGTAAAACAAGCAGCAGCACTACACATTCTATGGGGAGCTTTTTTTCTTGACATCTCAGCGCCTTATTATTACTTTAAGTACGAACAAATGATATAAATAGGAGCGATATGCTTATATAATGTTTGATTCAAGTAAGGTGGAGATGAGACTACATTGGCATTGCTATCACGTATATTATCATTTTTTTTTACATATTATTGAATTTAATCGAAAGAAAGGTATTAGTTGAACACACATGTTCTTTTGCCCTTATTGTGGAACCTTACTTTTGATACAAGCGTGCTCGGTCCAAAATCGATTTTCTTGTACCACTTGCAACTACGTCCGATTCATTCCTCTCACTTGCAATCACAGGCCTGTGCTCACCATTACGCATTCTTTTCACGGCTCTAAAAAAGTGTGTGGTGACGATGCGGAGTACAGTAAAGTGGAGGTAGTTTCTAGCGGTGACGGCGGTTGTGCTGATAACGACAAGTTCTCCATCAGTAATCACACAGATGCAGATGGAGCGATAGGAGGTGCAGAAGGGGGACAGGTCATGACGATTAATTGCCCTAATGAAGATCCACCATGTTCCAGCGAAAAAGCATTTTATATTCAAATTCAGATGCGATCGGCGGACGAGCCTGCGACAATCTTCTTCAAGTGCGTGCAGTGTGGGCATCAGTGGCGGCAAGACTAGCCGATAGTGTGGGCCTGTGCTTTTTCAGTGGGATGTTGGGTTCCTAACTATAGTGTATTACAGCTCAGAGGTTGCCAAAAAATATTTCTGTTTGTTTTAGCTCCCAACAAACGTTCACAGGAAAAGGGAAAATGCTTAGACTAATTCTTTCATCGTTTTGACTACCAACAGTGATCCATTTTATCTCCATCTTTTTTCTTATTTTTTACTCGTAATGTGAAATTATCGAAGCTAGATCCAATTCAGCTAAGTAACCTCGGCAGGAGCGCATTAAGCAACCGTGATAAGAATGGTAATATAAACAGTGGTTACACGGCTTCTTTTTATTCATAATCTAACAACTTTGCATTCTCCAGTTGGTAAACGCTTGCGCATATTCCAATTTGGAGGTCCTACAGAGTCGCAAATTAGAGGTGGGAAACTAAATAAGGCTTGCTTTTGCAGTAGCAAGCGTTGTACACAGCCTGTGTAAATGCGGGCGGTGAAGTTTCTTGTCAAACTTTACGATATGCGACCAGAGCATGGGAATATAACTGCATTTGAGAATTATGCTAATCATGTATATGTGGGCACCAACACAGGTTGCTTGCTTTACCTTCAGGTAGAAGGGCTGATGGAATACGATATGCGGTCGGCAGATAATGTGTGTTATAGTAATGGGAATGGTGTTAACCCTCACTCAACTTCCACAAACACATCACTCACTGAGTTGGATGATGACAAGCTCGCTAAGGAGGAGGAGGAGGACGTTGCTAATGACATAGCTCCAGAGGCAATCTACACGAGCCTCTTGGCGTTCACACGCTTCCCTGAAACGGCTTCGATACCCATTACACATATTCAACATAGTCAGAGCCATCCAATCATTTTTGCCTTAAGCAATCAGCATCTCTGTGCCTTCAATGCGCTAGACTTAACCTACCTGTTTGATGTTCCAGGTAGCATTGGAACCTTTTTCATTTATCCCCTCGGACCGAATAACACTGAGGCTCCCTTCGAGACGTTGCAGTCTCTGACTCGCATCTATGGTGCAAAGTCAGCACCCCCAGTTGAGTGTCCGACCGAGGAAGCAGCAACGCATGTCATTTGTGCCGCACAGCACTCCGGCAAGAGTCTTTTTGCTTTTGAGGTTAACCTTAATCAGAATAAAAACAGCCGAGCGGTGCTCAAGCAGGAACTGCTACTTCCGGAGCCTGCTCTCGCACTGGTGGCTCAGGCTGGTGTCGTGTGTGTCGGCATGCGCCGGGAGTACAGCGTGCTTTCCCTAGACAACGGTTTATCAAAGGGGCTCCTGAGCCTGCACGGGACTTCGCACTCCCCTTTGCTAGCTTTTGGTGAGGGTGGTGGTGTGTACATGCGTTATCGTCACTGTGTTTTTACCACATCAATGCAAAGCATGCTAACTACGAGTACCCCTTATTCCATACCTACCACATCTGCGTCGGCATTCTCTCAGCCAGTCGGAGCTCTACCAACAACGTCCATTGGCACCCCTTTGCAAGGTCGCGTGTACTATCTCAGAGACGAGGTGCGGGCTATCGTTTCGCAATTTCCGTTCTTTTTTGCCTTCTACAAGGATTATTGTGATGTATTTTCCGTTTTTGAGGAGGAGCCGATTGAGAGCTTGCCGCTGCCAGGTGTTTGTTTTGCCCCTAAGCCCATACACGGACGGAGGGTGTTTATGGCAGGAGCACGCACACTGTGGATGGCTACATTACAGGGTATTAGATACCAGCTTACGGCGATGGTTGAGCGGTTTAAAATTGAAGAGGCTTTTGAGCTTCTGACGGCTTACCAGAGGAGTACTCACAGCTCTCAACGAGGTCTTGAGGAGGAGTTGAAGAGAAGGGCGGGAATCGCGTGCCTAAAACGTGCCCGACCACATATAGCGATGAAGTATTTTGGTGAAACTATCAACCCAAGGGAGTTGGCGATGCATCTGCCCGAGTGCGCATCTCTGCCTGAACCGCGGCAGCAACGATATTTAAAGGCCCAACATACCCCTTTGCAGTGCATCTCACCGATGGTTGAGATGCATGACGAGATTGTGGAGGAGGGGTTTGCTCTGCCAGGACTCACTGCTTCATCACTTTCCTTGAAGATAGATGCCCAAGACCGAGAAGGCAGAGTTGACACCTCCATCACCAGCGGAGCTAGGGGAAGCTATCAGAAAATGCCAGCCAGGCCTACGTGCAATGACTGGTGCCAGTGCTCGTCTTGGAACCTACCTGTTGGAGGTCTTGAGCAGGCGTGGTTCGAGACTTATGAGACCTTTCCTTTTATACCCTTAGATGTTCCAGCCTCGTCCTACCACGTCTACCCGCATAGCTCTACGGGCTATGGAGAGCGGCAAGCGTCACAAGGGCAAAATTTATCTTTAGCTGAGGAAGAGGCCAATAATAAGAACACTTGTGGACAGGCTATGAAAGCAGGTGGTGGTGTTCGTTTGTCGTCGCAACCTTTGCATGCCATCACACGTCAGGTGCCTAACATGGGATGCGTTACTGCGCAAGAGTTTACAGCTCGATGCTTGCAGGACTTTCGAGACGCCATCCTCGAATACTTTTCTTTTCGTCTAGCAAAACTATGGAAAGAGGTGGCAGGTACTCCAGCCACCGGGGCAAGCGGCGCCGATGGAACGAATGCGAATAACTTAAGAGAAATATGTGACGAAAAACTTTCTGCAGCACAAGTAATGGAGTACGTGCTTCTAGTGTTAGCACTGAATCAGCAAGACGACCGTGGTGTTTACCGCGTCATTTCCACTAGCATTGGCCTTCAAGTTGAGGACTGCTATGATTTGCTTGTGGGGCTAGGGGAATACAGAATTCTTAGTTGCCTACTATTTCGTCGGGGCTTCGTGCGTGATGCACTTGCGTTGCTACGTTCACGAGTTTATGTCTCAAGTTACTTCTCCCCAAGACTGTTATCGGTGGAATCGCATTTCTTGAGCCATCAAACTGAGACATGCAATGGCAATGTTAAGCGGGGCGACGTTAATTATTGGATTGATCTCCTTTTAAAATACTGGCAAGAGCGGCGCTACATCACCAATGATTCCCCAGGTGAACTCAAGGGGGGCAATGGGAGTAACGGGGCGCAGTATTTGGATGTTGAGGAGCGGGAAAGGGAAGCAAATTTCATGTCCACTTTAGCCCCTGTGGCTTGTGGGGTGTGGTGTCTTCCACGTGTGATACGTGGGCAGCTTCTGTCTCGTTTGCTGGGCATCACAATACCATCTGTGGAAAAATCAGAGATGACTCCTAGCATACATAGCATTGCCGCCGAAGTCGTTTCCCGTGATTTACAAAGTACCGAATATCACAAGGCTGACACCGACGTGGCTGCAATGCCATCTGCAGATGGTAGCGATAGTTGGGCCCGCCCTTTGGCTGAATTCTATGTCAATGGAATACAAGAGATGGCGAGGCAAGCTAAATCTATTCGGTATGATGAAAAGGTATGGGGGGGGGCTCCAACTTCTGTCGACGTGGTAGGTGCTTCACCGGAAGTCATTTCAATAGTAGGGCCTCTAGAGTTGGCTTGCAATTTTGACATGAGTTCAGAAGATACATCAGATGCGTTCCACTACGTTTGTGAGGGTAATCATGCTGATACGAGTCGCACCGCCAATAGAACGTTGGTGGCACCGAACTCCTTGAGTGAGATATTTTTTTTGGTGGACAAGATGAACTTGTCTGCACTCAAGGATTTCCTTTCTATGAACCCCAAGCACGCCCTGTGCCGCGATGAAGAAGGTTGCACCGCACTCCATGTTGCCTTTGGTCAAGTAATGCGACGTCTCAAGTGCACAATCGCCGATCCCAAACCCTCAAATTTGCACGTCGACATCGAGAGCTCAAGCCCTCTGCCATTTGACGATGCTGCCGTGCATGGGAACGTCGGAGGCTTACCGAACCAGGAGGACGACAGGGTTGCTCTCTTGGAGCTGTTGTTGTCAATAGCACTACTCTTGGTGAATTTTGGCTGCCCAACCGCCGCTATCAACCGCTATGGCATGAGTTGTCTGGACATCCTTGCGGTGTCTGGTGCCGAGGTGTACGTGGAGATTATGGCGTCTGCACTTGCAGCAGCGCTAGAGCTCAACATGGTTTGCGCACCCCCCACTGGACTGTAATGCTTTAGTAGATTACACCCGCAAACACCAAAAAGAAACTTTTTCCCTTGTATTGCATTGTTGTGGCTTTATTGCTTCATTTCACGATGTGAATAGGTTGTCATATTAGCCCGGTGCCATCTTTCTTCATATAATTCATTTTTTTCTTTCTTTTTTCTATTCTTTTTTTTTTCCTTACATCTGTGATGTGCGTGTGTTGGATGGGGTGCCGTACTTATAACTGTTTATCTTTTTGTATAAGATATAACTCGAAGAGAAAGGTGAAGCAAATAAGCAACATCAACACGCACAAAATTGAAGGGACATGCCTCCTAAAGCTCAACATGATTCAGACGATGAGCTCATTGAGCCTATGGTAGCTAATGCGAATATGGCGAAGTATTTTGATCTGCATTACTCAGAAAAGTTTATGAAGAGCTTGCCTGAGAAGATTAAAGATCGTGTACAGGTCCTACTCAAGTACCATGATGATTATATGGAGCTTCAGGAAAGGATTGAGCAGCAGGAGCAGCAGCTTCGAAAAGAGTTTGATGCCAAATATGCCCCTATTTTGGAGAGGCGGAGGGAAATTATCAATGGAATGGGTTCAGAGGTAACAGATACGGAGGTGATGAAGGGTTTCCCAGCCGAGCATACTGGGAAAGTAGATATTGCGAAAGAGGCGGGCGAGGGAAGTAAGCGAGAAGGGCTCCCCGAGTTTTGGCTTAGCGCACTGTGTAATAACGTAACGCTGGCCAGTATGATCACCGCACGGGATGAGGGAGCGTTAAAGCATCTGATTGACGTATTATCACGAACTATAGACGGCGGTTACGGTAGTTTTGAAGTGATTTTTACCTTTTCCCCAAACGATTACTTCCATGAGGATCAACTTACGATCGCAGTCGTTATGGGTGATAAAGGATTGACAGTAAAGCGTGGACCCCTCACGTGGAAGAAGGGCAAAAATTTGACGATGGAACCTGCTAAAGTTAAACATACAAAGCGCAATAGTCGGGCACAAATGAAACAAGTCCCGTGCAACTCCTTCTTTAATATTTTCCAGGACAAGAAGGATGATGACAACAACGACAACGACGATGAGGATGAGGATGAGGAGGACGTTATTAATGTTCTTCGGATTCTGCACAACAACATCATACCATGCGCTGTTTTGCATTACACTCGTGAGGCTGATGAGGGCGATGGTGATATGTGTGTCGAAGAAGAAGACACCGATGTCGACCATGATAATTCAGACACCAAATGAGGGGGATGCTATGGGTGAGAGACTTTACAGCCTCTTTGGCTAACATTTGTCTTCATTAATGAGAAAAGTTTTGCTATTTGATTAAGTGGCGATATGCATCCCGGTTGAGTCTTCATCAAAGCTTGAAGTTAAAGGTCATCTGCTTAGCAACGAAAAAGATGCAAAATACTAGCAGAAACAAGCGCTGAACGACTTTTTGACTTTGTGCACTTTTTCAGCAATCAATTTCAAAGCTGTTTTGTATGGAAGCAGCGCTAATTTTGAAGGGGAAAGTATAAAACAGGCTCTCACGTATGAAATCAAGATGTTACCTTTTTGAGAATGCCAAGCAACTTATAGCTACATTGACATCCCTTCCTTAGAAATGTTTGCTGGGTATTGTGTTTTATATCTTATTTTCAGTTTACACTGTAAGTTACGAATTAATATTGATAATAAGTTGGTGCATTTTAAGCCCCTGGAATTTTGAACTTTAAAAGACGATGAAACCTTCATTGAATGCTTAATGAATACACTTCCGTATCTATTAATGTGCTATACTCTTATTAATCTATTCTGAATTACGGTCTTTTTCAAATGTCACACTTTCTTCTCTTCTCTTCTCTTCTCTTCTCTTCGCTTGAGGTCTCGAAATCTAAAAGAAACTGGAACAGTTTGGAGCTTGGTTTTCATCATTTCGACTGGATAGTTATATTAATAACTACACGCTTTCCCCTCCGTTTTTCCCGTTATCATAGAGTTCCTCGTACTTTTTTTACTTTTGAATTACATTACATACAGTTTGAGTGTATCTCTAATATTTCATTATTGTTTCTTTTCTATCTCTTTTCATTAACCACATTTTCAAATGCCTCCTGACGAACATGGAAATAGAGTAGAGAATTGTAATCAACAAGAATCATTAGAAATGGCTGCAGCAATATGCTCCGATGCTACTGAATATGCACTTCTAGCACATCGATTCAAACTTCTAAATCTAGTACAGCGGATTGCGCATGCGGATGTGATGGATATGATCGAAGCAGTAGGTCTTGATGCGCTTACCTCTAGGGAAGCGTTGAGTTACTCCTCTTATGGGCCGTTTTCGAGCAATGCAGCGGTGCCTACCCGCAATGCATCTACACATTCGATATATTCGAAGGTGCATATCGGTAAATTAGGTGATAAAGAATATCGGAACAACCTTGTTAGGGTTTGCAATCAGAGTTCACGTCTTTCTCACTCCCCCAGGGGAGAAACTTTGTTTTCAACGTACTTGCCGCGCCGAACGCGAGATGACGAGCGCGCCATGGCGGCAGCCTTAAATAATAAACCTTCATTTACACCCCGCTCTAGAGCTGATGTAAATGCAATCAATCGAGCCAATATAGTGAATGATAGCACACTGAATATATCGTGTCAACATCGCAAGTCAGTGATTGCGTCTCGAGGCTCTCGTCGCTTTCGATCTAATGATGAGAAGGATGCTTTCTTTGTTCGGATGGCCGTTCCAAAACATCACTACAGTGAATCATTAGTAAAGGATGTCCATGCATGCGATCAATCGAACGTTTCAATAGAGGGGAAGAAAGAGGCATCTACCTTGGGTTCCGTCACTTCTGTCGAACGCCAGCTTGATCAGATGCCTGAGCCCGCACGAAGGCGGAGGGGAAAGGTAGCAAAGATAAGGGCTCGATCGAGTGCATCATCCTCCACGTGTCCACCACACCCTATCCCGACGGACAAGGAGAGAGGGAATTCGACAATACACTGCTCATCATGGGAGGACTATAGCCGTAAGCACCGAAGAAGTGCTCAGGTCGTGGGGTCTCAAGGTCACCAGGACCATGAACCCGTATCACAGGCGGCTCCATCGCCTATGGCACATGCTCCAGGTCCATCACTGTCGTCGCGACCGCGAGCCAACTTGACATCACTTCACCAGCAGACGGATATGGTGTTCCGCACTTTGAGTGCTTCGCATGAAATGAATACTTCTGTCAGTGAATGCTCCAGTTCGGGTCAACAGGACTCCCGGAAGCAGATCAAGCCCGTATTGACACTTTCATCGAACAATGATACTCACAGCACTCGTCACATCGCATGCAACAGTCCGACTCCAAAGGCGAAGCCCCTGAGTCCCTATGGCGTGCGGCACCTTCCGATGGAGGCCATTTGCCATGCTGCCTCAATCTTGTCGGAGCAACTTCCATCCATCGCTGCCCTGCAGGGATCTGAGGTGCAGCAACGGCAGTCCGAAGCACTTTCCCAGTCCCCCTCCGTTACCATGAAGGGTGGTAGTGAAGCAAAGTTTGAAATGGGCGATCCCAGCGCCGAGGAAGGGATTCAGGTGTCTCTTGATAACACTGATTCTCTACAACAACTCTCTAGTACCATTGATAAAATGCTTCAGGATCATCAGCGGATCCTTCAGGAAGTAGCTAGCAGCGGATTGGAGGTCTCAACCCTAGAAGCCAATCAGACGAGGTCCCAGATGTCCTCTCAGGGATTTCTCTCAGAAGGTACGAGACACAGGGCCACCCCCACAATAGTGACGGACACAAAAACGACAGAAAAAGAGGAATACAATATTCTGTGTAATGAAATGTTGGCTTACACAGAGCTACAACAGAGAATTGATTTCATGGAGACTGAGTTGGAGAAGGTCGAGGCGTCGGTTTACAATGATATACAAGAAAATAACCACCATTCAGCGAGAATTCCAGAGCAAGCACACAACTACAATGATTTCTCGAAGAACAGTCTATTGGTTACTTCCCCGTCCTTGCCTTCTCCTATCGGTACTACATTGGGAGAACAGCATGACGTGGAGGAGAATCCGACCGTGTTACCCTCCTTGGATCCCTTTTCCATACATGAGGAGAGTCGTGCTTTGCACTTGAAACAGAGGGGAGAAAGGATGCCCGATTCAGTTGTGAGGCGTTTGCTGGCACACCAACACAAAGCACATGAGTACATTTCTTATAGTGAAAGACAATATAATACAAGCCAAGTTTCACAATACTTATTTACTCAGAGGCTAACTAACACTTTATTAGAGGACTGCTTCAGTGAGGTTGTGAAGGAGGTGGAGCGTGTCATGGATGACTATATTTTGGGTCTTGTTGAGCATGAATTGCACTAGGAAGCCTCAACGTTGCCGGTATTTTCAATCATAGACAGTAGAACCTTTGGGCAGATATGTGCTTACGCTCCTCTTCGCAGATATCCAAGCTTCTTTTAGTTACAATATAGATTTATTCGCACATACATAGTCTAAATGGTTGCCTTAACGCTTTTTTTTGTTGTTATATTTCATTAAACAAGTGTCAACAATAATGAATGTATTACATTACCTCGCTTGAGGCTTAGCTCCAAATTTGCTTTTCTCCTTACCTTTTTTTTTATGAAGTTCATCACTCTCAGTTTCTTATTCTACTACCAAACCTTCTAAGCACGCACCTACAAAGAAATATGTCCCGCACAAAGGAAACTGCCCGCGCCAAGCGCAGCATCACCTCCAAGAAGAGCAAGAAGGCTCCCAAGGCGGCGTCCGGTGTGAAGCACGCGCAGCGCCGCTGGCGTCCGGGCACCGTTGCCCTGCGCGAGATCAAATCGTACCAGAAGAGCACCGACCTGCTGATCCAGCGCGCGCCTTTCCAGCGCCTCGTGCGTGAGGTGTCGAGCACGCAGAAGGAGGGCATGCGCTTCCAGAGCAGCGCGATTCTCGCGATCCAGGAGGCGACGGAGGCCTACATTGTGTCGCTGCTGGCGGACACCAACTTGGCTTGTATCCACGCCAAGCGTGTGACCATCCAGCCCAAGGATGTGCAGCTTGCTCTGCGTCTGCGTGGTGAGCGTCATTAAACCTCATTGAGGAATTTTTAAAGAAACAAACCGCAACTCCAAAAGGGTTACCTGATGTTTCTTCATAGATGCTTTTTTTATTATTATTTTCATTATATCTTTTACAATGAGTTCGTTTTTTACTTTTTCTAACAGAAAATTCGATCAATGATCCAGATACGGAAAAGAGAGGGAGAATTAAAATGGGAAACATTATTTTCTTTTGTTTTTTTCCTTTGTGCGTCAAAACGCACGAGCGCTGGCCTTTTGGAAGGGTATATTAGGTAATGTTCTTTTTAGTAATGATGCCAGCGGGCTCTATAGTATCTAACCTCCGCTTTTTCTTTATTAGGGTTGTTTCTCTTTACATTTCGCCATGCTTATGTAAAAGGAATTTCTAGCGAAGCTTAATACTAGCGAAAGCTTGATTGTGGCAACGATCTATGTCAACAGCGAGCGTAATCTTGGCGTAGAGAAAGGCAGGCTCTTACTTAATTGCAGTTTTGACAAGTCTTTTTTACCATTTCAAGGGGGTTTCTCAGCTTGACAGGGAAATGAAAAACTCGATAACACGTTTTGTATGGAGGCTCCTATTCTCCTGTGAGGTTTCCTATGAAGGCCCTTTTTTTTTCGTGATATAGCTAATGGCTAAGGTTTACACAGGGTTGTTGAGTTTATAAATCCATTTGCCATCAGTACTGCAAAATTTTCTAATCGAATTATGGTAGGTTACGGGACAAGAGTCTACGCTGTTCACCCCACCATGCGGTTTCTGGGGGAGTAGACGGCATTATTTGAATGGGGAGTTCGTAGTATCAAGAACGACTACGATATCACTGATGAGGTCGCATTGATGCCGCCGCTACTGCTCCCATCCCACGCAGATCGCTTTTTGTGGGTAAGTCCTCCCCCTTCTCTGCAAAGCCCCTTATGCGATTCGCGTTGCCGCGGGCCGCTTCTCCATCACCATATCCTAGGATTGTTGGCGTTGCAGCGCAAGATTAGTCTAAGCTCACCATCGCCAGAGGAACCTGAGAGCTCCTTAGGGGATGAGCAAACCCTACATCGTCAGTGCGTATGGTAGCCCCACAGTTCCCACTGCCAGCATTCATACCACCACCAGAACATTTCAAAATGTAAATCTATCCGTGCCATATGGACTAATTTGCGTTACTGATAGAACTATGCGTCAAGATGTTATGTGTCGGGATAAAAATGGATTCTGATGGTCATGATCTAGCGTGGAGAGACACTCCGTATCCGTCAACCCGTGAATTTATTATAAGGGAAAACAAGAATTTTGTAAAGGATGACTAATAGCTGAAAGGCTAGTGTTTTCTTGAGGGGGGGGGGGGAGGTATGTGTGTGTGTGTGTGTGTGTGTGTGTGTGTGTGTGTGTGTAGTATAGTCGTACGTA
>HF955063.1:42408-66529 GCA_000582765.1 Phytomonas sp. EM1 | reverse complement strand
TAGTGTTTCTTGTAGGGGGGGGAGGGGTAGGTGTGTGTGTGTGTGTGTGTGTGTGTGTGTGTGTGTGTGTGTAGTATAGCTCGAATGTATTCTGTTTGCTTCAGATAGATTAGCGAGTGAGGATACTTTTCTTTCCTCGAATACTTTAAGCGCAACATTTATCCATTTATTCACTGTTCGTATGCATTTCTCATTATTGAGTGTCGAATATTTTTTAATATCTTGAAATGTAGAGTTCTCTATATTGAGCTTCTAAAGACAATAATTTCTATTTAGGGCAGAGTAGGAGCACATCACGACACTAAAGAGAAGTTGTAGTTGAAAAAGGAGCTTCCTTTTTCCATTTAACAATATGACCTCCTTGGACAAACGAGGAAATGGGTTTGTGCATCTTAACACCCCGGCGAGTATTTCCTACACTCCCGGTCAGGCTCTTACACTGACAGAGCTTACGCGGAAAAGGGAACGCGTTGAGTGTGTTACTCTTCCAGCATCTATTGCTATATGGAGACGCGCATTTCATACATATACGTCTTCCGAGGGCTTCCAGGCGATGGCGGCCGATGTGGAGGATGAACGTGCTTATGAAGGAGTGATTCTACCGCCACTTGCGAAGAGGAGTACCGACACTATCACGTATTCTTTTTTTTCCGTTCCTTCTACAACTGGAAAGAGCGGTATTCTTACGCGAACATGCGAAGGACAACTCGTCGCCTGTTCGAGCTCCCCTTCTCTGGATCAGGGTTCGCTTAAAACGGAGTCCGATCGTCAAGGCTGCCCTATGAGTCTACGCTTGGCATCACAACATGAGGGCTTTTCGACCAGCCACGAAACTAACAGGATCGCAGAGCCCCCGGGTGGCATTCATATCGTTTCTCACCATAAAATTATCGGCAAGAGCGAATTCACTTACCTCGACCACGACGGCATTCTTTCAAGTGGTGTCGTTCCAGAGGTGGTAATTACGCCTGAGGAAAAGGCAAGAAAAGAGGTGGATAAAATATACTACATCTCCCCAAGCCAAATGACGAACAGCGAGTTCAATGCATTTGAGGAGCTTCAATCTCTGTGGAAGAGTAAGGCCCGAAGTCATTCAGTGCAAGGTGCCATGCATCGCGCTGCAGAAGAGGGTTCTGAGGTTGCTCCCGCTACTATATCGAACGATGATGGCATTAACTCAAAAAAGAATCCACATAGCGGTATCCAAAATTATGGGCGAGTGCCAAGTAGCTGTTATCAATCCACTTCTGCATTGTCAGCGTATGCGGGCTGGTGTAGCACTGAGGTGCAGGGAAGCTCACCAGATGACGTTGCAACAGAGGAGATACTTGTAGATGCTCTGCGAATGGTGGATGACTTGCTAAGGTTCTCAAATGAATAATATTTTAGTCTTACTTTTTACTTTGCTTCCTTCACATTGAATCACTAGGAGGGGCTTCTTTCTGGTGTGGTAAACTAGAGAAAGGGAAGATGGTGAGCTTCATAGCAACATGTTTATGTAAAGCTTTTTTCCTCTCGAGCAAGGCATTCCTCATGCTGTTCCTCCCCTCTATTTTCCTATCTTGGCACTCATCATTATGCACACACGAATAAGAACGTCAAGGATAAGGAACAAGCCCCAAATATCTAGCTGCTGTCACGTTCTGTGGGCTGGGATATGTATATATAAAATACAGAAGTAGAGTATCAACTTTTCGTTTTTCGGTCGACATATTGATCACTTTTCTGATCCGTCATATTCATTATTGGAACTTATGGAGAAGGCGGTTAACGTGTTTGGTCGCGGCACTCCTGCTGGCGACGCGATCTATCGTTGCTATGCGGTACCATTAAAGCCTAGCACCCTGGACCCTGAGCTTGCTGCCCTATTGGCAAAGCGACGTCGGGAACGAGAGGCTTCCGAGGCCGCTATGGTGCACCCAAAGCCCATTCCAAAGTCTAAAGCGCCTGTCCACCGGCCACGAGTAGGTTTGGGTGCACGGCCTAGCAGCACAGACATTGCCTGCATGCGTCTGAGATGCATTCCACACCGAAAGCCACTAGAGGCGATTGAGCGGGAGAAGTGCCAGCAGAGTCCTCCCAGGCCACCAGCTTATACCAAACCACCTTTAACTGAAGCTGAAAAGGATCGTCTAGGCGATATCATGCACTATGGCCATGAGCTACCACCAGTGGACAAACTATCGGCCCTGCAGCGTGTCCGTATGAGACAAATAGATCCCATTTTTGATATCAAAGAGCGCTTTAATTCACTTGAGGAGCATGCAAAGGAGATTTCTAAGGAATTGCGCGAAATGCGAAGAGGAAGCCAGCCAAACCCTGGCGCCGCTGCCGTAGATGTAATCCATAATCTTACTTTAGAGACGGATACTGGTAGCGACGCTGGGAGAGCAGGCTCCAGCATTGAACACCAAATGAAGAATAAAAGCCATGGAAGCCATACCCGACTTGCCAAACATCGTGAAACAACACTTAGCATTGTAGAACAGCGCCATCGCGAGCGGGAGTTAGTTGAGATGCTGGATGCTGTCATTAGGGCTATGGAGGAGCTCGACACTGAAATTAGAAGCAAGCAGGAATTATAATGATAATATTTTTTGTGGAAGAGTACGCAAACTCGAGACATTATTATTATTATTTCAGGTTCCTTTCAGTACCATAATCTGAAAATGAGTAAAAAAGCATAAGTCTTTGTATGTGCGAATGTATTGTCCACAGGAAGTGCGCCGTTTTCGTTAGTTATACCTATGCTTATAAAAATATTTTATGTAGCTCTTTAGTATCAAATGAATCTATAAACACTGAGCTATTACTCTTTCATTTACGGCCCTTTTCCACATGTGTGTGTCTGCTTGCGGAATGGGAGAAGAAGGTACACTGTAGAAAAGTAGATAGTTTTTTTTTTTAATTATTGTCTGCTTAATTAGATTTTTTCACTACGTTTTTTTTAAATTTGGGGTTACAAGAATCTGTTCCCTGTCTTGTTTTTCACAGCTTTAACTAATTCTTTAATACATTGCTGTTTTCTGATCGCTTCAGAGACTATACGGACTTCCTTTTCCTGGACGTAGCTGCTGGCTTTTGCTTTGCTCGATACAAAGCACAATAGGAAACATTGACTGTTATATGCTGGAGTATACTAGGAGGATACGTAGTGGGAACTTCGAAAATGTCATTGAGGATGACATAGTCAGTAATGATGACGGGGAAGGGACATCCACGCCTACCATTTTCACGCCGCTTGACAAAGGCCAACTATATGTCCTTAGAAAAGGAGAATGTTCTCAAGAGTTTGATTTAGTGAGTGCGTCTTCCCATTCATTTCAAGAGTTAAAATCACATACATGTGGGGTGAAAAATTCGAACTTTAGCGGAAGTGCCACCTTTGCCTACCCCAAAGCCGAAACGTACACTTCTCATTGTATTGCGGTTGAAGGTGAAATTACTAGTAGATGCGTTCCGATGCTTGTCGAAAATGTTGGTTCTGCTTCTTTACAAAAGCTTGGAATATCAACCGTGGCATCAGATGTTATCGGGGCACTCTCTTTTTGCACTACAACAACATTTCAACAAGAATCAACGACCAACGGAGCTGCTCTTCCATCTGCATCGACATCGGAGCAAATGAGCATCACACATCCTGTCATTTGGTTTCTTTCTTCGATCCAACTTCAGGGATACGCTGGGCAATTTATTTATGCCCATGGAATTCGGTCTATGCAAGAGCTCGTGGAGCGTATTCGGTGTGAAAAGGATGCAAAAGCTATCCTGGGAGAGCATGCTTCTAGGCAGCACCAAATCACCTTGTGGAAGGGCTTGAAAAAGTGGGTCCGGCGGATGGAGAACGAGGCCAAGCGAGAAGGGAAGGGTAAAAAAGCTAAAAGGATTCCTAATGGTCGTCCTTTTGCTCATGATAATATAGATAGTGGTGAATCTTTAGCACCCAGAAGCGTCAAACTTCCTCGTACTGAAAATGCCGGTCAAGTTCGTCTAGGGTTCACTCAGGAACCATGTGCCGTGGAGGCTAACAGTGGCAAATTCACAGAACTTAGCTTAACACAGCTTTGCGATACTCTTCTCTGGGGAGGGCACACCGACCCAAATCGGATCACCAAATTCGGAAAGGCATCAGATGGTGTTTGCCCTAGCGGTGTGCGAGAGGGCGGGGCTTTCGATATCCTCCCCTGTTCGCTAAATGCCTGTCGTTTGGGTGCGTCTGTGGCCGCAGCAGATGAAAGCACCTCAGCAGGGCTGAGTATTTCTCGAGGGAAGTGGCTAGAGTACCACGGCGATCTTGACAGCGAGTGCAGTGGAAGCGGTAGGGTTGGCACCCACAGGGGGACCTTGCTGCACCCTCAGCGCACGTTGCCATCAAATACCACGCCTGCAGAGGCAATTGACGTAGACGCAGAGGACTTGGTGGAAAAAGAGGCAAGTAGTGCTCACGCGCAAGTGAGTGCCGATGTTATTGCCGCTAAGCAAGCCTCTAGGGCTTTGCTCAATACCGAATTGTGGGGAGCGGCGGGACCATGGTCGCATTTGAAGCACCCAAACCCATGTTATTCAGATACCGCTCTTTGCCCTGTAGAGCCGACTTCTCATTTTGGGGTGTTCTGCAGGTCAGGGGGTGGTGAACAGGTCGAAGGCGTCAAGCCCAGCCCCGACACCGTGTATCCAGAGCAAAGGGATGAATTAGTAGAAGCCAATTCTGACGGCGCGGATTCAGACTGGGGCAGGCTTGCACAGTCTTTACAGGATGATCGGATGCGCCTTAGTAGTGCAGTTCCATACAGGGATCCGATTGAGCCGCACCAGCTCGATTCCGGTTGTGGTGAAAGTAGAGGCGCAGCGAGTGCGTCTGAGCAGAATCCACTTAGTTCCAAAGGACTTATCCTTTTAGATGCACAGAGAAGTGTATTGTTGAGTGACCTTGTAAATTGTGGCCAATCTTCACTGCTTTGTACAGATGAAAGCGATGTTTACTCAGCTGAGGAGGCAGGGCCGGACGCGCATTGGGGTGCTATTGGAAACAGCAATCATATTGAGCACTGGGACGACGTCGTCCCCCATTCCTATAGATGTGTGAAAAGTGCCACCCCGGTGGCGCTAGACAATGGGCATTCCATGCTATCTAAGAATTCATCTCCAAGTACAAGGGTATGCATAAAGGAGGAAGAAAGGGATGATGTCGCGAAGATAGACCTACAAATTACTGCTTCTCAAAGGGTTATAAGGTATGGCAACTCTATAGTGAGTGTTGACTCTGGAAAGTTTTCGAGCGTAAATGAGGTAAGCTCAGTACAGGGTGCTGAAGAGGCCATCGAAGGGGAAACATCACCGACCGTTAAGTTACTTCAGCACAGAGTAGATAAAAGTACATCAGAGGGTCTGCAAACTCATGCCCGTCTTGATGATCCCCAACGGCCGCAAGCTGCCCTCAAACTGAGTGGCAGTATGGGAAACATAGAACGCAGCGCAGTAAGTGATGACGTCACAATGCAACATATACAAACTAATTTTTCTTCAATATCTCTGGCCGATCGTAGTTGTGTGTGTGTTTGCTCAGAGTATGACGTGGAGGGAGAGTGTGCGTTTGACGACTTTCTCCCCCTAGGATCTCAAGTTAACAAACTAAGAGAACGGTTAAACGAATATGTCACAAATTCAAAAGATGATGCGATGGAGCAGAATATTCGAATGGAACTCTACCCTGCGAGATGGGACCCTCCCACGAATCACAAACTTCCCGCGCCTGTAATTAAGGAAATGACGGGGAAACACATCTTGTCACATTACACGCCGCTTGGTATAGAATATGCTTATGAACAGTCGGGAAGCCGTTGTTTAGCTGGTTCACCAATGCTATTATGTGACTGCACATATTCCTCTGTGAATGATCTTCCAAACACAGAGAGTTTCACATCGACTGAAGCTGTTGAACTTATTCCTCTTTCCAAGAAGGGAGTCCAAAAGCCCACCAAAATGTCGTTGAACACGAGCAGCACTGAAGGTACTGCATGCTTCAGAGTTAAGGGTGACAAATCACTTAAGTCAAAAGAAACTCATATTCTAGAGTTCCACGAGAGGAACTCCGAAGAGGGAGAGCAAGCTGCAACTGAGGCTAGTGAAGAGGATTGTTGGCAACAGTTTGGGCTTCAGGCTATTGAATCTATGATGGATGTCGCGCACACAGGGCCACTGGTGCATCCCTTCGTGGAAGAGTTCCCCATGCGATCAGAAATATCCCCATCGGCAACGCCCATCCGCATCAAACAAACGTCTGCGATTTCTAGGTGCTGTGGGGAATGCCTCCAGGACAATACACCACGCGACGCTGTTGATGTAACCGTAATATCCGATAGCGAGCCCCGTGTGGAAAGTGGAGAAAGGCTAGAAAGGAGTGACGATCAGAGGAAAGTTCCACATTGTGTGCGCGAAGAGAACGTACAGAGTAGCCTTTCCATGCCGTCTCAAGAGCCCATTACAGGCCCTAGCGCTCTGTGTGGGGGCGATCCAGCCTCGTCGAGCTCGCTCTGCGGGGGGTCTGAAGAATCAGGCGGGGCAGGATCTACAACTTTGGCACTACAGGAACTAGTTGCCGCATACCGCATCGATCCCTCATTGGCGCAACTAACCCTGTTCGATTTGCGAGTTTGGTGCCGTCGGTTGGGGCTGCGGCAGGATGTCCGTCTCTTCGATAGCGTTGAGGAAAATTTGTCGATGTCATTTTTTCCCCCTTGTTTGCGCTGCTCGTCATCTTTGGGACATGCGCAGGGCAACAGTGAGATGCCGGAGGATAAACGACCGGAATTAACGAGGAATGATGGTTCCAATGAAACAAGGGCAGCTCTCATTCACCGGGAAATGATTGAAGCGGATGAGCTACGGGCCCGACTGCGTCTTCTGGCTGTTCGTAGCTATTTTTACCACACGGTTGCGCCAGAGTGCTTGCATCGAGTGGAGCGCATATCTGGGCTACCGTATAAACCTCTACGTGCCTCAGACTTAATTGCTCAACAAGAACGATACTTGCTAACGCACAAAGACCTAGAGTATGCACGGCAGAGAGCTAAGGAAATACTACAGGAAGAAAATGAACGATGCATTGTGGCGTCATTGGCAGGGCATGCGGTAATGTGTCTTGAGAAGCGAATGTTCGAACATGCCAAACCCCGAAACGGTGGCGAACCAGGCCTTTGCGATAGGGGGTTGTCTGTCCCTATTTCTTCCTATTTCGATCCGGATCCATGTGCCGTGGAGAATTTAGACGACCTTTGCTTGTTTGAACGTGCACTGATATTAGAACCGGTCGACTTAGAGGCCATGACAGTCGTGGTGCAGAGGGATTTTCCCTTCATATCGCACAGTCGTGTCCAGCAGATGCTAACCGAGTGTGATGTGCCGCTGCAGGCGGTGCACCAGCCTGCTTACGCCCGATTGGCCTCCTCAGAGCTTCATGCACCCATCTGCAACCCTGCTTTCCACATCTCTGAGCAATCGTGTAGCCAAGTTCTGCACAATGAGGACTCAAAGAAGCGGATGAATGAGAATGGCAAGGATGGATCATCTTTGTTTGCCGCTCCCCCAGCAGCGAATTTTTCGGTACCATTCACATTATCACAGTCCATTGTGAATACCACACCCCCACTTGAACTGAACGCTTTATCCCCAGCGTCTCCAACACCTTTGCAAGCATCACAAACACGGACACGTAGAGAGAATGCGCGCCGGTTCTTCGCCTCACGTGGGAGATGGCGTGGTCGAGCAGGAGTTTATGTCAGACGATAGAAATATCCACTGAGACAAAATATCCGGAAAAGGGAAGTGTTTAGGAAAGAACTTAACTCGTCAATGAGTTTCCCAATTTTCTAATTATGCATACGGAAAGGAGATATGAGGCGCCCCAATATGCTGTCTATATAAAACTTGCTTTAGTTTAGCATGCCACGGAGGTTCCTTTGTTAAGTGAAGGTTTTATGGCTTTACTTTTCTACTTTATGTTGCTCTTTAGCAAGCAAAAGGAATACGAATTTATTTGAAGAATACACTTATCCACATATTTGAGCTCAAATAAGCTAATCCTAATAAATCAGCGAAATTGCTGACATGCTGAAGCGTGTGTCCGAAGCGGCTTCGCGTATCGAGGCGGCGGCTGCGGATAGCGTTAGCCATCCCGCGGAGGTGGTGGAAGCTGCCCAGGATTCTAACAGCCTTCCAACTCACCGAGGCTCAGATTCCGAACCAATGCAGTTATTGCTACACAAACATGGGCAGATTGGGATGAGTGACAATCTTAAAGTAAAGTCCAATCTCGTTGCATGCGTCGACGCCAGTTCTCCTGAGATGTGTTTGGAACACTTTTCAGGTACCTGCGAGAGAGCCGTCCCTGCTCTTATATCCTATCATCCGTCACTCAATGGAGCTTTATCACCCTTTGTTGGCGTTTACGATGATGTGGCGTTTCCTGTGAAAACTCTTTTTTTTCCGCCAACCCCACCAAACGAGTTTCCGCAGCGCGTGACTCCGCCCAAAGCAATTTCCACACCCGTCTGGAAAAACGATCTGCGGAAGGCGGGTCCTCGTGAACACCAGGCCCAGGTAATGATCAGCAAGATTTGGCGTGGCATTTCGTGTAGACGCCAACAACGCGTGATTCGTGTTTACCAATCTGTATTAAACCATCGCGCGCGCGTGATTCAATGTTGGTGGCGTACCGTTCTTGCCCGCAAGCGCTATGATCAGCTTTTAAAACTTAAAAATATGTGGACAGAAAAGCGCTCTAAGGATTACATTGCAGAGCGTTTGGCCACTATGCAAAATATGATGACTTGGCAGCGCAGTCGGTACGATGGAGCAGCTATCTTACTCCAGCGGGTTGTGCGATGGTACCTACGCAAGCGTGAGCGGGACCAGTGCTTGCATGTGTACAACATGCCGGAGGAGAAGTGGCCCCCAGAGCTGAATTTCCCTATAGCGACCAAGCGGATCGTTTACTTCCCGTGGCGCCCCCGTCACAACCGTATGGATGCAGATTCGAATGACGATTCTACGTCCGAGGACAGGGGATTGGCCAACGTTAATATTCCCTTTGGGTCGATGCAGGGTGAGAACGAGAGTCAGCAGCCCGTGTCCGCGGGGGCCCTCAAGACCTTAATTACCGGGAAGCGCACGCTGCTGCAATTCAGGAAGACTCGCGACCTCATCATACCTGTCACCTGGGACGGGGTCAAGGCAGCCAACCAGGCATCGCAGCGGAAGGATGAAGAGCGGGCGCTATGCCTGGCCCACCCTGTGGTGCAGTCCCGCCTGGAGTGGAAGCAGGAGCACCTGGATGGGTACGACCTCGACTTCAGTGCCGGTGTTATTCAGCGTCGGTACCGTTCTCAACGTTCCACCGTGAAGTTGCATACCGCACAGCTGAGGCACGAGTACATGGATCGTGTGGTGCGTATGATTTCTCGCACGTTCCGCATGTACATTCTCATCAAGCGCATGAAGGAGAGTCGTGAGAGGAACAAGAGGAGACTGAAGGCTAAGATTGATGCATACACGCGCGAGCGTATTGCTGATATCGACCGCGAGATGGTGTGGGGGAAGGAGTTGCTGAACATGAGCGCCGCAACCATACAGAATTATTGGCATTGGTATCTATACCGTACTCGTGGACAAATGCCAAAGCGTCGACGTACCCCCCCTACGCTTGGTGACGACGCTGATCCCGAATCTGTTGCGTTCCTGAAGAAATTACAGGAGGTAACGACACCCCCACCCCCACCATTTCATTTAATTGATTCTTTTATCGCGAAACAAAACCTCCTGCGCCTCGAGTCGATGAATCTGATTGAAAGAAACCGTCTAAGAAGGGAGAAGAACCATCGATACACACCATATACACCGCCAAAAGTGAATCGTCATGAGGTCAAAGTCCACCTTATGTAAAACAGGATCATTTGATTTTAGTATTGAGCGGGGAGTAAGTCTTCTATAATCGAAATCATACAAATATGGGGGCACACTTTAAGCAATTACAGAATTTTTTTTTTACAAGGGGCCACCATCGTAGTGAAATTTTATGAGATTTAACTTTTTGTTGTTTCTATCGCCCTTGTTCTTATCCCCGCCCGCCTCCTCTTCCCCTTTTATGTGTGTGTCTTTTTGAGTGTGACGAGGGAGGGAAGCTATTGCTCTCACTTTTTTTTAAAACATGTAAATATATGTTTATAGCTACATATAATATTCTGTATTGGTTAATTTTATTATTTATGCACATTAATCACAATGCATGACGTTTTCCCCCTATACCGTATGAGGAAGCCTTCTCATCCGAAAACGATGTTTAAAGTAAAGGGTTACCACCAGTATGTACCTGATTGGGGCATAAATAATATAGATAAAATCAATCCCGGATTTTCTAGACTCTATCTAAAACTTTATGCATACCATTCGTGAATCTTTTCCCTACAAAACAGACAAGACTAGAAAGTTATGAAAAAAATATTTGAACGTATGCAGAAAGCTTTCTGTAGCACTGTGAAGGCAGTTTTAATTTGCTTGATTACACACGCTCTGCCTTAAAATGTATATATTTATATATAAAAGAGGGAGGGATCAGACAAGGTAATACCAGCCAATAAAGTTGAGGAAAAGAGCTCTTGAAGCTAATCAAGGGAAAAGCTGATTATATAATTATTTTGTTCAGATGTCACTCTGCCCGGTACACGACTATGCCCTTTACTCCCCTCCCCTTCCATCAGAGTTGCATCCTAGAGTGATAGTAGGATATTATTGCTATTCTTTAAACTCGCTCTACTTCTATTTTTTTTTATGTTGTACGAAGTGAATTTAGAATTAATAAAAATGAAGAAAAATGTTTTAAAAAATGACTATCCTGCTCGAAACGGGGCGCGAAAACCGGCTCTTTTCAGATTTACACATCGCGAACCTATTTCTGAAAAGAATTCAACGGTAACGTCAAGGCCTCACCTTGCTTCAATAAGCCCACAAAGAGCACCACTATCGGGACTACCAGCTGACGCCTCATCCCCTGAAGCATCGGCTGCTGCATCGAACGTTACCCTCCTAGCGGCTGACAACCCCACCACGAGAGCGAAGTCCTTAGGGCAACCCAAGGGTAGCTATTCGATCGATAATTCTACACTGCCTTCTGTAGTCTCGTTTATGTACCAAAAGAAGCAACAACCACTGCGCCTCGTTACACAGGAGCGCTCTGTGCCAGATTCTACTCCCTTGGTCTCAGTTGATGCCGTTACATTAAGTCAAGATGAGCCGAGAAATACTAATAATTGTGCGGATTTTAGCCCATCCACACCTTTACGGGACGAGCGCACACCAGTGGGAAAACGCGGGCGATTGGCCACGTCTGCTAGCAGCTACACCAGCAGCATACCAGCACGCTCTAACAAACGCGCTGCATATGACAATCTTTTCAATGAACTTGACGAGGCGTTTTCATCAGCAGGAGCCCCTTTATGCAGTAGGGAAGCAGCCGATCAAGGCCACGCCATTGATTCATTTCACAAAGATAGGGATAGAGCCCCATGCTTGTCAGACATTGTCTCCTTGGAGCAAGCTATATGCTATAGTGGTCGCGATAAGGAAGAGCGATGCGACAATGAAAAGATATCGGATAGCTTGCCGTATGACTCCACAGTTGGCTGCGTTAACATGGTGCTGACAGATGACCTATTGCGAAGCTGGATTGGTTTGGAGGATCTAGACCTGGTGCTCAGCACGGAGCTCCGCTTCGATGCTGAGGTACTCATGGGTGTCGACCGGCTCGGAGTCAAACTTCCGAAGCTCACTTCGCTCAAGCTCAATCGCTCAAACATTCCGCATCTTCGTCTGCTCGGAGCCAGATACTCGGTGCTGAGACATTTGTGGATCAGCAACTGCCATGTCAAGGACCTCCGTGGAATCGGGGCTTGTGCTCCAGGTCTTGTCGAGCTCTATGCATCCTTCAACTACATCGACGATTTGTCCCCCCTTATGGATCTGGCGGAGACGCTTCAGGTGGCGGATTTCGAAGGAAACGAGATTGCGTGGAGTGCTACTTTGAGTAGCGTTATATGCTCACTTCACAATGTGATATCCTTGAATTTGCAAGGTAACCCTATAGAGAACACCCCAGTTGAAGATTTGATGCGTAACATCTCGTTGCACAACGAAGGCGACCGAAATGATTTGCCGACAGAAGGAAAGGTCTCGACGGCTGTAGAGACATCTGACTTCTTTTCGTGTAACAGTAGTGTGAACATACTCAGAAAGTGGGTCCAATTCCATATGCCGCAGCTTCAGCTCCTAGACGATATACCAGTCCATGCCGAGTCGTTTTGGGAGGACCAGGCGCAACGAAGTGGCCGAAGCCGAGGGGAGGCGTCTCCTCACGGTGAAATTGTGGTGAGAGCCGCAAGCGATTCTCCGTTGCCACCATCATCACCTGTGGGGGGCGCGGCCAGACGCCAGCCAGACCAAGCTTGCGCGTCGGTTTCGCTATCTGAAAGGAACTTGAAGCGGAAAAGTCATGTGTTTATCGATCCGTTAGATGCTGCGCTAACAGAAGAATTGGCTCTTCTGCAGGACTGCATACGAAATACTCGATTCGACGATGCGCTAGATCGGGCAATGGAGATGCAGCATCGAGAAGTATACACTAGGCCTTCAACCTCCGCGGCCGCGCGGCCACTCCCTGCCCTGTCTGATCACCATGACGGATACAGCAATAGCCGCATGACTCCATTAAGAACTTCAGGGGCACAGCCTCGGCCAGCGGTCACAGCATATCCCAAGAAAATGCCAAGTCGCCGTCTTAACGAATCTTCAGAATGTTCTAAAACCGTAAATGCGATCTCTTCGCTTACGACGGGTGATATTCTCACCGGGAGTGCCATCGTTTCTCTACGTAAACGTTTATTATATCAGCGTCATCGGCACCCGGCTTCGTCTTCCGCATCTCCCGAAACAAGCGTCGAGGGGGATAGCACTTCCCCCCTCGCTACCGCTCGCGAGACCGAGGGTAGTGAGGGCGCCGTCACTGTGAGGGGTCCTTCTCCGCCCACTGCCCTGGGGTCAAGCTCTGGTGGCGAGGTCTTCGGCATCGGCTTTGACAAGGATGAGGACTTTTTCGACTGCGGCGGCAAGGATGATGGGGGTAGCGAGTATGAGTGGGAGCGGCTCAGGTATATGGAACTGCAGTGTAATCATCGGTGCCGGCCAGCATCAACGTCAGCGTCTTTTAGGTCTCATCTGCGGGAGTATTCGAATGATGATGTTAGAGCTGCCGCAAGTTCGTCCGACTTCACGCGACAATCTGGGAAGGACCTTAGCAAATCGCCCGAGGGCGCTTCGATGCGAGAGCTTCTGATAAAGGAAGTCGCACGCACACGCGTGCAGATTGCTCGAGAGGGGGTAAGAAGTATTTGTGGTGGACCAGGGATTTTACAAAATGTTTTCCCCCCGGTGAAGTCCTCGGGTTTAAATCGATGCTTGTCTAGTAGTCGTGCTATGAGTAACGAAGGTGTGAGTTATCTGAATCGACCTATTGAATCTTTAGCCCGAGAAACATTTTCGGTGAATGTGCTAGATTTAACCACAGAGGAAAGCAAATGAGTGTCGCGTGATATTAATGAATTAAAAAAGTCTTCATGAACATATGCACCAAAAATAAAGGCCTCCTCTAAGCACTAATCGTGATTGTGATAGAGATTATCGTGAGGGTCGTTTTTTCTACGTGACCATTCTGTTTCTTGGCTTTCATTTTGGGTGTTTATTTTCTTTGATGTTAGTTACACTGAGTCTTACCTCGGTGTGCGTTCTTTTTTTCTCTTTTTCTTTTTTTTGTGTAGATTTGCATCAGTATAGCAGATAGATGTTTATTAATACCCAAATGAATATGTTTGGTCATTGTAACTTATGGTAGTTTTGACCTTCTCTTGTTAGTTTCGAGTATTATGTAAATGACGTTATTATTGGTAAGTTGGTTGGGTGTGGGAAGCTCTTTATTTGGAGTTATTCACTTTCTTTTGTTATTTTAGATTTTAATTAATACGCCAGAAATGGTGTGCCTCTTCCTTTTTTTTCACGTGTGGAACATCGGATTGACCTGGCAACGTCGTATGGGGGGCTCTATATTTTTTAATAGGAAATGGTGGGCCATGCGTTTTGCAATTCACACCACATTTCTTCTGTTACTTTCTCTCCTCCCTTTAGAGTGATGCATAGCGGGAATATCTTCAGGGCACAGATATGTGCGTACTAGAGCCTTCTCGTTTTTCGCTAGCATTCATTAAAGATGCAGTAGTCGTTCGATGGATAGAAATATATGTCTATATTTGTGTCTATATACCTTTATATATATATAGATACATGGAAACTTGTATAATAATTTATAATTCAGAAGGATTATTGATTATTTCAGGGCAATATAGTAAATATGAAAATTTGGAAAACATATCATGTTAGAAATAAGAAGTTTTATTTTCAAGGCTTTATATGTACTTTATAGCAGATGCTTCTTTTTTCTGAACTAGTTGAATTTCATAATGTATGATTCCGCCCTCTCTTTCCTATTGGGGTTATATACAAGTGAAGGTAACGTGTAAAGTTCCATATGTTTTGCCATGTATTTTTATTCGGAGTTGATATGATTGGCGCTAGCGCGTTTCTGTAATGGTGCGTTTTTCAACGTTGATTGTTATTTGGGGGCACTTATTTAAACAAAGAGATTGTTCGAACCAAAAAAACCGAAGCGAGTGGCGTCTTATTAGGGTGTAGTTTTTTTTTTTAAATACAGACCACATTTTATTTTTTACCTTTTCTTTGTGAAAAATGTGTTATGTGTCTCTCTATGCCTCGCTATTGCTTTCGTACTCTTTATTTAATAGTTATTTGTATGGATCTGTTTGTAAAGGCAACCTTTTTGCTCCGCATGTTTGTGTAGCGCACATTAGATCAATTGTTTCACATCTTTTGATAATTGAATGCACTGTCATGTAGTATCACTCAAACATCAGTCCAATGAACATCTACTTCCTCATTGCGTTTTTTTTCCACCTATTAAAAGTAAGCGTTCCTGAATATATACATTTATATACGTTTATGTCCATCTATTTAGATACCAAAACAGTTAGTATTCCTTTTGACAGTTTATATCAATGCCTTGCGAAGGATGTGGCCTGGGCGATGCCTCTCTTCAGTGCCCTACCTGCAAGAAGTTCGGTTTACCACCTAGCTTTTTCTGCTCACAAGAGTGTTTTAAGAAAAATTGGGCGGAACATAAGCTGAAGCACAGCCAGCCGCAGTGTTTGCAGGCAACAGTACCCACAATGACAGATTCTGAGTTAAAAAACTTTAATTTTACGGGTCCGTTGCGCCCATGGAAAATAACCCCGCGGCGTGCAGTGCCGGATAGTATCGCGAAGCCAGATTACGCGCTGCGCAACGATGGAGTCTCTGCTTTGGAAGAAAGGAATCGTGGCAACAACAAAGTGATCAGTTATAACATCAAGCATCTTCACGACGATTACGAAGATGTTAATCTTCGTCGGCAGTCGGATATCTTGAAAATTAAGCGCGTCTGTGCTCTCAGTCGCGATGTGCTGAATATTGCAACCAAAGCCATCAGACCAGGGATCACCACCGATGAAATTGATCGCATCGTGCACGAGGCTACTATTGAACGGCAGATGTATCCTTCTCCATTAAATTATTACAACTTTCCAAAGTCCTTGTGTACGAGCGTGAATGAAGTTATCTGCCATGGGATCCCCGATAGCCGCGAGTTGGAGGAAGGGGATATTATTAACCTTGACGTGACAGGATATCTCGAGGGATTTCACGGGGACCTGAACGAGACCGTCTTTGTGGGAAGGCCGGATGCAGATTCGGTGCGTCTCGTGCACACCGCCTACGCCTGTATGATGGCTGGGATCAGCGTGATCAAGCCTGGCACGCTCTACAAGCACATTGGCGATGCCATCGAGGACCGTGCGGATAAATCAGGCTGCAGTGTGGTGCGCACCTACACTGGGCATGGAGTCGGCGCACTCTTCCACACCACCCCAACTGTCTGTCACTACCGTAACAGCAAGAGCCCCGGGATTATCAAAACCGGGCACGTCTTCACCGTGGAGCCGATGATTAACCTGGGTACCTGGCAGGACGTGACGTGGCCGGATCGATGGACAAGCACCACCAAGGATGGCAAACGTAGCGCGCAATTCGAGCACACCCTCGTGGCGACTCCCCAGGGGTGTGAGATTCTTACGGATTGGGAAGACGGGGTGCCGTTTTACCAGCGCCAGCTGTGCGATTGGGGAATCGAAATCCCTGCCGAGGATCCGAGCGAGATTAAAGTAGATGCAAGGGTCGCATGAATAGAAGCGAAGCGCGCCGCTGAAGATTCAAGGGAAGAGGAGGACTGCTTGTGTCTGGTCAGGGGGCCAAAGGGCCTGAGGTGTTTCAGAGTAGAATAATTGGAGTTGTATGCGCACACATTATTAAGCAGAGCGCCTCGTACCAAGTGCGCGTACGCGTTTTCGGAATTCAAAAATATTGGCGCTATTGTCACATAATGTAGCAAATAATTAATAATATTTGATACTCTAAAGTGTGTGGGGAATTTTAGCTAAATATATTTTACTATTTTGTTTCACCACTTTTTAACAATGAATTCGCTTTTTACTCGTGACTCAACCATATGTTCCTTATATTTTATTTTTTTCATTATAAAAAAAGAATCCTTTCTAAAAGATTCCATCGAAGTGTTTCTTTTTCCCATGTCAATCCTCTTCTCTTTTTCTATGCACATAATGTGTTGGAGTTAGCGCCTAATCTGATTTTAGGGAGGTATAGGCTAAAAGACAGAAGAAGATCCATGCAACGCGAGGTGATCAAATGGGTGCAGTCCCTAGACCTCTCTAGCCCTATACGTAACCCGAAACGAGACTTAGCCAACGGAGTTTTGGTTGCCGAAATTATCTCGAGGTATTGTCATGCACGAAACGATAATAGTAACTGTGACAGCCCCCGTGTTGCTTTTTCGATGACGGGTATTCTCACAGGTGTCTCTGCCGAGAGTCGGCGTCATAATTGGAGCCTCATCTTGCGCACTCTGCAGGGCATGAAGTGTGAGACGGTAACGGCTCCGCTCGTGGAGGCCATTCTCCGTCTGCATCCAGGCGCTGCACAGATCGTTCTTGATAATCTATACAAGTTTTTCACCAAAAAAACACTCCCTATGCCTTCATTGCTTGCCTCACATAGTGGGGCTAAGTGTATGCGAGGGGGTGAAGAGGGCGCCTTGGTCTCTGAGGAAACAACAGTTATGGCGGCTAAATTAATGGGAGTTGCTCGAAAAACACCATCCCTGGGTATAATTCATGGTACTGCGTGCCCTTCATCCACAATCGTAATGCCGGAATTTGATGAAGTGTCAGCGGAGGGCACAAACGTTTCCCCCGGGGCGGCTGGCGATCATCTTAAGCTATTCCAAAGCCCAGGCAAACATGCCCACCGCTTGCAGGAACTCGTAGCACTTACGCGGAATGCGGAGCTGGCAGCTGGTGCGTCTTGCCTCTCGCAACCAAGCTACACTCTTTACACTGCCTCGACGTTGCTGCGGGTGGCCAACGACGATCGCCATCAAGTGGCGCTGGATCGCTCGAAATATGTGGAAGATGAACGCACTTCTTGTGTAAGAAATCGCAAGATTGTCAAGCAACACGCTTCGATTAGTCGATTGATTCGTACTTCTGATGTGGCTAAGCAGAGAAAACGGCTATCATTTGGTACAAACATACAGGAAGGAGGGGAGACGGCCACCACTACCACTACCAGTATCTCACTCGCAAAGCACATTCGTGGACGATTCTTTTTGGTCTCGAAGAAACCAGCAAACCGATCATTCCAAAAACGCAGCATACAAGATCCTTTGCATTCCTCTACTCCACAAATGGGTTCAAAACACACTGATAGTAGCGTAAAGGCCTCCTCGTTGTCGAAATGCTCGGAGGAGGAATCCATCGCACTGTTTGAGGCGTATGTATGGTCTCTGCGGGATGGGATATCGCATGTACTGCGGGATGTTCTCGCAGCTCATGGTGTGCTTAACTTATTGACGAGCCTCTCTGATATAAATCTCAACACCGATGACGAGTCCGTGCAGTATGATCTCTTTACTGCCTTGCTCGCAAACCGACATGCGGTGCCGTCAGGCGCACTACAGGATTGTTGGAGGATACTTGGTTTCCATGCCCCGGGAATCGCCGCCTCAATCCACGCCCAGCCAGACCAGTACTCCTACCTGGTTCAGGCCCTTTGCTTTATGTTTTCAAGTGAATCTGCCAAAGTTCCTCTACTGCACGTCTCAACCGGAGAGATCCAAAACTCTTCGAATGCACTACACATCAAGCCAATCTCCCTCTCTATGAGTAAAGAGACGGGGGGGGCGTGTTCCCCTGAAGCACAAAGTTGCAGGGACTTGAATCCAGCAGGCGACGTGGAGGAAGACACTCCATCTGTGCAGGAAGACTCTCATCAGTGCGATTTGGTGCAGCGCATAGCTGATGCACTTCTTGGCTTCATGGATTCGGATCCCACTATCAATTCGATGCGGCAGCAGGCGGTATGCTCCAACGATCAGGCCCTCCACCTGGTGAATTCTCTTATATTTCTTTGTCGTGTGGGCAGCTCACTTGCGACAGCCTGGTGGGATAGCTTCCAGGGTGATGAGGCTGAAGAGTATGAGGCGGTTTATTGCCCATCCGAAAACGATATTCCAATTTACGTAATGTCAACCTACTTTCTTTCAGCTTCGCGGCGTGTGCTGCTAGAAGAAGGTACTCCAGCCGTTGTGGAGGCTGTTGCACGTGTCTTTGTGTCAACACTAAGTTTTCACTGCAAAAAGGAAGAGCCATGCCTTGAAGAGATGATTATCCAGAGCATCTCAAATGATCCTCAAAATGGTCAGGGATCGGATAGCATTAATGCAAGAAAATTTTATTCCATTACGAGGATACTCGGATTTATCGAGGAACATATCACACCTGCCTTTCATTATGATAATGGTACCCTATCCAGCGCAGCGCATGGGAGCATTTCTATCCACAAGCCATTTGGAGGACGGAAAAGCTACTTCCGGTTCAGCCTCACAGTGTATCATATTCTTCGCCGATTACTTCAAAGCGGTTTTGAGGAGATCACGGAAAGAGGTAATGATACTGACTTAGCTCAGCTAAAGAAGTGCATTTCATCTTTTGCACTGAATTCACTGTGCGAGGAGACACTGGAGCAGCGCTGCGTGGGTGTTGCATTCTTGATTTTGCTCATTTCTGTTCGCTCATGGGTGGAGGAAGCCTTAACCCCGGCGAACTTTTCAGGATCTAGCATGTCTCCATCATCCATTTTGTGGACTTTTGTTCAACCCTTCCTACGCATGAACGTGAATTCAGCTACACCCTATGATGCCGTCTCGGTGGAAGCGTACCTAGCGCCAACGCTGCAAACATGGGAGCTGCGTGTTCTCACACTTGAGTTCTTTTCTCTGCTTTCTTTGCAGGTCGCCTACGTTTTTTCCACTAGGAAACAACGGGTTTCACAGGGTGAGTTAGTTTTGCCGCGTGCGGTGGTCGACGAGTCGGTAGCGATATCAAAAGAGATGCCAGGCTTCTCTACCTCAGTTGATCTACAATCTTCTTTACAGGATACGGTTGTGAAGGTTTTACTAAGCTTTAAACAAGGCCCTGATATTCATAGACAACTTGCCCTGTCGATTGTTGGGCGGCGTCTGCTACCGGACGTTCATCCGCGTATCGCTGGAGCTTGGGTCGATCTTCTCTTAGATACTGAACCGGAGGCACTTAGTCGTTCTCTTTTACCTTTGGGAGATCATCACATGAGGCTAAGTATACCAGGAGGAGGCGCGCGGCCGTTTTCGTTCTCAGAATCCTGGAATAACGAAAAAAATGCACACTTGGATCAGGAAACACAAGCTTCTGCAGATACTTTTGCATCCTCACCTTCAATTAGTATGCTTTATGGATGCATTGAGCCGTGCTACGCGGTAATGCCGCTAAACCAGACATGGAATGTTGGCGCTGTCGTGCACACTGTTTTGCTCTTGCTTCAACCACAAAAGAAAATTAGTGATGGGTGGCGCTCCGCAACCCCATTTCAGATTCTGCAGATCCTCGCCGCTGCAGCAATGAGCCCTCAAGATATTGAAGTTCAAGGTCGACAATTGCTGAAGGATTTGAAACTAATTGACTTTTTCCTGCCCCCTTTGGGTGAAACCGCACAGTCAGAGGTAGCAAGGATCCAGTTACATAACCAGGGCAATTCAAATTCGATGCGTGCGGATCGCAGAGAGACAAACGAGCAGGGAGGACTGGAAAGGGCAGAGATCAACGAGGGTGCGGCTGATTTTTCATTAACGCTTCGTAGTCTTGTGCAAACAGCGTCACCGCTGGATCTCTCTGTGGCGAGCGGAGATGGGGATTCATCAAAGTGGTTTACCGCATCACCGACGACATTGAAGAGCGCTTTGCAGGAAGCTGGTGCTGCTGGTTCGATAGGTGCCGGTGGCGGGAAAGCACGATCTCCAATATTTCGTGATGCCAAGCAAGGGGTATGGGATGCGCAAGACGTGACAGCTGCTTTTTGGTGCGGATCCGTAAGACACTTGGTTCCTTTTTTTGTCTATCTCCTCCGACTTGATGATTTCCCCACTATAAATTCCTTACCATGGAGTAGAAAAGGAACTGAGGAGACAAATGATGAGGAAGTTGACCAGAAGATCGTTACTGCGGTGCTTCTGGCGATAGTTCATAAGATTCTGGCATCAGTGAACGTAGCTAGTACAATGCGTGATTTATGTGAGGAATGCAAACATCCGGATATCTGCCGAAAAATTCTATCCTGGTTCCTTTGAAAGTAGCAGTAACCTATGAGATGTTAAATTAAACGCATTCATGGGACAGGATGCCTGTAAAACAAAGCAACAACATCAACACCAATGAATTCAGCTGAGATGATTATGTAAAATAAATATATATGGTGAGATCCGTGGATGACTTGATTCCCTGAGCTGCAGCCACCTTCAATGTGTTTATTTCTATCTCTTTCAGATGGTTTGTGTGTGCTAATATGTTTTGGTTGATTAACATTCTTGAATTGTGATCTATCATTTCGCTCCCTACACTCATTTCGCGCTGCCTTTTCAATTCATATATATATTGTTTTTTTGGTGAAGGTTTTTAATTTTCCAAGTGTTTTTTTTTCTGATTTGAAATATATTGTTTGAGTATAAATTTTCATAAAAAGCGTTAATTGTATATTGGTTATTATTACCTTCACCATGCGTTCTCACCAATTTACATTCGCCCTTCTGGGTGTCTACATGTTAGCGTTATTTATTTCGATGACACCTGTCGCGCATGCCGAGCGCTCGTTTGGTTGCGAAAATACGTGGAAGGGACCCAGCGAAAATAATGATGTTGCTAAGTGTCTGAAGGATTTCACCAATATTGGCGAGCATTCAGGATACTACGCCATTCCTATCATTCTCATCGTATTTGCTGCTCTTGTTCTTATTGTTGTGCCGATTGTTTTCGCTTTTAACAGCTTTTGTTGTGAAGACTACTGCTTCAGTTTCACTCGCACGACAAATTTGGCACGATCACGCTGCTGGCTGTGGATGGCGATTAATATTAACTTTTTTTGGTCGATTTTCTCGGCCATCTTAATTATATATGGGTCAACCTTGCTTTCCAACAGCATCGATAAGAGTACTGATTACATTAGTGGTGATGCAGTTTCATACTTTCAGCAGACCAAAAGCACGATTTATGATCTTCTTGTTGATTATACTAAAACTCCTCCGATACAGCCAACTTTTGATCTATCTGGATTTGATCAAATGAGTACAAAGCTCAAATCCGAAGTGGATAATATTCGCGAAAATTATCTTAAATACTTCACAACTGTCCGTACTGTTTCCATTATTATAGGTATCATTGGTATTGTACTCATGATGAGCTGTTTCGTTATTGCCTACTGTCGCTTTAATACTGTGGGTGCATTCAGTTTTGGTATTATCTACTACATTTTTGCCATTATCTATTCAATTATGGCTATTTTACTTGCGATATTCACGTGCATCACGTTCGTATTTTGTGGGGAGATCACCCTACAGAACCGACGTGAGCCCGGTCTCTTCCAGTGGTATTATGTGCCTTGGTGCGAGAAGGAATTCTCCTTCAGTCAAACTCGCCAATCCATTATTGATTCAACGGGGGAAACGGCAATGAACACCTGCGAACACATTCTGGAGCGATGCAGCAACGCCGATGACGACGAATACAATAAACCATTTATATGTGGAAAGAATATACAAAAGAAAGATGAGTGTGGTACTATCGATGTTGCACTCAACGTGCTTTATGACACACGTGCCAAGACCAAATTTTCCGATATGCTTTGCGTGAATAACAGCAACTGGGAATATCAGGAGGTGTGCAACATTCCTATGTGTAACGAAAGTTGCATTAACTATGACGCTCCCGATCTCAAAATGAAGGACTGGGCAAATGATGCTATGAAACTTATTACTTTTGCAATCAACCGAACTACGGCCCTCTCTTATGTGTTGCCTGTGATGGATTGCAACTTTATCATCGATAAGTTCATCTCCGTTTACGAAACCGATAAGGAATCGAGTAAAGCCTCTTCTGGTTACGGCGCGTATTGTTCAAACATGCGCATTGCTTCTGTTATGTTGACGGTCGGTTTCTTTGTTGGAGCGGTCATGTTTGTGGTAAGCATCTACGTTACGCAGCATGGGATCTGGTTGTGGAATGACGAGGCAGAGGTTGAGGATATCAAGGAGGCAGAAGCGATGAGTAAGTACGCCAAGAGCGTCTGTTCGTTGGATCCCAGGAGCCAAAACTTATCAAGAATGGGTTCGTTTGCAGCTGAACCAAGGCCCCAGGCATCTGGCAGAGGTATTCTTGCCGGCTCGACAAGGACTATGAGTTTTAATCAGATGCCACCACCTGCTTATGGTCAATCATAGGCAGATTTTTCTTTACTTTTTCTCACAGAGTAAATACTGATATCTCACTGAATTTGTAATCGTATTACAGACTACGCTTTTGTATTCTTAAATGAATGCAAAAAGAGTTAGTATTTTTCAAGAAAAAAGAACGCTATTTTATCTTAATCTTTTTGTGATGATGGTAAGATACATTTAGAACCGATTCTATTGCTTTCATTTAAGAAACAAGTCAAAGTTATATAAGTTCACGCACTTTGAAAAGTGTGTGGAAAATTTTTATACACTTGTATATGAATATGTATGTGTTTGTGAAGTTCATAGTTAGGCAATTTTTTTTCAGCTAAAATTATAGTTAGTTTTTCAATTCAATTCTGGTTTTATACCAATTACACTCGTTAAGGCTTTCAAGTTCATAAATATTATCAGCCGATTCGCTACAAGGATAGTAAGCACAAACGAGCATGCAATATGAAAATGAGTATCCATTATTTGGATTTTTAATGTGTGTCTTTTATATCTTTTATATCTTTTCTATATTTCTTATATTTTTTTCTTGAATTTGCTTACCCAAATGTGTTTAGTTTTTTTTTTTGAGTACTTGTAAGAAATTAATTCGGGCATTTTTGTTTCGTGGGGGCTAAGGATTCGTGAGATATATGATAATATGAACCAGAAATCAAGGTTTGATTGGATAAAGGTGGAAGGGAGTTCAAGCTGTTTGACATTCCTGAGTCGTGAGAACTAGACGTAACGGAGTGATGTCTTTTTCCAATTGTTGTTTGTAAAAGGCATACTCATGATGTTGAAAAAAATCATATATGGAATTTTATGCTTGTTGCAGTTTCCGATGCTTATGAGTAAAACTGCCGAGGTCTAGCCCTGATTTATTATGTAATAATAGTATTTATTGATTCAAGCAAATTCTCGGGGCTGTTTCTCCCCCCTCCTCCTCTAAAAAAAAAAAGATAGAGAGAATATTTGACAAGAATAATTGAATCCTGTTTAAGGAAAAACAATTATGAAATATAGATGGAGTTGAAATCAACGAATTAT
>HF955063.1:29062-41963 GCA_000582765.1 Phytomonas sp. EM1 | reverse complement strand
TAAGTTAAGAAAGGAAAAATAGTTTGCATTTTTCCCTTTTTTTATTGCTTTGTTGCATATATATATATATATATATATATATTAAAGAAAACATGAACTTGGCCTATAGGGTATTGTAAAAGCTTATATTATTTTGTTTAAATACGATCAATACACTTCATAATACGAAAAAAAGAGTCGCTGGTATTCAATGAAATAACATTTTTATTTGTTAAATGTATGTGAATATTGAAGATTTTTATTGTTGAATCCGGTAACTCTACGAGTATAGCATGAATGCATGTGTTTCTGGATGAAACAAAACTAAAACATGATACTATGCATTCTTTTTTTTGAATATATGCTCATTTAATTCTACAGATTCAGAAGTTTATAATTGCAATACTGGAGCCTTGAATCAAGTAGCGAGCGTAATGCCCCTGCCCGTCTCTGTAGGAGCTCTAAACCCGCCAGTGTTTAGTTGCCATGAGAAGAGTGTAAAAGAGGGGTCGGATACTATAGAAAAGGGCACTGAAGTGCTTTTATTCACCTCCAACGTGGGAAAAGAGTACCATCAGGGAGACAGCGTGTCATTAGGAATCAAGCATGAAGTTGTTGACATCGACTGTGATAGTCGAAGAAACAGTTTTAGTCAAGGGGTCGATCTGCACAGCAACCTCATCCCGAAGGCGTCCGTCTCCACAGAGGTTCTCGATCGCGGGTTAGATGTGGAGGGTGGTACAAAAAGCCCAGACGCCAAGGAGATTTCTTCTTTTCCGATCGAAAGAGCAATGAGAGTATTCTTCTCGGAAAGCGAGGAGGATATGACAGAAGCCCCAGCGGCGTGTGGCCCTAAGGAACCCTCTTCACATACCAGTCCCACTACTAGCGGAAGCTTGAGTGGTAGTAGAAGTGGTAGTCTGAAGGACTCCTCGCTGGATGATCTCGGATTGCGCGCAAAGTTTTTTTTTCCTTCATCGTCTTCCCACCAGGCTGAGAGAACTGTAGCGGTACCTATTCGAGATTCCACTTTCCAACAGTTGAATAGTCACACAAGTGAGTGCAATACCCAAATCGGAGAGCTTACAAGCAATTGCTCCTTCAAAGGAAAGAGAAAAATACAGACCTTCGTAGCACCACAAAACCGAACTCCTACAAAAAAAATCCCTCAAAGTGGTGAAAGGACACCGTACTTCGCTCCACTAAGTCGCTCAAGTGAGCGAGGTGAAGGGTCGCACTCGACCATAGAAAAGGTGTTGCCTGTCACGCATCAGAACTACCATAGTTTTCAGAGCCATAGAAAGGGAGGCAACGAAAGTCTAAGGGAAGTTGACGATACGGCCGTCTGTTTCACCCTTATCCCCGTCCAAGCACAAGAAGCTGTCAATGGGGAGGGGGACCATTGTACGGAATCATGCATCTTTACTTCACCTACTCTCAGAACTAGCGCGGCCGATTTTTTGAGCAGAGATAGAGAATTGAGTGAGAAATCCAACATGAACGATTCTCATATAGCTTTGGGTGCTTCAATATCCTCGGCTTGGAGAAAAGGTGATGCTGAGAGAGCAACGCAGCTCTACTCCACTATTTCAGATGACAACACTGATAAAATATCCTCTCCAAACACTAAAGAGGTGGATCAAGAAGGCATGTGCGGTGGCCCTCTGCAGAGTTACTGGCATGAACGGAAGGTAGCGCGAGCGCAGCAACCTCAAAGATCTACGCATAATGAATTAGACAAGCATTTAGAATTATCTGAATGTTCGAATACCATTCTTAGTGAGGACAGTGGTAAAGTAGGGTCAGACCTTCCCTTAGATAGCTCCACTGCCCTTCCCCCTAGTAGTTGTGGGGCTGGTGTTCATCGCTCGTCGAATCTCTCGGCGGCCCCGGAAACGGGGCCATCCCCACCACCTCCAATGACTTCTGGGAACCCATCTTATGTCAGTGTTGAGAGGACCTCGGGGCCCCTGCATGTTGATCCCATGAAAGGATTCCCAGTATTAAGTCACATAAATGATCGGAGTAGTGAAGTTGAACAGTGCTCAGCATCTAAGCCCTCATCATGCTATGCGCGTACGAACTCCCACAGCATGTTATGCTCTTCCAATGTCCCAGCACAGGTGATGGTGAATGACAACGCGGTGCCGAATGAGGGAATAGAGTTAAAGAGATTTCTAAAAAGACAGATTAATGATTTGAACGATATTGACATCTCTGATATGGATACCAAATTGAGGCGCAGAATCTCTATACAAGACCCCTTGGAAGCAGGGGACGTGCTAATCCATTCAGAGACATTTCGCGCTTCCTGTTCAAATTCATCATCTAACAGTAAGGGTACTGAGCTTGAAGCGGCTGATACCGAGTTTGCATGGCGTCGTGATGTCGAATTAGACGATGAAATTACGATTGAGCTTGAGGACTCTTTGTTGTGGTCGGAGAATCTAAACGTGATGACTCTTCTCGACGTGACCCCCCTTTCGTCGGTTTATCGCGGCCACGTTGTGCGTGAAACTTTGGGTACTGGGGACACGGGCCACCCGGCGGACTCGTCAACTCAGACTGAAACTGTACTCATGGTGCTGAGGGTATATGAGTTGATGAGTGCAAACCGTCAAGGATTTACTCACTCTTTTCTCCAACAACGTGCCTTGCAGGTTGCACGGAAAATGCTGAAAGCTCAAAGAAGACTAGAAGATGCTGGGTTAGCGGGCCCTTCTGTTCCGACAAGATCGCTAAACATGAGGAGTGAGGGTTACGCTGGCAAGCAGGAGTGCCATGGGTCTGTTTCCGACGAATATTTTGATCGCCCTGTGGTCTGTCGCGGCATTATTGATATCCACGTCGACTCTTCAAATCGCATCATCGCAAAATTAGATACCGATCCATATGGTATCAGCGTTAGCGACATCATCGCCTTCCAGGACACCATGCTGTCGCGAGACGAGCTCATTGCGCTGCTGTGGAGTGTGTTAACGTGTCTATCCTCATTACACGAGGCCGGCATCACGCACGGTGCCCTCCATGGCGGCAATATCACACTCTCCACAAACGATGGTCACTGCACACTAGCCCAGTCAGCGGGTTTGATGAATACAAAAATCTATCCCGATGATTTGTCGATTTTGCCACCGGCCAAGGCTGCCATGTTGGCGCCGCTGTTAAGGCGTACATCTATCAAACATGAGGCGGCCGTGCCGCATCCAGACACGCCTCAGAAGCCCTTCTCATCAGGGCTGGTAGACGAACTGGAGCTGTGCATGCTGGAGTTGGAGGAGAATGCGCCTTGGTATTCTCCTCAAGCCGCTGATGATCTATATGCTATTGGCACCCTTACACTGTTTGCTGTCATAGGTATCCCTGTATTCTACGGGACAACGTACAGAGAGGTGGTCGAAACTCTAGCTGAGCTCCACCGTTTAGTAGTTAGTCGTGAAATTTGCGTTTCTGAAGCACAAGCGAATAACGGGGGTACCAATAGAAGAGGAAGTCTGCGACAAGCACTTTGTGCGCGCATTTTTCACTTGTGTTTTTCACAGAGTGTCTATGTGTCCTTGCGTTGCAAACTGGCAGATTACACTGAAGACTTTCTGAATAAACTGTTTGAATTTATCGTTGATTCCATGGCGGCTAGCTTTGGGGTGTTGGACGATGAAGTGCAGTATAACAATGCCGGGGACCTTTTGAAACATAGCTTTTTCAAAAACCATTTACCGGAGGGGCAAGAGAGGGGGTCTGAAGTGGTCGGAGAGGGCGAGACAATGCAAGCCATACAGGATACATTGCATCGAGTCACGTATCCTATATACACGAATACCATACTAAACAAATCCTTGTGTGGCACGAAACCTTATATTGCACGCATGCACCGGCATTCGATATTTTCCTCACGTTTGACTGCCTTAAAAAAGAGCTGCCAATGCTTTTGGGGAGGTCACTTCTGGAGAACCGGGAATGGGGTGCGGAGTAACGATGATGAGTGTCTTGCTATGACTACTGTAGACGGCATGTGTGCCTTGTGGCCGACCTTGGGGCGAAGACCAGCAGGACAGTGGAGTGTGGTGGTGCCGTGGACGTGGAGCCTTCCTTCGTTTCCCGGGAGAGGTTTGAGTCGCACCAATGATCCAATTCATTATGATCCACACAATCCTCATATGCCGCAGTCGTCCTTGATCACTCAGCAGAATGTCAGTAAGGTTAATGATGGCTTAACTCATGAGGCTGTAGGTGGAGAATTCTACTTTTCTTCAAGTTCCGGCTATCTGTGCATGAGACTGTCCCAGTCAGACAACTCTTGTATCCAGAATCCAAATTCACGTCGATGGGTGTCTCACAGTCATACGATCTCTCGGATCTTTCAAGAAGAAAAGGTGAAACTGGAGAGGCAGGCGGGCTGCGAGGTGTTGCCGCGCTTCCGTACTGTACTCTTCGCATCCAAGAAAAACTCGTTGCTGAAGCTCCATCGCGGGCAAATGGATTATTTTTGCGATGCCATTGATACTGTAGTACTCAGAGATCTCGAAAGCTGTCGAATCGAGTTGCTCGTGCCGTTTAGGTTTGTTGTGCTGGTTAATATGAAACAGTGCCAAGTGTATTTGGCACCCTGCTTTATGTGTTATATTCATCAAGTGACGTTCTGCACACCCGTGGTGGTGGCTTGCACATATCTAGTGCTGCGCCATGTCGCGGATGTGGTACTGCATTGTACAGCGACCACCCTTATTTCTGGCGATGAAACCAGCGGGGGAGGAAACGCGACAAACAGCTTCGATTCAGACTCCATTCTTAAGAGTGTTCACTGGGAACCCTACTCACTCGTATATCCTGGGCTTTCAGAGGATTTCTTACTTGTGGGACTCCCGCAAGAGTGCTCAGTTCACGCACGCAGAACTGACGATAGGATTGTATCTTTAAACGTGACACAGGTCTCAGAACATATACCACCACAGCAAAGAAGGTCTACTCGTGACTTTAATTTTATAAGTGTCGGGTCTCGGACCGACGATATTTCCTACTCTCATGCTTTGGCAGCTTATGGGAAGCGGTTTAAGCATTGCGACGACAATGAGAGTGATGTGTACTTCTTTTTCAACGAGCTACACAGGAAGGATGTGCACATGATGAATGTGCATGGTGGCCCGAAGCCAAAAGTGCAGAGCCTCCCTGATGAGTCGTATGCTAATGCGCACGCCAACGAATCCAAAACGGCGTCGGGTAACTTTGTCGAAGAGATCACATTAGGTGTGAAGCTGCAGCACACCCAGATAAGTTCAGATCCATCTCAGCTCTCAGGATACCGTGGAATGCAACAATGTGGTGGCAGGGGTGTTCACGAAGCAGGCGTTGTAGAGACGAGGAGGCTTTCCTGTGCATCACAGTGCCCTGTTTTTTTTGTTCTTGACGTCGTTGACGACGTAGTGATTCGCAAGTGTAGTCACTGCACCGTTTTCTTGGTAGGGTCCGTCGGCAACATGATAATAGAAAACTGTCACCACATGCGCATCTTTTACGTTGCCAGGGAGTGTGTTGTCAATTCGTGTATGAATTTGAAGCTCTTTGCTTTGGTCACAGAGTATATCGCGTTGGAGCGTTGCCAAGACGTGATTGTGTCTCCTCTATTCGTGGAGTGTCCATACTTCGACACGATCTTAAGAAGTATTATTCAGGAAACCTCAGAAGAATCCCGAGACTACATTTTTGAGGCCTACGAACAGCGTGATATTTATACTCTAAACAAAGTTTTCCAAGTTGGTGGACAGGATGTCTGCCTCAGTGCGTGTGAAAGGGTGGAAGTTCAAGATTTGGCTTGGTACGAAGAGCATCCCGATGAACACCCAATCCTGCTCTCTGTCTCAGTTCCAGTGTCTGAAGTGCAGGAGGCTGACATGGATGTTATCCGTACCGAGGTAGGCTCCCGAGCGCACGAGGTCTCAGATGGGGGAAAAGATAAGAAGAAATCGGTTTCTGTAGTTGGGATATCGTCATGCAGCTTTTTTAGAGAGTGCTGCGACGCAGCACAGGAGAATATGGATTTAATCTTTCTACGATTCCCTTTCAAGAGTATGTTGTACGAATGCGTGCCTCCTTACACAATTATGGGTGAAGAAGAGTGCAAGGCTTCAAAATTTGCACAAGTTATACGTATACACGACTTATTCGACCCGTCGTTGCTACGTTTACCTGGGTCTCTTCGTATTCGGTCAGACTATTCGCTACAGTCGGGGGGCAAATCGGCATGGCAACAAAATTTGCCCCACGATCAACAGTCATACGTTGAAGGCTATTATAGTGGTCTGTCTGATGAATCAAGAAGTGGCGTGATGTCTGCATGTGATCTCATTCTTGAGAGTATTGCTATGGGGAAGGTGCATCTTATCGAGGTTGTGGGCAACCTTTACATCCGTAATTGCACGGGCCCCCTCGACATTCTCGTATGCGCTGCCAATTACATCGTCATGGAGGGCTGCGTCAATGTTACCCTTCGTGCAGCCTGTGTTGCCTTTGACGCTCAGGATTCACATCACTGTCACATAGCTCTACACACAAACACACCACCTGGCTTTTTACGGTGTTCTCATATGCTTACCTCAGCATTAAATGCGGTAATACCGAGCATGGAAGAGTTGATGAGTTGTGCAGGTGTGAAGGCGGATGTGAACTTCTTCAATCGCCCATTCATTCATCCTATCTCAATGCGGCACGTTACTGATGGCCTCGAGACTAATGGAAAGGGGCGGCTGGAATTGCCACGCAGCAGTACAGTATTGGAGAAAAATGACTGTGACGGGTCACAATTTGATATCGTACGGGAGATCGTCTGTATAGAAAAACAGACGCGTGTGAAAAGTCTTGAACAGGCTTTTCTGTATATCCGGCGACCGATCGCGGTCGTTCCTCCTCTCCCCAAGCTGCATGTTAATCTAAGAGAAAGAAAGATTCATTCCATAGTGCCGTTGGATATACATCTTCCAAAAGAAGAAGAGTCAAGCCAGTCACTAGAGGATACGTTGAGGATGGCGTTTGCTTTTATTGCTGAAAGCGATCTTCTTGCTCTACACATGTTAGAAGAGGGTGGTGGTAAACACGAACAGGAAGTCAACATGGCTCAGCAAAAAGGCATCTTAGAACAGAAAATACATATCTCCTCTAACACGCGTATCATGGAACCTGAGTCAATAACTGAGTCTACAGATATTAAAGAGGGCGAAGTACAAGAGCCCATGCAAACCCTTCCTACATCGTCTGCATCCGCACCGTGGCATGACTCGAAGGATCTTCATTTGTGCCCAACTGAGAACGTTCGGAGACCCCTTCAAGGAGGACCCCCTCTGCTGGATGAATCACTGCTCAAATCACATGTCTCATCCCAGCAAAGTCCGCACGTGGAGGTGGATGTCACTTCGATTCAAACTCCGGTGATAGTTTATCCTTTGCACACCCCAGATGCAGGAGCAGTTGATCCGATTCTGCAAAACGCAATCAATGAGGCTTCATTGACGGGTCGCAGCGCTACTGGGGTTGATATCATCTCACCCATGGGTGATAGGCAAGCGGTTTCATCCGACGTGCATGCCAACACGCTTTACTATGGTAGTAGCAGAGCATTGAACACCAGGACGAAAGAATCTTCTCTCCAACTCACAGCTGTTACGACGCAGGCTGTGAAACTTGGATTTCTTCATCAAGAGCTAGGAGAGAGTCCCATGGAACTTGGTAAGCGTGAAATCGGAGATACCCTAGGGCCTAAAAGCTCAGAAGGGTGCACATTCAAGAGGCGATGCCCCAGCCCACAAGGGTATGACACCCTAGGTCGTGATTTCGGTCCTATGCGATGGGAGTTGGAGAATGCTAGACGAAGATATTGGAGATGGAGGGAGGAGGATTTAGATGGTGCAATTTTAGCAGCACGTGTTGCTGCTGCCATCCAGAAAATAAACGATTTATGAGAAAAATGTGTGCCGTTGTGAACTATTAGGTTTCTATTTCAGTATTGACATAGATCTTCCTTAGTGAGAATATTTTACTGAGGCATTTTGTTTGTTTCTGCGTTTTTAGATGTCATAGAGGTTAATCAAAGAAGTGGAGTTTGGTTGTCTAGTTCCTCTCTTAACACGGTCCCAAAACTTGTGAAGCCCTTGCCAGGTCGGCGAAAATATCTTCCGCTGTTTCTGGGCTTGTACCTTGTGTCCTGCAGCAAGCGTCTTATGTGTGCACTTTTTATTCTAAAATTTTGTTTATATTTATTTTTCAATATTTCTATTTATAAGGTATTGAGTGGATGTATTCTCATTATCTTCCTCTTCCTCTCCTCCCTCTTTCAAATAAAAGGAGTATGGATAAAAAAAAAGATTAACATCATAATGAGAAGGGATGAACTAATGCACGGATGGATTCATAATTTGATGTCACTGCAAAAATATAGGTTTTGCAATTATTTTTCCTTCGATTTTCTTTGCCTTGCATTTCACTAGCTTAGTTGGTAGTTGTTCCTTTGTCCTTCCCTAAACATATTATTATAAAAAACTGTTGCTACTAGAATATTTTCCACGTTAATATTTATTGTGTCTTAATTGCATATAATATATAAATATATTATATATAAATAAATATATATATATATATATATATATATATATATTTATATATATAAATATATATATGTACGCTTATGACAGAATATAAACATATATAATAGGTCAAGGTCAACGTATCAAAGAGATTAAGCTAATCAAATATGTATCCCAAAAAAAAGTCAGGTGCTGCTGCGGAAAAGCTAGATGTTCACACCGAGCCATCGAGCCAGACGACCTCCCAGACGAATCCGCATTCACAAAAGTTGCAGTCCAAACCAACGAGTATCCACAATTCTATTACCGTGAACTTAAACACCCCCGGCTGCGATTCCAATACCCCTTTAGCCCCTCCGCATTCCCGTCATCAGTATCACCATCACACAACCAGTAGCGTAGGTGTCGGGAGCTACCACTCATGCTGGTCTGTACCGATCTCCCCGCTGACTGGGAGTGGCGTGAGAGCTAACAGCGCAGGCTACGCCGCCGCTTCTGTTCCAAACCCGCCAAACTGTACGGGGGATGGAATCACATTTGGCGTGTGCAGCAGTAGCCCCAGCGGGGCCGAGGGGATCGCTGTGGATTCCTGCATCTCTAATAATCATCACGTAATGCATCCTAACAGCAGCATGACCTCCGCGTCGTATCCGATGCCTCCTCCCAGTTATTACAATAATCCGATGAGTGGTATAGTGAATACAAACGGCTGTTATTACGGGTACGACGTGGGGCAGACACACGGCTATGGAAGCGGTTCGGAGGTGTTGCCGCCACCGCCGCCACAGTCCCCGCCCCACGGGAATACCCCACCGTCATCGCATAGCGGTGTGGGGCAGTTTTCCCCCCCCAACGACGCGGTTGCTGCCCCACCGGCGTCTTGGAACAGTGCGATCCAGCAGGCCGAGGCGCGCTACAAGCACCTCTACGAGGAATTCCGTAAGCTGAGCCGCTCTCGGGCGGAGCTGGTTGAGAATTTGTCGCGCATGCGCCGCGAGCAGCAAGCCTTACAGGAGGGCTTTGATTTCTACCGTGCCAAGGCGGTGACGGTGGCAACAGAGAAGGCGGAGGTGATGAAGGCATATCTCAGTGATATAACGATGCTCTTGGCTATTCTTGATCGACTTACGGGTGAGTTGGTGGGGCTACGTCAGTCCACCCAGTCGTCTGGAAATATGGGAAAGGAGACAGGCCTCGCGGCACTGCAGGCTGGCGGCGAAGAGTGTAACCTATATGTTGAGGCGGGTAAACAAGTACAAGTGGCTGATGTGAATAGTTCCTTGCCAACTATGGGGCATAGGAATGCTGCGGGCAATAGTGAACTAAGTATTGCAGGGGAGCTATATCCTAAATTCAGAGAATTGCAATTGGTCTTGCAGCAGCTCGAGGAGGACATGTCTAAAGCGTCGTCTCAGATGCAGGTAAAGATGGACCCTGCAGAGGGTCAGGGAAAAAAAGATGAGAAAACTGAAAATGATTCTAGATCGAGTAATAGGTTCAAAAAAGTGAATAATTCTAACTGTCCAACAAGTGAATGCCGCAACGCTTGTCCGATATCTTACTCCTCGTTTCGGTGGCTGCTTAATGTGCTGCACTTATGCTATGAACAGTATGATTCGGCAGTACCACTTGCGAGCCCGCGATCCTTGCCCAAGGAAAACAAGGAGGAAAAGGTGTCATCAATGGAAAAATATGAGGGGAACGGCGTAAATTCATTGAACACAAGTATTGAAAATGACAAGGATAGTCGCAACCATAGCAGTGATAATACACCTAGAAGTAACAATGAGATCCTGCTTCAAGGGAATTTGCAGAATATTATTGCGGCCGCACACAAAGATATGAAGGCTTTACTCAAATGCCTGGACTACGGGTTCCCTATGAACAGCAGTGGGTGTTGTGGCCTAAAGCTCCAACTGCAGCTTCCTCAGTGGCCCTCGAACGTGCTCCCAGAGACGTATTTATCTAATCCTAAAACCACAGGCATTAACATGTGCAGTAAGTCGAATTCGACTCGTCTGAATTTTGAGTCTCTCGGCGAAGGGGAGGCCGTTCCCAATGACGCTCTTCCCAACAATCACTCTGGGACCATATTCCCAGTGCTTAAAACATCTCAATGCGATGCAGTATCCGAAAAAAACGAGTTCGGAACCACAGCAAAGGCGACAGTAGACGTGAAGAAAGATAGGAAGAACTGAGATTCAGTTTTACAGGGGAAAATTGTCAAAAAGATAATAATGGTCAAGTTTAATTAATGGTGATAGGTGTGTATTTAGTTCTTATTCTTTATCAAAAAAAATTCGAAAAGTATTCTTCGCATTCACTTTATTTTGCTTCTTTTTATCAATTTTTGAACTTGGGTGTACGCAAGGGTTAAATCAGAGATAATATGAAGTCAGTGTGCAGAAATGAATAGTAGTGTTACTGTTAACGGTGAATATCTTCCATACTTTACAGCTACCTACAATCATGTCATTTCGATTATATTTTCTGATTCATTGATGTTATGACACGCAGTCTTTGAATTTGTCTCTTCATCTTGTGTCTGTATTGCTCTTGACGGTATGAATGCAAATGAATATGCATATTTATATCCTTTCGCATAATGTGTAAGCTATTAGAAGACCTTTCTGAACATGCGCCTTTTTTAAAAAGCACATTTGAATATCAATGTATGGATATGTTGATGCAACACCAAGATTCATGTTGCAAATTGAGTAAGTGTTTTCATAAACTCTCGTCTGGTGCATTGAGGGAAGTTAAAGGGAAGATTGTATTCTTGGGGAAAAGAAATATAATTTTAGAATCGATCAAAGTATCTCTCTCTCTCTATATATATATAGAGAGAGAGTGTGTGTGTTTGTGTTTGTGTGAGAAATAGCCCAACCGTGATAAGGAGTGATCATGCTGTGTGTCAGTTGAGATGGGAAAGGGGGAAAAGATGCGTTGTTTTAATTAACGATTCACGTACTCGAAAGCTCTTTTTGGTTTTCTTTATGATCCAGGGAAAAGATGTACTTCTTTTTTATACACACCTGTTTTCTGGCCTGTTTGTGATTAATGCCGCAGTAAGTATTCTGTTCAACAATTCATCGATCTCTTTGTCATGCAAGAAAGTCACATTGTTATTATATTATTATAATTTACTATTACTGATCGGATATTTGCAAAGCACTCTGGTATCAGCGAAAAAATAGTCATAAAAGTACTTTTCTGAGCCCTTTTTGATCACTCTTTCAATTTTTTATGATAAAACTTGGTGAAGGAAAGTTCATTTCTACTTCAATATCCCCCTCTCCACTTCTATCTTAGGTGGCGTAAATAACTATTTTCAATGGCACTGAATTATAACTACGCCAATCGTTATTACCTCCTTCTGTCCCTTCCTTACTGCACATTGGTTCGAGATTATTATAAATCTTCATTTTGATGCGTTATTTCTCTTCATCATTTAGCCTACACCTTGACATATCCTCTCGGAAATCTTCTAGAACAATTGTTTGCAACAAATCAAAGTGAAAATAGGATTAGTTTTTTTGCAATATGACTCGAGTTGCTAGCTTCCTAGTCACTCTTGTGGCCTTAGTTACACTAATTTTATCTACTGAAGCCGTCCAAGCAGGTAGCACGGTTTATGTGGCCCCAAACTCCACTGACGGGCTTTCCGTTAAGAACCAAAACTACTTGATAGGGGTTTGTTCAATGGTGTTACTTTTGATCGCCTGCTATATGGCTGTGGTCTCATTGGTAAGCATTGACTATAGCAATGATGCATTGCTCATGGTTGAGGTCCCAGATGACACTTGTCAGAATGAATAGCTCAGTAGGTGTGCTCGTGCTAGAAAATGACGGAGGTGCGAGCCATGAGCTTCGATTTATGTATCCCGGTTTATTCTGAAGTGCAGTGTACTTTTTGTCGATTGACCACTGCACAAACAAGTAAATAGCTGAAAGCAGAGATGGTTATAAACCATTCGATAAAAGTTACGGAAAGATTTCCCTTGCGCTTGGTATGTGTGAAGGTATTTTTTCCAAAGGGAATATTATCCGTTTAGACTTTTGTGTCGAAATGTTGAATCAGAGTAGATAAGAAAAAAATAACAGATTTTCTTTTCTGCAGGAGAAGAGGCCATCTGAGCCCTTTTATGGTTTATGACGCATATTTTCTACCTCTTCACATTTTTTTAACCACTTTCTTTACTTTTCAAGACTTTTTCTGCTTTTCACTATATCGACTTGCTCTATCCTAAAGTGAGGAAGTCACGGGGTGTTGAGGGGCAACAACAGTTTTGATTGAAATTGAATATATAAATATAAATATATATATATATATATATATATATATATATATC
>HF955063.1:0-29042 GCA_000582765.1 Phytomonas sp. EM1 | reverse complement strand
ATAATAATAATAATATATATATATATATATATATATATATATATATATCTTTATTCCAAGCTGTCTTCTTGATTCTAAACTCGGATAAAAATGGAATTTGAAATCAAAGTGCTGCTGGCAGATACCAGCGACTACCAAATCCTTACTAAAGCTCTCGCACCGCTTTTCGTAAAAGAGGAGACCTATTGTGATTATTTCTTCGACTTCGAAAATGAGGCGCTAACGCAGACGGACTCTGTTGTGCGTCTTCGCGTGCCGATCCAGAAGCCTAATCCTAGCACGCTTCCCATTTGGTGTGGGGGCAACGTTTTTCGCAATAAGCAGGAGAACGAAGGGGAGCGCTTTGTGCCGACACCAGACACTGTGACAGGGGACAGTTGCTATGAGCACTTCCTGAGCTCCTGTCGAGGTCCCAACCCAATCAGGCAGCAGATGCAGATTCAAGAACAACAGCGCGCGGCGGCGTGTGGGGTTGGATCTGTGGATGCGGAGGTGGCTTCCGCGTCATCAGTGAACGATCCCCACAACGATTTAAGCCCGCTTGCCGCGTTGGGACTCAGTCTTGATCCTGCTGATGAGAATACTATGAATTTGGTCGAAGGAGCGTGTGGAAGGCTTGTGTTTAAACAAAACAACAAGGTTACTGACGGTTGTCAATTGAATTTTATTCAAGAAGATAATAACGTGCCCCCGGATGTGGTGAAAGATTTGCTTCTGCAAGGAAGGAATAATGGACATGCTACTTCGCTGTTTCGCGTTCTCGAGCGATACGCGGAGCAGCGCCAGCACGAATTTATGCAGCAGGATTCTATCCAGCAGCAAGGCAGTAGTGGCTCGGATCAGAATAAAGCACCAATACTGCAGATTCTGGAACGTCTGCGTTATATATCCAATCAAATACGAAAATGTGCACCTTTGCAGGTCGAGGCAGGTAGTGAGGATGATGGTGGTAATTTCTACTACAGCCAGGTGCGTCATGCGGCGGGAACCCACCTCCAACTTAGCACATTGGCCGAAACGCAAGCATCAAATTTTCCCCCATATGAACTAATTAATATGGGGCACTACATATCTACCAGGAGAACCTATCGATACCTTCGGGGTATTTTCAGCACCGAAAGCGATTCTGACAGTAATGATCTACTTCTTGGCAAGGTCGCATCGACTTGTACTTCCACATGTACAAAGGAGCAATCGTGGCGAGATAATTTGAAGATTCGAATTGACAAGACGTTCTATCCATTTGGAGAGAAGTACGAACTTGAGGTTTCACAGATTGATGGACCTCTGGAGGACGAAATCTTAGCAGAGATAAAGGCTCTGCTTATAAAATTACAGGTCAAGTATTATCTCGGTTCTGAAGGGAAGTATGCCCGTTTTATACGTGAGATGCGGAATGAATATGTACAGTCACAGAATGTACAAGACGTTAAACTGCGTCTGAGCAGTTTTAGCAGTTATGAGGAGGTTCGGAATAATTTGAATGAAATCATGATGTCTGTTCAAGGAGACAGCGCCGCCGATCCCAACGAAAACTGTAGAATAGAAGGTTCACGAAAGCGACAGCGAAAATGTCACGAACTGCTGCCCAACGCGATGGCCCCAATCAATGAGCATACGTGCGAACTAACCGCCTCGGACTTAACAGAGTTCCAAGAGAACTACTTTTTTGACGGCCCTAATCGTGAACTCCATCAGCAGAAATGCTTTCTCCGGCTGCGATGCTACAACCATACCGCATACTATACCCTCGTTCTGAAGGAAAATCAGTCTTTCAAAGATGGACAACAAATCAGTCGCACGAGCAAAGTCAAACCGTCTGCGGACGTGGCGCGTATGCTAATCCAGAACCCAACGCAGTTCTTGTTGGCTGAGCGCGAGCATAACGCCATCGCTAGGAGGCTATGGGGTTATTTTGGGCTGCGGTCACTCTGTGACACGGTTAGGTTCACCACCACCCGTGTCACAGTGCCGTGGCTGTCGGCGCAAAGCCAGCGGGCCTCCCCTATGCATGGGGTGGACGCCTCGGCGTTAGGGCGGTGTCTGTCCCAAGGCAGCGTCTCCTCACAGTCTATGCCCGCAAGTACACGCATCGATTTCACCCTGAGGCCAACTGCGCACGCCGTCCACCCCTTTGTTGGTGTGCCAGGGTCACGGCAATGCGACGAGGAGGCGAATGTAGTTGAGCCGCTGCAGATCCATTTGGACAGAACTCAGTACCTGCTTCCCTCTCGTCTGAAGGAGGGGCCGCAGCAATCCTTTGGACCTCCGTTGCGCACACAGGTCACTTTCAATCACCCGTCCATTGTCGACAAGCAAAGCGATGAGTGCTGTGAGCTTTATGAGATCGAGGTGACAAATATTATGCCTTATACCTCACCCTCGGCGGTAATGGAAGAGCTGACGCACATATTGGACGGGATAGGTGTGGAGTGGCGGCCGGGCATTCAAAGTAAATTGGATCAATACTACACACTGCTGTCAATGAAAGGGGACTTTCCAACTTTTTCGCAAGAATAAGAAAAAATGATGGATCGAAAAGACTCTAACATGAAAGTACAGCGTAGAGTAGATTTGTTCTACGATAAAATGAACAGCGCGAGGCGCCACATTTTCATTTCAGCAAACTCAAGACCTTTGGGGTAACATAGAAAAGAGTCATATTTATGCATACATTTTCACGGATGTGCTTCTTGGCATTCAAAACGAAAGTTCCTTGTTATTCGTTTCATCATTTCATTATCGAGGAAGGATAGATAGAAAGGTTGAGTAGACAAGCTGTGTAAGGATTGGTATAAATCAAATCATACTCAACATATGTTCCTCTTTGCTTATAGAATTCCGTTTTATTTTCGCATAGGTGTAACAGTTGAAAAAAAAGGAGTCCTTTTTTGTCGAATCGTACGATATATGTTTTTTTTGTCTTTTACTTCAACACCTCAATGTGCGCTTCCTATCTTGGTTATTTTATCTGTTGATTGAAGACAGTCAAGCATTTACACTTTTCATTTTCCCAAGCATATATCTGAATAATTTTTATATACGTTTTTTTTGCCTTTTCTATCTTATTAATAGATGGCGGGTTTAAGTAAGGCTGTGTTGTCGAAGCATCCAAGCAAGAGTATTGCCAGCCGACGCATTCACAGAGAGGGCCGTATAACTGCTAAAAAAGAGTCTAAGGGTATTGCATCCGGTGCGAAACGACAATATCGTTGGAGACCCGGCACTGTTGCTCTTCGTGAAGTCCGTCGTTATCAAGCTTCTACGGACCTCCTCATTTCTCGCGCCCCTTTTCGTCGCCTCGTGCGCGAGATTGTTGCTAACCTGAAGGATTCCATTCGTGTTCGCAGTTCTGCGTTGGAGGCTGTGCAGGAAGCCACAGAAAGCTACATTGTAAATCTGCTAAATGATGCTAATCTGTGCACCATCCACGCAAAGCGTGTGACTCTGTTTCCGAGGGATCTTCAGCTAGCCATGCGGCTGCGTGGTGACCGCGCCTGACGGCCACAAACATACAGATTTTTTTTTGCATAGCTTTAGCAGTATCAATTTTACTACATTTGTGTCGTATGCTTGCTGTAGATGGGAACTGTGTAAAGAATGTATGAGTAAATTGGGTAGTTTGATTTTTCCTTTATATATATTAAATAATGAGTGATGTGGAGAATGCTTATTATTACGCGAGCGATTCTACAATAGAGACGATGTGATGACTGTATGTTCTTTAAGATGATTATATTGGAAAAACGAAGAGATGGGTAAATATTTATATGATTTTGTTTACACTAAATACACGCACACCTTGCGAGCGGACATATCTCTAGAGGTGCAGTGTGAGGTGTATGGGGTAACCCCCCCCCAAAAAACGCAATCTTCAGGTCACACTAAGGATTTTGCTCAAATGCTTACTGGTTTGGCTTTTTTCTTCTTTTCTATAGAGCAAAAGGTGGTTCTGTTCATGTACGGAGAAGATTAATTATGCACGCTAATTGTTTTTCCGAAATCTTTTTCAAATATTCACAACGAATTTCATATTTTCCCTTCACGAACTCCTTTTTATCCTATCTCTAAATCGTTTTTTTTTAAGTTCTCATTATACTAAGGGGTTTAAGAGCCTTCATTTGAATATAAAGACATACCCCAACAGTAGTATCAAAAGGAGGAGAACAATTGGGAAAAATAATTGAATTTCTTCTTGAATTCGTTCTCCTTTCTCCTCCTCCGCCCAGACGCATACCTCCTTTGTGTGTATCAAGGTTGCTTCTTTGGCCTTGCGTGAGTCATTATATTACCTATCGCTTTTTTCTTGCCTTTGAAGCGTAGTAAAAGGGGGGAGAAAAGAGAAGGAGTCATGCCCGACATGCGGCAAGCTATGAGCTTTTCCCGTGGCGCCATTCTTTTCTTGACCATTATATCACTTTTATTTTGCTTTGACAGTGTGGAGTCATCGACGCCATCGCGGTCATTGACAGATAGACTCACCAGAATTCAAGCACCAGTAGAATCCCTTCGCTGGGCTATTCTATTGGATCTAACCCGCACAGCTCTGATTTCAGAGGCGATTTCCAGTGCTGTTGAAAAATACTCATCCGAAATCGCGAATGGCTCAAAGGACTCCCTTTTTGCTAGAAGACCTACTATTCTCGATAGCAATGGCAGTTCTGCCACTGCGCTTTCCAAGGTTTACGATCTCATCTCCGACGGCAGCAAACTGCCAGATGTTCTTTTTCTTGCGGAGACGACTGAAGTGTCCTTTTTGACGTTGAATATCCTTCGCTCTAGCGAAGCGGCCGCTAAAATTCTGGTTATTCTGATTGGCGCTTCCAATGAAATTCTGTGTAATCCAATCCTAAATCCCCGGCTGGTTTGCATAGTGCCTCAGGACTTAACTAACTTTCGGGGTGTCATGGAGGTAGCATCGACTTCGCTTGGGTGGGAATCAGTGGCGGTCATTTCCGACAGTTCCAGATACGGCATAAACTTTCAAAAAATCGCATCAACACAGTTGCAGGGGGTGAGCGATGCCCCAACCATAGTTGGCGAGGCGTTCATGAACTCCGCCAGTTTGGAAGCGGAGGATGACGCATTACTAGCGAAATTGATTCTGCACAAACCCAAAGGTATCGCATGCTTTGTTGATGAAAAACAATTGGAACGCTTGCAAAAGGCGATACAGCGTGCCAATCTGGACGTCTTTTTGTTGGGCAACTATGAGGCTCTTGGCGCACTCAGGCAGATGAATGGTACTTATCAACGATATGTCAAGCCGTATGGTGCACTCTTCGTTTCGACATACGAGACAGCGGAAAGACTCGTTGCCAATGGTTATTTCCAGCAAGATAGTGTGGACGAGTACGGTGCCTACATAATGAGTCACCTTTTTGATGGAATGCGCATGATCACTGAGGCCACGGGTATAGGCAACATGAGCGCTCTTCACGCGGTTCGCTTTGTGGGCTTCACGGGTATTGTCGCCTTCTCCCCGCTCCGTAGCGAGCGTGTGGAGACAAGTTTTTCTATCATCCTAGATCATTATCGGATGCCGAACCCGCTCGTAACGTGGGAATCGGGAAACTGCACTTCGAAGCCCATAGTTAAAAATTATGACCCGATTATCACGGCTGCACTCATCCCAAGCTCGCCACTGCGCTCCGCTGTGATCTGCCTGGCCGTTCCCCCGACCTGCGCGGACTCTAAATTGATGTCTGCAATGTTGTTTGTGCTTCTGCTGCACAATAAGGAAATTTATGAGAACGCAAAAATAGTTCCATTTTTGCCTGTTGCATTCAACACTGGCCTCGATGGTATTGCCGGGCTGTCGACGCTATCTGCTACAGGGATCGGTCGCGCATGTACGGTGCTGGTAGGTCCTGGACATAACGCTATCGCCGAAGCCCTCACACCAGTACTCAACAGTTACCAAATCCCGCAGTTGGATTACGCCATCACGGACGACCTTTTGACGTCGGATAACTTTGTTTATCCGTTTTTTTCCCGCACAGCCCCACCTAACACCTTAAATTACTTTGCCTATTCTGGCACGTGCAAGTATTTTGGCTGGGAGCGTGTTATCATCCTGTCGACTGCGGATAATATTGGGAGTTCTCGAGCAAAGACCATGTTAAGCTCGATGGAAAGCCAGAACATATACGTAGAGAAGACATTTCTCTTGCAGAACAGCAGTGAAGCCTCCATCGTTGAGGCCCTAAACGTGATCTATGAGAAGCACATTAGCCGAATTATACTAGTTATGCTTTCTCTTTACGATGAAAATGCAGAAATGTTTTTCAACCTAATTGATAAGCTACCCTTTATGAATAAGTACGTCTTTTTTCTTAGCAGTGATCTGTGTCTGCATGGTGCTGCCTTTCCTGAGCAGCGAAATAAGCTTCAGAGCTCAATTTGTCTGTCACCCTATGTGCCGGCGGACCGTCTCAAAGAGCTCGACACGAAGGTCAAAACGAATCCAGTTATTTTCGAAGACGTCAAAAATATTTTACGCAATGCTAATTTGATATTACAGGCAAAAACCTGCTCCATAATGGATATACCAAGCTTCACCGGATTCGCCGTTGATGCTGCGTACGTCCTCATTGACGCCGTTGAGCGGGCGTTAGCTGCAAACATCTCACTCAAAACTAGAAATCATCTCCTTCCGCTTATCCGTCGGACCTCCATTAATAATTTCACAGAGGATTGTACAATTAACAACAGAGGGGATCGTAATTTTGCAGTGTACGAGGTGAATATTCAAATCCCTGACTCTGTTCTTGGCATTGGTGTATGGAACACAAGGAACAAGCAACCCTTTTCCCGGACTTATTCGTCAAGCTTTATTTGGATGACCAATAGTACATCCATCCCCCTCGACACATTCCGAGACTATTCGTTCATTTTAGACAACACCATGTCAGCCTCATCGGGTACGATTTTGCTCTGTGCGTTAGGCTTCTTAATTACTTTTGGACTGTTTTTCTTTTGCTATCAACACTATCGAGTGCAAACACAGATTGAGATGGCCTTACTAAGCAACAATGTGCCTATTACCGAGGAGGAACTACGCCGTTTGAAAGGAATTCAGGAAGACATTTAACTTGTGAAGGAAATTGTTTATCAAAGTTAACCTATCAAAAGCGAATGATGGAATTTTTTTCGCAAAATATCTCTCCATTAGATGCGTTGTGACGCTTTTAGAAATGATAACAAGAAATTCGCATACATTTGTCCAACTGTCCTTCTGTTATTGCTTTTCCACTTTCGACTATGTTTAGAAAGCCAATTTATGCAATATTGGCTTCCCAGTTCCAACCCACAAACAGTGTACTGATGAGTATTTTACAGATGCACATGTGTAAGGCTGTAGAGACTTCCTACTGTTTTCCCCTAGAATTTTTGTTTAAAGAACCATAGGCATAAAGGGTCATCAGTCAATTGAAGAAGAAGTTCACTCAAGTATTCAGTGGATATCTTCCCTACTGGTTGAGTACAAGATTTTGGTAGATATAATCATTTTTTTTTCTGAAGAAAAAGATTAACACAATGTCCAGACCAACTTTGTATACAGCTCACAATGGCTTTCCTGCTGTTGTTTCTGCGAGTCGCCTCCATGCGTTCACACACCCTGACCTGCAGCGCAATATATCCAGCAGCTCCTTTAATAACAGCTGCTGTAATCATCTTTTAGATGTACCTATAGGTGATGCCGACGTGGAGCGCTGGGATGAGGCTCTTCGTAAGGTGGCGCCACCCTTATCCTGGTTCCCCCTTCACCATGAACCTGAACGACATGACAGTAGTGAGGGAGGTCCCACGACACGCTCGGTATTTATGACCGCCTCGACTGTTTTTGCCCTTCCCTCCGACGATGCACGCCGTGAGTCTATTCACAAGCTTGCTCCGTTTCCATCTTTTAAGCCGCAGGCGGTTGAATCACTTTCAATGATCACCGTGCTCAAGACCAGGCGGCAGTGGTTACCACACCGCCAGCAGTTTTCCGTATATCAGCAACGCATGCAGCTCTTAGATGCCGTGCTAGCCCATGACGTTGTGGCTGTCGTGGGCAATGCTGGGAGTGGGCGCACCCTGCAGCTACCAACGATCCTCTCCGAGAAGGAGGTCTTCAAGCGCCGGCGCATCATCGTGGTGAGCGCGAACGAGATGGCCGCTCGGCTGACCGTTACGCGACTTCGGGAGGAGCGCGGTGAGGCAGGTGACTCCAGGACGGTCGCGTTGGTGCCACCTGGGCAGCCCTCCGAAGCAACGGAGGGCACCCTTATCCTGGTAACCACCGCCGAGGTGCTGCTGCGACAGCTTCTCTGTGATCCTGTACTGATGGATGTCGGCGTGGTCATCTTTGATGATGTGCACCTTCGTACGGAAGCCACGGAGCTCTGTTGTGCTTTGCTTCGTGAGCGTGCCTCGCAGTTTGCCACCACGGATGGGAGCAGTGCCGACGGAGGGGGTAGGGTGGGGTTGAAGAAACTGCACGTTGTATTGAATTGTCCCGATGAGACTTGTTCGACCTCTCTTTTAGATTTTTTTGCGGCCTCGCTGACTTGCCGCGTGACGACTTTTCTTCTCGCGTCCTCAGTTGCTTCCCCTTTAAGCTCAGCCCTGACTGTCTTTTACCTGGAGGAAACGATTCAATGGTTGCACAAGTGCCGCTCCGAAGGCAGTTCCCTTTGCCGAAACCCTGAGCTAGAGTTGGCTCCTTATGTCGAGAAAGTGGATGTTGTTACAGAGGTCATGGCCGCGGCGGACGCAGATTTTGTAAATGAAAGCAAGTGTCGTAGCTACTGGTGCCGCATCATCGCGCAAGCCATTTGGCATTACGATCTCGCTGATACTCAAACAATGACAGGTGATAGTGGCCTCTCGGCAGGGCTTACGGCTCAGACCTCCGATTTGAGTCTTATTGTGGTTATAACTCCCAGTTTACACTGGGTAAGAATAATTTTAGAAGAGGTTCGATGCCAGCTTCGCCGTTTGTGCGCGGCGGAATATCAAGAAGGGTCAACAAGGCCAGCCGTCGATCGGTTTGAGTTCCACGTCTTGGTGGAGTTCGTGACACCCTTTGCGGACTTTCTGAGTATCGCGCGAGGGCAGCGCCTTGGTTCTAGTCTTTGGCCGAGCGGGCAACTTTTACAGACACGTGTAGTGCTCTTCATGACTCCAGAGCTCGCACAAACGACGCTGCCACCAGCGTTGAATGTTGGACTCATAGTAGATTGCGCGCGGACTAGCATCCAATCCTTTGATCTCACTGCGATGTGTGACCGATGGAGTACAGAGTACGCGAACTCCCACAACTTACGCTACCGCCGCGGTGTTGCAAAAAACAAGCCAACCTTTGTCGGTTCAGAGGGAGCGGCTCGGCCTTGTATGGTCATCCAGCTGATACCAAGAATGGTCTTGCATAGCGCACAACATCGACGACAGAGCGCGGATCCAAACCAGCACTCTGTTTTTCGTCTTTCTTTCCAAAGGTATCTCGACCTCTATCAGGTGTTTCAGGCTCGAGAAGAAGCGATATCACACAACAGAGGCTCTTTGGAGCAGCAGGCTAGTTTGTCATCTTCTAACAGAGGTGTTTCTCAGCCAACCACAGTGAGCGCCAAGGTGGCTTCACTCGTATCCACGCAGTTCATTGGGGTTCCTGCGGCGTCTGCAAATCGCTACGAACAGCTGCGTCGTGTTTTTTCTGTTTTAGAGGGATATTTGGTCGCATCCGGGCATCTCCAACTGTCAGGGGGATCTGACTCGTTGGAGGCTAAGCTTAGCAATGAGGAGCCTCAAACCCGATCTGGTTTGATTTTGGCCGCCAAGCTGCGACCGATGGGAGTTCTAGATACCTGCATGCTTCTGCCCACTCCTGTTACACGGCTCCTGGTATTCGCCTCTATGTTTGGATGCTTTGTTGAGGCAACTGCAGCGGCTGCAGTGTGGTTGGTTGGAGACGTGTACCAAGCCGCCGCAGAGGATCTTGAATCCCCTGTAGAGGATTTGTCTGAGGATAAGGAAGAAAGACTTGAGCATGAGACTGAGTGCCGTGCACTATTCAGGGAGGCTAGAAGATTTTTCGCATGGAACTCTGTAAATGACATGGTAAGTAATTTTAACATCTATAAAATGTGGTTAAGCCTGCGTTGCGACAAAAGCGATGGCGGTGCAAAGGAAGAAGCCTTTCTGAGCGAATGCAAAGTCCCAAAGTCCTTCCTGTTAGAAATTCTGAGTGTGCAGATTAATCTTCATGAGCTGTTCACTAGCCTTCTCTGGAAAGCGAATAGGGCATCACCAGCCGATAAACACGACGATAAGCTGGAGCAAATCGCACTTGCCCTAGCCCAGTTCCCTGATGAAGTCATTATGAGTGGTCATTTTCAGGTCTGCCTCACTGCTGCCCTTTATCCAAACTGTGTGCGAATGCAGAACTACGGGATGGATAGCCATAACGGCCCTCAGGGAGTTTTCGGCGTCCTGCTTGATCCTCCCCATCCTCCTCTTCAAGCCGTGAGTGCATCAGCGATACCTCTTCTAAAACGTATTGGTGTGTATGCGGATTATAGCCTCCTCTCTATTCAGTGGGAACAGCAAGGTGACCGCGAGGTCGTGCGCATCGCCGATGACGCGGACAGCGAAGCCATTATGACCCGGGTGATCGATAAAACGTTTCTGTATCTGTCAAAGTCAATGCTGGAGCCATCCTCAGTTGTCCTAACTACTTCTTCTTCACCACAGATTGCGGTCTTGGAGCAAGCCGTTCCGATGCTAGAGGACGCAGTGGTAGTGATGTGTGGCGAGAGTCGTGAACGACTCAAGGAGTCTCCTTGTCGCTGTCGTGGCTGGAGTTCGGTTCTCACCAGCGCTTGGCGCAATACAAAGCGAGCACGCCTGCTTCCACCACCAGCGCAGCTGCCACCGGTTTCCATATCGATACAAGCCTATGACACTGTCCACGCACCCACGGTGATCCTCACGGCGGATTCAAACCATAGCTTTATGTTGCGCGCCACCACCGCGCGGTGGCTGCAGGGGTTGAGAGCGCACATCCAGCGGCACCTGGGAGCTCTCGCCTTCCAGAAGGGCTGGACTGAAGATCAGGCGGCTGTCTCCGCCTCGGAAGTCATTGCGGCATGGGGATGGTGGCAGCGACGGCAGAAAGGCGGTCCACAATGGTTGCACGAAGAACGACAGATATTACTCAGCAATCAGCGAAGATCTGCTGTGGATGACACGAGTGGCCATCATCTAATCGATGGGGAAAATAAGGCAAAACAGCAACTTAAGCTTTTCAGCTTTTACGCCTTCCGGACGCGGCCAGGTGTGCCTGAAAAGGTGTTGCCCCCTACGCTGGAGGTCACTGGACCTAAGAAGTCGTGTGCCCCCTTTAAGTCTGCTGTCGAGGAGACATCCGTTCCTGCGTACACTGGAAAGTTTCCCAGCCCAGACGTGGATCAGATTGTTCGAATGTGTGTGAAGAGCGTGGCCACCAAACGAACCCGGGAGCACGAGGCGCAGCTCCTTCGCGATAACCCCGACCTTTTCATCTTTCTGGACCCAGAGAACGAATTCCATGAGTATTACCTTTACCTCCTCCGGCAGGCCGCACCCGACATGGAGGTCCTTGGCGATGACTTGGAGGAGCTGATGGATTACCTGACGTCCTTGGAGTGTGAGCTCCGAGAGGAGCTTGGGCTGCCTCTGGAGGATCCTGCGCGGTCCTATGATATGGAGGAAAATTTAAATGAGAGGGAAAGAGATGAGGAGGGGGGTAGAAATGACAAATACGGAACCACCTCGAAAAGGCAGGAGCAGGGGCAGCAGGTGCTACTGCATGAGATCGCCGGGACGGATGGGGAGGAGGAAGCCTACACGAATATATCCGCTGGGCTGCAGGTTGAGACGGCGGCGGTTAGTCTACGCAAGCCTGCAGCCCTCACCCTGAGCAGCCGGATGAAGGCAAGCGGTGGCGCCAGTGAGCGGCCCTTCCCTGACGACCCGACAATAGCGGCCGCATCGAGCGAGGTAAAGGACAGCCAGGATGCCACCCCCACCCCCGCAGCCGCCCCTGGGACGCTGCTGGAGAAGCTCATGGCGATGAAAACAAACAGTGCCGTCAAGGCCACGGATGCGAACCCGGCTGTGGCGCCTGGTAGCCCGCCGCGGCCGGTGTCCACCGGCATCGCCACTAACGCTCTAGAGACTGCCCACGACGCAGAAGGGGCAGTCGCCGACACGCCACCCACCGCGGCGGAGCTTATGGAGCTCTTGACTGGAGCTGGGATTGGTGGTGCCGTTCTGGACGACGACCTCAGCCCAGGCAATGGGGTGATGCCCTCCCCTCCACCGGTTTTGGTGAACCCGCTCAGCAAGCCGCCCCCACCGCTACCGGCGAAGGTGGTGGATGAGAGAAAGCCGAGTGTGTTGGTCTACCCGTTGCCGGACCGCCGTTACGGTAACGTGCCCCTCATGCTCGCCAAGGCCCTCGGCGAGACGATGAACATCCGTGTGGGGCCCACGACCATCGTGGGTTCTATCGGGCGTATTAATGTTCCTAATAAGAAGGTCGAGGCACGCGCCATATCGCTTAGAAAATTTATGTGTGTTGGGAAAAAGGTATATATCTTTAAGAATGATCGTATTATCGATAACCCCGATCCAACCGTTTATGAGCGCCAGCCGCATCGTGGTGGTCGGGGAGGTGGGAATGGGAGAGGTGTTCCCCGAGGTGCCCGGCAATCTCATCGGCGATTCCCACCCGACGACGGTGAGGACATTGACGGCCTGCAACCACAGGGGTATGATGTTCAAGGTCATGACTACCTCTATAACCGGAGTGATCCCATTGACAGCAATGATATGGAACTCGATCCGACCATGGCAGGAGATGAATACCTTAGCTACATCCAGGAGCTGCCACAGCGCCAGGAGCTGAATCCTCCTGCAGAGCCCAGTGAAACTGACGAAACTGCGGCATGCTCACGTATGCCTGCTGTTCGTATCGGTGTGTTCTCAGATTCGGATGAAGATGACGTGGACGAAAGCGACTCATCTGAGAATGTATCTGACAGCGAAAGCGGCACAGAATAGAGGGAAAGGGCGCGCGAAAGGGGTGAGGGGATTCAATTAAATGCAAAAAAAGGTAAAGGAGAAAATCCGAGATACTTTATAAAATATGTTCCTTTATGATGAAGCAGTCGGAGGGAAGTGTGCTGCGGGGGAGAAGCTTGTCGACATATTTACTATTAGCCTCATCCCAAGTCCATGCTTTCTGCAGATATCGAAAGGTAGCATCGCAATATTACCACCTTAAACTTCTTACCTAAATTATCATCGCATTTTGCTTTTTTTTTCTTCCACGAAGCCTTGCTGGGGAGTCTATTCAAGAGCCTAATATAAGACTGCTCAGAATTATTGTTACGTATTTTTTTTTGTCGTTTTCGTTGTTGATCGAATAACAATCTAAAGCTAGGAAAAGATAAAGAGGCGAAGTGAAGGAGTCCCAGCACCGTAAACGGTTCCATTGGCCAATAGGCGTCTGTTCGCAACGCACACACAAAAAAAGAAGACAGGGAAAAGAAAGCAGACATGAGTACAAATAAAAGTTCTAGTTATATGCAAGTCACTCTCAACCGGGTGGATAATACAGAGACGGTTAGTTCCCCACACACCTACGCCCACAGTGGAGGTGGGAGTGATGCACAGATGGGGAAAAACAACGTGCCTGCAACGACTCTACTAGACCGACCACAAATCTCTAATCTTCTAATCACCTCAGCGATGGTTGGTCTTCCTATCGCTTCCTTGGAGAATGGAAAATGGAGGAAGCAACCCAACATCGTTGCTCCCTCTTCCCCCGAGGTGGCTCAGGTGAAACTCGAAGACATGGTGGGAAAGGGCGGGGCGCTGGGATGCTTCGCCTCGCAAGGTCTGACGTCAGAGGGCTTCCCACGCACGACGCGTCGAGTAGAGAAGCTCTCCTTTGACATGGATGCTGTTTCCCCGCCGATCGCAAACCTGTTTCGCCGTGTTATAACCACCGAAGTCCCGACCTTGGCCTTTGATCGTGTCCTTCTGTACGAAAATGACGGTGTGGTGCTGGATGAGCTCCTCTCGCACAGACTTGGGCTCGTGCCTGTCGCCGGGCCCGTCTCTCTCATGGAGTACATCACGGAGTCGAGCCAGGCAAGTTTCCAGTCCCTAGACCCTAAACGGGTGCTTTTGTTTGAGCTGGAAGCGGAGGCTGAGAAGAACGTTGCGGTAACGCCTGTGTACAGTGGGCAGCTGCGCTGGGTTCCATTGCCAGGGCAGGAGGGGTTTCAGCAGCGCCCCAACGACCTCAGCGCTACGCAGGATGATGAGGATAACCAGGTGTTTGTAGTGCACCCTGATATCTTGCTGACGAAGCTGGGTCCGGGGCAGCGGCTAAAACTCCGCGCCATGGCAGTGAAGGGTATCGGTGCTGTTCACACAAAGTGGAGCCCTGTGTCAGCATGTTATTACGAAATGAAGACGAGCATTGAGTTGACAGAGCCCGTGGTTGGGAAAGCTGCAGAAGAACTTGTCAAGATGTGCCCCAAGGGCGTATTTGGTCTGGTTAAAGTACCCAAAGAAGATATGGAGGATGAGGAGGAGGACGCCAAATTGAGGGTTGGCTTATCTAAGGATTCTGAAGAATTATCAACGAAACCAGTATCCGTGTCCGCGATTGTGTTAGACGGAAACAAGTGCACCATCAGCCGGGAATGTTTACGCACAGATCTGTATCCAGAACTTGAGAACAAGGTGAAGATCCAAAAGAACAAGACTAGTGTACGATTTCATATTGAAAGTGTTGGACAGCTGCGTTCGGTGCAAATATTTAGAACAGCTTTGACGTTGTTTGCGGAACGAGTGCGATATTTAGCGCAGGTCATTCAGGATACAGAAGTAACAGGCACAGTTCTCGAGTAGAAACTTTTTCCCTGTGTGAAAAATAGTCTGAGCACTAGGTAAGTCGTTCTCTCTCGTTTCTTCAGGATATATCTGTTTAGCTTAGTCGTGATTGTGGTACTATCTATCCTATTGAAGCTCTACTATATTATGAATGCCTATCAGCTGCTCGCTCTTCAGTGGATACGGAAATAAATATGCGATGGCATATTTATATAAATATTTAACAACCAAAATCGTATAATACGTGACATTAAAAATCCCACTTTGGGGTTGATCGACGTCTTTAACAATGAGAGACATTTTTATAAAATATGACTCAGATCCTCAGAGATCCTAAGGACTTGACCTTCGTGGAAATGTCGCACTGAGGAGCTACTAATGAAGCGTCTTATGAGTTTGAAACTTAGCCGTAAGATGTGGATACATGACCTTTTTGCTTTATTATTTTCGACATATTTGCGCTATATGTCTTCGTATAGAGTTGGTTTATAAAGGAAGCTCGACGTTTCCCATTTCCTGCGTATAAGTTTATTAAGGGGATCTAGTTAGCATAATAAAAAGGACATCACTTCCAGCGCCGCATAGATGACTAAAGGGAAAGGACGGAATCCTGGTGTTTCTGGCTTGAATAAGCACATTAGGCGGAAGGTGCATCAAGAGCGTTCTCAGCTAGCGGCTCGACGGCATCTAGGCGAACTTGAGAAGCACAAGGATCATGTACTACGAGGCAAGAAGCGTAAGGCTAGAGTAAAGCGTCTTCTGGAACTGAAACGTGCCGCTGCCCAACGTAATCCAGATGAATTTCAAATAGGCATGACCAAGGCTATTATGGATGTCGCCACCGGACGCATGAAGAAAAGGAAGCAACGCATGCAGCCGGAGGGGCGTATTTCGGAGCTAAAGCAAACAATAGGTCACAACACACGCAACGTGCAGTACCTGGAATTCAAGGCGAAAGCTGATGAGAATCGATTGAGGGATCTTCTTGAGGAGGACGCTGCTACTTCTATCATCAGCACCGCACCGAAAAATAAGCATGTCGTGTTCGTGGAAGATGACGACGAGTTCAAGCACTTCGATCCACTTGATTATTTTGACACAACAAAGGAGATGCTACAACGGCACCCAGCGATCCGAGGACGTTTGTCTGTATTGCAAAACATCGTCTTGCCTGAGGCTATCCTGCTGAGTAGCGGCGGCACACAGACTATGAAATCAGTCAACCAGCGTCGTAAAGAGCGCCGGGAAATTCAGCAAAAACTGAGCACCGTCGGTAACGATGAAAAGGCACGGATTGCCTTGCTGGAGAGGATCAAAGCGAAGCAGGACGTGAAGCGGTACTACCGCTTCGACGACCTTCTTGCGGAGGACCTTGCCCGTCGTAGCGATGACAGGAACGGTCATATGGGGTTGAGCGGTGAGGATGAGGTGGTAGAAGATGACGCCATGAAGCTGTTGAAGTGGCGACGGCAACAGGAAAAAAATGAGGCGATCGATGCCGCCCGCCGTGCTAAAGAAGTTGAGCAACGTTTGGAGCGTAGCAAAAGTCTTACTGCGCTGGCGAAGGTAATTCGTCGGCAGAATGATGGAATTCAAAAGCAATTAACCCAAAAGAGGGATAGTCGGTTTAAACCCACCGTACCACGCCGCATGCGCTAGACGTGGGGTCAAAAGCCAAATGAACTTTGCCGAGGAATTGCTTGGGTATTTCGTGTGTAGCTATTTTTGGTGTTTATACACTATTCCATCTTCAAATTTAATGGCTTACAACATAAACGATTCAATATCCCAATTAAGATTCACATATAAAAGTATATATATATATAAATATATATATTTGTATGCATAACACTTTATGACACAATGCTTTTTTCTTGGGGGGGGGGGGGGGGGGATTTTTTTCGAGAGGGTTTAATGCTTTTAATTCGTATGTGAGCACATTAGTGTTGTTTTCTTCTTGTTCAGTGCATCTTTTTTGTCGATTTACTTCCACAGTATTGCGCGTTATATATTTTTATGTATGAGTATAGTGTATCCATTTTCATATATTTGGTGCTCCTAGAAAGGCAATATATAAGAAAACGTATTCAATTTTTAGCTACATTTTTTTGTTCTAGATAGATACCATTTTCCAATTCCATATTGAATACTGATTGAAAGTAAATAATATTCATTTTAAGCGTAATAATTTGCTTATACATATAGCAGAGCACAACTTCTGTTTACTGAGGAGTTCGGCAGGGCGTACTCATAACCCGACATCAAAAATAAAGGGGGGGGTGGGGGGGTATCTTAACAGCGCAAACAGAAAAAAATAGCTAATTAAAGGACAATGCCGAGTTCAAAAGAGGAAGCTCAACAATCAAAGCCTCCTATCTCCGCTCGAACGATATCTAACAGGAATGGCGGGGCTTCGTACAGCTCTCTCCATTCTTTCAATCGTCTCACATCGGATCGCCATATTCAGAGCACTGACTCAATGATCCCATCTCCGCATGATTCATCAACTGGCGCTGATATCTCTACCAGTGCCCATGCGAATATCAACAGCTCTTCATTTCACCGTAACTCAGAATACTCTTCGTTGCTTCAGACACAGGGAAATGCTATGAGGGTGTATGTTCGTGTGCGGCCCTATAGCAAGCGCGAGATCGCCCAGAAGAACATGTCGCACCACAGTACTGTACGTATCGATTTGGATAATCCCTGCATGATCACGCTGTTTGATCCAAGCCGCGACTTTCGCCCTGTTACGACATATAGCTTTACGCGATGTTTTTGGTCTGTCTTCGAACACAGCACCGATGGCGGCACAAGGACAAATCTCGACGTGAGTGACTTGTGCGAGACTGTTGGTACGTATCTAAATGGCGCTCCGGGCGTACCCCGACGTCTTCACAGGTCTGGTTCACTTTCGGGGCGAGAAAAACTTGCCTCACCGTGCAGCTCTCGCGGAGGTGGACTACAGGAGAGAACGTTCAATGAAATCAATAAATTAGTGTATGGGAGCTCTGGATCCAACGCCGTCATAGTTGACAGCAACGTCGGCCACCCGCCATATGCAAGCCAAGCCGAGGTGTATCGGTATGTTGGCCGCCCCATCCTTGAGAACGCTCTCGATGGGTATAACGGATGCATCTTTGCATACGGTCAGACGGGTAGCGGGAAGACCTTCACAATGCTCGGCTACACGTCTGATGCTCACTGCCAAGCGAAAATAAGAGACCAAAGTAATAGAAGCACCGATGTTAGCAACATGAGTGGGAGGAGTCGTATGGAGCTTTCCACTGGATGTGATAGCGTTGGCAGCGGTTCTCAGTCCAATTCCAACAAGCCACCCCTGAAATTTGTGGAGGCCAGGAGCGTGGTTAACAAGTCTGGAATTGATCCGAGTGAACTTCGAGGAATCATACCCCGTATCTGTGCAGATCTCTTTGAAACCTTACGTCTCACGCGGGAGAAGGACCCGTCATGCTCTTATCGTGTTGAAGTGTCCTATTTTGAGATCTACCAAGATAAATTCTATGATCTCATACGTCCGCAAAAAAGCACCGACCTAAAAATTCGTCATAACCCGACCTCCGGGCCTTATGTGGACGGCCTTTGCTACAAGCTTGTGACGAACCAAGAGGATGTTGCGGCAGCGGTTCAGAAGGGCATCCAAGAGCGCCACACCGCGGCGACTAAGTTTAATGATCACAGCAGCCGCGGCCACGCGATCCTGAGCCTCAACATTGTGCAGCTCTTCCTTGACGGCGGCGGCACCCCAAGCAAAACGCAGGGCAAGCTGAACCTTGTGGATCTGGCAGGCTCGGAGCGCGCCGGGCAGGCAGGTGTGGATCGCCCCGAGTACGACGAAGGCGTCAAAATCAACCAGTCGCTGACGGTATTAGGACGCGTCATCGATTGTTTAGCGGATCTCTCGCAGAACAAATCCCTTGCCGTACCTGTACCCTACCGCGATTCCAAGCTCACTCTTGTGCTGATGGACTCGATCGGTGGCAACAGCCAAACCTCGATGGTGGCTACAATCTCGCCACACACGATGAACTACGAGGAGATGAAGCAGACTCTGCGTTACGCCTCGCGCGCAAAACAGATCGTCAACCGCGCCGTCCGAAACGAGGACCCGCAAGTTGTTCTGATCCGCGAGCTTCGCAGTGAGGTGGAGCGGCTACAGAGGATGTTGAGGGAGGTCGGAGGCTGCGGCTACACGCGTGAATACGTCCTTGACCTTGAACAACAGGTGACAAGGCTCACAAAGAAGAACTCAGACCAGGAATTGATGCTGGCTACGATGCGTGCAGAGCTTGAACGTAAGGGACTTGTGGACCCGACGTGTGCGGAGAGCTGTGCAGTTCAGACTCCCTCCAGTACCAAAAGCTTGGCTGCTGAGAGAACGGGGGAGATGATATCACAGAAGTTTGTTCCCACAAAAAAGGGGGCTGCTATCAGGCGGGCAAGCACTGAGCAGGAGGACAAGGTGAGCGATGTATACCTCACCACATGCGGTAAGCAAATCGTGAAACAAGAAAGAGAAATTGCCCATTATCGAGCAGCAGACGCGATGCATCGTGACACAATTTATGCACTGCTCGAGGCCACTATGCTAAACTTGAACATGGTTTTGAATTACACCAAAAAGAAAGAAGCAATTGTTCTTAACACCTTCTGGAACGTGCTACTTCGAGCGTACTCAGAGGTGCGTGAAATTGTAAAGCATATGAAGTCTGCGCATGAATATGAGATGAACGCTTGTAAGGGAAACTTTGAAGGGCAGCTGGAAATTCAGGCGCAAAGGTTCCAAAGGAAGCTACGTGAAACCGTTGAGGAAAGCGCACATCAACAACGGCAGCTAGTAGATAAGCACAAGAAGACCCTCACTCAGATGGAAGAGCACATGCAACGCAACCGCGCGATCTACGAAGAAAGTCGTAAGCGGATGGAGGACGAGAAGGAAGAGCTCCGCAAACAGAGTAGCGCACAGCTCGCAAAGGAGCGAGAGTTGTACCAACAGGAGATCAAACGCCTCCGGGCGAGCTTCGGCGACACTGTGCAGGATTCACAGCGATCCACAAAGGAGCTGCAGCAGGCGCGCGAAGCACAGGCCCGTGAGTTGGACCGCCTCCGGGAAGAAATCGAGCATCTAAAGCGCACGAAGGAGGTGGACCTCTCGCGTGTTAAGTATCAGCTTGAGAATGAGCAATCGCGCCGTCAGTCGGAGCTTATTGATAAAGATCGTCAGCGTCACAAGCTCGAGCTCGAGATGGCCGATCTGCGTCGACAATTCACAACGCTTGAGTTAGAGAAAGCAAAGAAGCAGCTTGAATATGAGGAACACCTGGCTCTTGTTCTGCAGCGGCAAGACGACATCATCAACACCAGCAGTTCTGTCCTTAAGGATTGGGAAAGCAAGTCCACGAGCATGGAGGCGGACCTATGCCGGCTACGTGAACTTGTACATGACCAAGACTACATGAACCTTCGGCAACGGATGCGCGATTCGGCCTTTCGGCAGCGCATGAATTATGACCAAGCACTGCAAGATGTAGAGGAAAAACAGAGACGTGATACACAAAAGTTTTTGGAAATCCTAACCAAAGCTAAAAAGGTTCAGGAGGAGCACGACGAAAGTCTGCAGCGCTATCAGGAAGAGATGCAGCAGTGGCTTCATCTTAAAAGCTCCGATAAAGAACTCTAGCTATAGCCGTCGTTGTTTTTGCAATCTTAGACGTAGATTAGGCCTTGTGTGGCTGCGTGAATATGCTGATGCGAAGGGTCGAAACAAAAGGCATGTGTGTTTGCCTCTAGCTCAGTCAGGTTTAGCTTTTTGACTTCTGTCTGAAGCATATGGATGATGAGAACTTTCCAGGTTTACACTATTTTCTCAACGTTTGACATCTTTTTTTGTTTGTTTTCGAGCTACAATCTATGATTAGAAAACAGTAAAGGGGCACAGTAATATTTCGGCTAAAAATGGAAACTTGACAAGGAGGCTTAGTATGGTATTTTTGTATCTAGAATGACATCGTAGAGCAGTGACATGCATGCTCCACCTTTAGAATTAGCAAGGAGGACTCGCTAAAGATTAGAAAGACGAAGGAAATAGTGATACTCAAGATGCCGAGTGATGTCATAGTCAGCCTAATAGCCCAGTTATTGTCGTTTACTGACATCAAAAGCGATGTCTGTATGTGTGCAAAGGAGGGAGGGGGGGGGGTAAGGTTTTGTATCATGCGAACTCACCAACATTTAATTGGAGTGTGTGGGTGCGATCGTCTCTTGCGTCCCTTTTCAAACTAAAGTGTGTGAAGTGGGGGGTAGATCAATCCGGCGATCGTTGGGTGTATGACTCGAACCCAGCAACATGATAAGGCAATTCTTACAAAAATTTTTCGAGGATTGTTCCAGAAAATAGTAAATAACGTTTCTTTTAATGTAGCACATAGCATTCAATGGATGACGACCATTGAGAGTGATCTGTGTCTGCGTCTAAGAAGTAAATTCAGGAGAAAACTTTTCACATCTCTACATTATCAGCATGATCTTCCGCAAGTAAAATGAAAGAAACGCGTGTGTCGTTTATGATTCTAATTTTTCCCCATCCAACATATTCAAGCTGATATCTGGCTCAGCACAAGGTGTTTTACGTTCTTATTATTACCTCAATCATTCTGCGGTCGAATGGTAACCCAAACTCACTGAATTCAAACACATGCTCTATATCTAAATACACAAATGCGAACATTTTATGTTTAGTCTTGCTCTGAATTCATTTTCATTACTAATAATAGACTTTATACTTTTCTTTGTTGCTCAAGGGGATCTTCATACTAGAGCTTTTGCTTTTATACGCAAGAAGTATATTGATCTGGCCAAATATATCATACTTTAATTCTCACCTTGCTTATTTCTCTCGAGTTAACGTTCAGCTCCTCGCCTAGTGGATACATTACTGCAAATAGCTTTTATACATAGCTAAAAAAAAAACAAAGGGCATAAAAAGTTTTTGCTTTTTTTTCCTTTTTCTCTGCTATTTTTCAAGGAGATACATCTCCTTTTTCTGTTGGCTTGATGATATAGTTGTACATTTTTTTCAGGCGTAGATTACTTTCCATTCCTCTGAGGGAAGATTGTACACAGCGACAAGCAAGCAAGGATTGCTTTTGTCAGCACATTTTTTTTCGGCATTTCTCTTCTTTTTAATAAATATAGAAGTAAAAACATCTCACTTAGTTTTTGTCCACAGAAAACATCTTTCACGGTGTGAGAAGTAAGTCTGATTCGCAATTTGAGTATGTCGCTTGCATCCAACCCCAGGCTACGTTCAGTGCCTAGCTCAGCTATCACGAAAAATTTGCCCCTCTCAACCTCCGTAGGAAGGGCAAGTGCGAGATACTTTCCTGCCTCTTCACCAGACACTTCCCTTTTCAGCCCAGAAGATATTTCAACTGCTACAGCAGATTCCTATCAATTGGGATCAAAGAAGGATGGTGTGCAAGGTGGTCCAGAAGTCTGTGCGACGAAGGTGTTTGTACGGGTTCGTCCCTTTACGCAGCGGGAACTTGGAGAGCCCACAGTCGCTGGGGGGTCCTCCTCTTGCAGATCTGAGTTTCCCGTGGAGGTTAGAAGCGTTGTCCGTGTGGATAATCACTGTCCCTCACACATCACGACTCTCGACCCGGAGAAGAACTTTACCCCGAAAGACACCTACGTGTTTGAAAATTGCTTTGACTCGGCGATGACTTGCACCAGAGCCCTTGAGGAAATTGATGGGGACACCATATCCCCACAGGAGATTGAGTGTTCCATGCAGGACCAGGCATTTGTGTACGCTTCTGTTGGTCAGCCCGTGCTGCAGAACGTGCTGGAGGGCTACAATGGCTGTGTGTTTGCTTACGGCCAAACAGGCAGTGGGAAGACCTACACAATGATGGGGCTTGCTTCATGGGTTGAAGCAGTGGAGGTGGCCAGGACCCCTCGCGGGCCGTGTTTTCCCCCACAAAAGGGTACCAGCGCGGTTGGTGCTCTTCACAGGTTCAAAAAAACGAGTGGGCCTTTGTCCCGCGGTGGAAGAAGTGATTTCAGCACCCTGGGGGTTGCAGCCTCAGCGGAGGTGCCTGTTACAGAGTTTCCCATCTGTATGCATGCGAAAGGGTCTACAGTTTGTCCTGTCGAGGGAATCATTCCGCGGCTCCTGAGGCAGCTATTCCTCGATTTGCACAAGAAGCATCAAATGGATAATACCCACTCTTTTCGTGTCGAGATTGAGTACTATGAAATATACAATGAAAAGGTCATTAATTTATTGAGCACAGAGATGCCAAATGTTGAGCTTCGTGTGCGTAACTCCCCAAGCGGTCCTTATGTGGATGGGCTCCAGCGTACACACGTAGAGGATGTTGAAAGTGTTTTTAAATGTCTGCGGCACGGCAACACCGCGCGGCACAGTGCGGTTACCAGGTTCAACAACCACAGCAGTCGGAGTCACGCAATCCTGACCCTGCATCTTATCCAGATGCATATATCTGGAGATGATGCTCGTTCACGGTTGTGTAGCAAGATTAACTTGGTGGATCTGGCCGGATCCGAGCGGACTGGCGCAAGTGGTGTGATTGGTAAGCATTTCATTGAGTCTACCAGGATCAATTTATCCCTTACAGTTCTCGGGCGTGTGATTGATGCTCTGGCAGATCTTTCCCAGGGCAAGCAGGGGACCTTTTGTCCGTATCGCGACTCCAACCTTACTTGGTTGTTGCGAGACTCCCTCGGAGGAAATAGCAAAACAACCATGATCGCAACCGTCTCCCCACACTCATCGAGCTTCGAGGAAACGTTCCAGACGCTGCGTTACGCGTCGCGTGCAAAGCAGATCGTTACGAAGGCCGTCGTGAATGAAGATCCTCAACAGCGGCTCATCAAGCAGCTTAACATGGAAGTTCGGCGCCTGCAGCGCCTGTTGGAAGGCGAGGAGGATAAAGGCAACGATGACTACGTAGATGAGCTGCGTGACCGAGTCGTTTCGTTAGAGGCGGAGCTGAGTGAAAAAAAGGCACAACTTGATCGAGCCGAAGCGGAAATTACCTTGTTGCGCACTTCCATGGAGGCTTCTAAGGCGGCAGTGTCTCTCAGTAGTAGTGGTGCACTTAATACAGTCGATGCCAGCACCACCAAGAGCCTGATCGCTACACTACGATCTAGCATTGAGAAGTTGAAAGAAGAAAATTTGAGGCTCTTGTTGACAGAGACTGAATTACAGGTCTGCAAGGACGATAGGGCGCAACTGACGAAGCGTCTGGCACAGATCTGTAAAAGTACTGAGAGGGAGTCGAAGTCGCTCCAGTCAAATATTCGACGTCTAGAAAGGGAAAATCATAAGCTTGAGAGTGAGAAGGCAAAACTACTCAACCTCAATGTCTCCCTGCAGGCATCCGAGGAACATGAGGCCGAGTTGATAGCACGGATTCAGCAGCTAGAGCAGGATAATAAATTTTTGCAGTCAAAGGTGCAGTCCACTGCGTCGGTCCCCCCTAAATCGCTGGATCTTAGCGATGATGCGAAGAGGAAACTTCAACTGATGGGTCTTCTTCCACATCGATCGGACTCTTTATTCTCTGCTTCTCACATTTGTGATGATTCGTTACCACTTATAAAGGTAGAGTCCCTAGTGGAATCCCTTACCGAGCTTGCCTTTAAGGAAGGGGAGGGTTGTAAGAGTATACAAAATCGAAGTGCTCCGTCTCCGAAACGAAAAAACGGGACGAATCCTAAGGCACGCGCTTGCCAGAATGAGAAAAGAGGAACCTCAAATTCTAAGCTGATTAGTGGTGAGTGCTTAAGGAGTTTAGGAAATGCTTCAGACGGAGTCAGATGCACAACACAACCTTTTTGCACGCAGATGGCTCTTCCGACTAAAAAAAAAGGAATACGAAAAGTGCAAGCAGATCCGAAACAGCTGTCAGTTCTAAATTCTTCGATGAAGATGAATGTGCCGAAAGATGTCAAAAAAGACTTTAGATACAGAATGGGTGGTAAAGATGAAAAACACTGTGTCAGTCAGCCTGAGGCCGAAGGACTTAAAGGCCATTTGAAATCTGTTTCAAAGCAGCACAGCGAAAAAGAAATGGAGTCCATTAATCGGCATGACAATGCTATGGATCTGCAAAAGACAGATATTCAGAAGCAAACACGTTTGCTTGAAGATGCAATGCACTCGTTGATATCTCTTACTGATAACATGAATAGTTTAACTGCGAAGGAGCAGGATGAACTCACGGAAGGTGGCGGTGTAATTCTTGGTATTATGTACTTACTTAAGGATAGGCTTAAACTACTGCAGGCCAGACAACAAAATATTCAGAAGGAAGTTAGTCTGACCAGGGACGCATCGAAGGATTCCTATGAGCAGGACTTAGAACGTTCAGCTACTCAGCATCAAGAATTAGATCCCTTTGGAACGGCAGCATGCAATTTTGCACCCAAGGGGAAAAATGTACACTCAAATATTACTTCTCGTGAAGTTCCATCGGTGAGATTGATGAGCCAAGAAGAGGTGCGTGACAACCCACATATGGATGGAGTAAAACTATCGCGCAAAATTGGTAAGGCCACAACAATTCATACTCCTTGCGGAAAAGAAGATTTGCAGCACGAAATGAAGGCTTTACAGCTGAAATATGTTAAATTGTGTGATGCTTTCTGCCGTTTATATCAGGATCACGATGAAAGTCTGATGGTGGCGTTAACCGATGCAAGCGATATTTTGCTTCAGGCTTTGACGAAACTGCAATTGGAAACAACAGGCGAGCTCGTTCACATAAAATGGGGGATGGTAAAACTACGCCTGGAACATGAACGAGCAAACGAGCTCAATGGAAAGGAAGTGCAAAAGCTAAAAGAGGTGCACGCTATGGCTTTATCTGATGCAACTGAAAGGGTGCGGGTAACCTTACTTCAGTGTGCGCAGCTTCAGGAGCAAGTCAATCACGTGGAAAGTGATCGAAGCTTGTTGATAGAGCTGCACTCACAGTCAGTGAAAGACCTTCAAGATAAGTTAGAGAGTACTAAGGAGCAACAGCAAAGCCTGGAATTCGCTCTTGCATGTGCTACTGGGGAGACCAGAGTGCTCCGAGAATATACTCAGTGGGCGGAGCTCATACATCAACAGCAAGGACAAGAGGTAGTCGCAAGGATGGAACTTATCACAGAGGAATTGTCGGAAGCCCTGGAGCTAGCTACTACTTTTATCAGGCTAGCTTCAGGGCTGGAGCTGGAGGCTCTACAGCGTCAGTTAGATAATGCGTGCTGTGAATACGAGGCGCGGGAGAAGTCCTTTCAGGAGCGTTTTAGTTTGCTTCAGAAGCAGTTTGATGAGGTTGTAACACAGAAAAAAAATCTTTTAAGCCAACAAGAGGAAATAATGGTACAACTGAATTCACTTTTAACTGAGAAGAGCATACTTTCTGCAGAAGCAGTGAAGATGCACCAAGAGTATGAGCAGCTGAGTATTGGTCATAGAGCGGCAATAGAACTTCTAGAGAAGGAAAAGAATCAACTACAGGTGACCAAGCAGGCTGAGGTTGACTCATTAAAAGCTGAACTTGAGCGGTTACATAAAGATTACACTCAAATTGTTGAAGAAATGGAGCAAACGCGGAGTACTCTCCAGAGCTTCGAAAAGGCTCTCCGTGAGCGAGAGGACGGATTCCAGAGGGCACAGAAGCAGCTTGTGGAGGTCGCACTAGCAAGGGAGGAGGAAAAGACTCTTTTGGCTCGTCTAAAAGATGCTGAAGTGGAAAGGCAAGAGTCTGCATTTAAATTATCTGAAACCAAGGCAGCAATGGCTGCTTATAAAAGTGAATCTACACGTATTCAGAAGGGAATGCAAGAGTACATCAATGAGCTTTCGAAGAAGCTCGAGGAAGCTCAAAATTATGTTGAGGTGTTGAAATCTGAAATTAAAAAGGAGAGCAAGAGACATGATCAAGTCGCGGCGGAGTTGCAAGAAGCTATCAGTAGACTGAATGAGGAACTCCAAAACGCAGCTAATAATCTTCACGAAAGGGAGGTAATCATATGTAATGATGCAAGGGAGCTTTCACAACTTCGTAAGCTCGTCGAGGACCTTGAAAAGGATAAGCAAGAGGAAGAGCAAGAAAAAAAAATCTTAGCCTCGGAAATCATCCATTTGCAACACATGCTAAGTGAGGAAGCCCGCAGTCACCTCGAAGTCATAGCCGCTAAAGAAGCTGAGGTTGAAAACTATCAGAGCGAACTTAAAAGTTTTAAAGAGGAAAAAGAGGCAACAGAAAGGGTCCTTAAGCAGGAAGTAGAGACGATGCAACTCTCCTTGAACGCCACAATGGTAACCCTAAAGACTAAAGAGAAAGAATTTCAAGACCGAATCGTATCTTTACAAGAAGATGAGCTATTACGTAAGGAAAATATTGCCGCTCTCGAGGTCAAACAGGAGGAATTGCATGATAAACTTCGACTTCAAATCCAGCGAAGCATCCAGCTTGTGTCGGACAGAGATACGGAAATTGTGGCCCTGCAAGAAGAAAAAAGAAACGCCTTCGACAGCATCGCAGCTCTTGAGGAAAAGCTCACTGCCACGATTAATGATAATAAGAAACTTCTTGATCAATACATAAAACAGCAAGGTGAGTGTGAGAGGCAATCAAAGCAGCTTGATAAATTGACTCTTGATTTAAGAGAACTGAACGGGGAGCTTTATGAAGCACGGAGAAAGTTATCTGAAAAGGAGGCAGATCTTGTGCAAGTAAAAAAGTATCTCGAGGGTGAAGTAAACAAAAAGGCTGCTAAATTGGGAGAGGTAGAGGCAGTATTACGAAGCCAGAAGCCAATATTTGAAAAAGAGGTGGACCAGCTGAAGGACATTATTCAGAAAAAAGATTTGGATCTATCCCTAATGACGCATGAGAGGGCGCACGCAGTGACATACGCGCGCGAGGTACAGCAGAAATATGAGAAAATAGAGGATGAGCTCAAAGTGAGTGCAAGTCAGCTTCAGTGCACTGATTGGGCTTTTACACAGCTCCAATTCTTCATCGATCAGATGGAGACATTCTTTGACATCAAGATGAATTGCCTCATGGATGTCTTAGGCAAACAGATTTTAGACACTATTGAAGTTAACAAGTGCTTAAAAGTTGAGTTGTATCGAGTCTCACAAGAATGCAGTGACACTTCAAACCATCTCGTAAGCCTCCAGAATGACATTGTTGAGGAAAAATCAGCGCACGCAGCTAAGCTGGAGACCCTTTTGAATGAGTTGAACCAATTATCCTGTACATGCTCTCAGAGAGAAATGCAGTTAAATGAACTTACGCAGCGTATTGATATATTGCAAACAAGTCATGAACTTGAGAAAGACGGATGGAGGGAGGGGGTCGCAGAGCAGTCAGAGATAATCTTCAGATTGAAGAGGGAACTGGATCAATCCGAAAAGCTAAGAGAATCTCTGGAGGGCCGTCTGGAGCAGCAGCAGGATATCCTAAAGGATGAAATTAAAAACTATGATATGATGCTCGAGAGACAACGAAATGAAATTGCTGAACTCAAGGAATACCTTGAGTTTCAGGCAAGCTTAGATCTCTGTGAGGTAGAAAGCAGCCGCAACACATCCTTCTGGAGGCAGCCCGCTGGATATAACTCTACACCTGCGAACTCGAGTACGACACACAGCATCGGCAGTGGTGGAACGACGACAACCATGCGAAACCGCGTTGGGGATGTTTTGATGTCCCTGTTTCAGCGTAGAGGGTGCCCGGCGCCAAAGTCATCCGCGCCAAACTCAGACGCCATACAGGGAGTCGGTGGATCATCTGGAACCGAGATAGCTATTCATCTGAATAAGGAATCAAAAAACCAATTCGAAGGAGAAAGTAGTAGTTTTATAGGTGACCATTCTCCGCGAGTTCCATCGAGTATGTCCATTTCACTACACGATTTTATCGCATCCAATAACGCAAATACTCCCAAACAGTAATTACAACAAGTACATAAATGAAAGCTTATCTTAGAAAACTAGTAAAGATACACAATAAGAACAGAACAAAGTCAGCATATATTATACATTAGACGCC
>HF955062.1:1570064-1590919 GCA_000582765.1 Phytomonas sp. EM1 | reverse complement strand
TACAGTTGCATTAATGATTGATACATATATATATATATATATATATATATATGTATATATCGCAAAATCACAGCGACATGTATATACAAAGCAAAAGGTGAACAGTACTCAAGATGCGGCGTTGATGTCTTGCTCGTTAAAGAGAGCTTAAATCGGAGTGATGTCGGGCACCTATGATATGAATTTAATATATCATCGCAATATTAGTCGGTCTTCTTACCCTGTCATCTTTTGTATCTAGCATTTGGAAAAAAATAGACCCTACAAACGCAGCACTCATAGGTGCAATCCAACTAACCAAAAAAAATATAAAGCTATCAGAGCTGCCCCTTAACCATGAAAGCAACTCAGCTCCAGTAACAGCAGCTGGATTGAGGAGGCTAACGGTACGTTTGTCATCTGTAAAGGCAGCTGATAGCAGCAACATTCCGATGGAAAGTCCGTAGAAATCATTTTGTCTTTGCCCAGAAAAAGAAACATGCAACACTACTGAAACGAGAGCAAAGGTATAAATAAATTCCCACAGCGCCAATCTCCAAATGTCGCCGATATCCACTTCTACCCCTACGAAGAGTATTTTTGATTCGTGAATGGAAGAGACGTACACAGCTGCAAAAAATCCTGCAATAATCTGAACGAAAACGTACCCTACGAAAAGAGAATAGGAGAGTGATTTGTTAACAAACGCGGCAAAACATATCGCTGGGTTGAAGTGGGCTCCACAAATATGGCGTAGGGAAAAGGACATTGCAGAAAGAATGAATCCTATCGCTAAGGGGGATAGCGTAGCCACGCCGTGAGAAGCAAGTGGAATCGTGAGGAGTAAGAAAAAGGTGCCTAAAAACTCAGCCAGGAGTTGCGTGATAAGCTTCGAGAACATCTTTTTTGCTATTTATTAATTTTTTTGAGGAAGGGGGAAGGATATAAAGTACGGGTTAATGGGGCTACGTACTCCTTTTGATGTAAATTGTGATAAGAAACGATGAAGAAGTTCTCAAAAAAGAAAGAAAATTGAAATGTTCAGGTAATCATTAATTCAAGTTTCATTTGTGGCTGGCACTTTAACACAGTAAGAAATAAGATATACGCAACTAATCAATTTCAAAAGCCAACGCTAAGGAATGGCTTCATGAACTACAGAGACGTGGTTGAACTCCATTTATCTTCCTATAGAAGATTCCGCCCCAAAATGAACTCGGATAGAATAGCAATAAAGGGAGGGGGGCCCTTTTTAAATGTGAAATAATTGCACTCACGGCGTTTTCACGATTGTAGCATTTAAACAGAAAGGCTATTCAGAGCAGTGGTTTATTATCTCGTTGATTTCCCTGTCGAAGGTGTTGAGCACAGTTAGTGGATAATTTTACCATTTGTTTTCGTTGCGTATGCGCGTGCTGCTTCCATTACCTGTGCACGGGTTAAAACTCTCTACCGCCCTCTTGGTGAAGAGTTCCGCATAAGCTACCGTGATTTCAGCCCCCCTACATGAATTTGTTTGAGGTCGGCAAAAGAACTATGAAAACAATTTTGAACCATCCTTTTTTTGGAGTAAATGCGGTAAACAATCGCTCCTAGAGTGGAGGCACTTCTTGCCATTATCGTCAATCAAGGAAAAAAAGGACATTGACAGTTGGAATAATATACAAATAGAGAAATAAAGAACCCTTCCATTCGTAATATCATGTGATTTGTTGTTGTTGTGATACGCATGCATGCACTTCATTATAGAGCGCTATAGAATAATATGTTCACCTAAGGAAACATTATTAAGATTACGTTACCCATATATAAGCAACAGAAAGCAAAAAGGAAATAATGCGTACCACTTAATTCAAAAAGTTGCGCTTTATTGCTAACAGAGTGAGTAATGCTTTGCTTTATGTGTAGGGCACAACAGACAATAAGAAGTATAGGATAATATAATATAGCCACCACTTTAATCAGCGTTCGAAACGCATGGAGTACCCTCCCGTTTTGGGATCCTTGTCAAACTTGAAGTTATCGGTGGAGAGACCGAAATTGCCGAGAAAGCGATTCCCCAAATCCTTAATAGCGCTTAGCGTCTTTCCCACCTCCTCATCCACTTTCACCTTCGCGGCCTCCTTGCGGGCTCGCTCCTCCGCGAGCAGCACCCCTCCCAGCTTTTCGTAGCTTTCGTAGTCGCCAAATGCGCTCGGCCACTTCTCGAGATCGAAATACGCCTCTGCGCGGCGTAAAAAGGCCTTCGCGTAGCTCGGCTGGTGCCGAATCGCCTCGGAAAGCATCTCAATCGCCTCGTCTTTCTCCCCGAGCTTCATCAAACACAGCCCCGCGTTGCAGAAAACCTGAGAGGTTAGGATGTAATTCGCGTTGTTTTGGTCTTGATTTTCATCACCTTCCTTTTCCGCATGATGGTTCGGGGAACCAATGGTTTCCGATCGCGGTTCTCGACCCGTAACGTTCGCTTCCTCGGGAGGAAATCGTACGGCGTCATCCCTCCCGAAACGCGCATCCTTTTCGGAACGAGGGATCTTTTTAATGGGGGCTCTGAGAAGTGCCTTACGATACTCCTCCAGGGCCTCCGCAATCTTTCCCTGCTTGAAAAAACCGTTGCCAAGCTCCTTGAGGCGTTCACATGCTGCTTCGTCGACCTCGATCAGCTGCGCTTCTTCCGAAAGTTTCGGAGAGCTTGGCAAGGCACCTTCGTCCTTCCCATTAAGATTCAGGGAGTCGATGTCGGCAGCCTTATCATTTGAAGACGGCTCCCCCTCAAGTCTGCCTGACATTGTTAATTTGTAAAAAATGAATCAATTAGAGTTGTAAAAATAGATTTGTCCGGATTAACGATGCCTTTAATTACCTCGCTTTGGTCCTTTCGAGGGGTAGGGTGGGAGGGACGAAATAAATAAATAGCAAACAAGAACGGCTGTATCTTTCCAAACACTTTTTACTTACATTGAAACTAACACCAGATGGTGGGAACCACAGGTAGCTGAATTCTTCAACATAACCAATAAGCTGCTCTGCTTTTAGGTAAGCAGATAAGACCTCATATGAGTGGAAAAAAAACAGTCGATACACAGACCTCCCACAGCACGAGGGGAAAAAATTATTCCCCACCACGTGCATTAGACAAAAAAGTTCGCCAAAACCATTGCCTTTAGGTGATATTTGTGATTCACATGCCTGCCCGCGGAATACATCACGCGCGAACCCAAGGGCACCCTCTGATCGTTCATTAAAATACACGTATTTCTATCAAAATTAGTCTGCAACCCACTCATCCGCGTGTTCGTCTGTCGACGAGTAAACAGACAAATCCAGTAAATATTTCCAGGTTTGATCCGATGCCGACTGACTTCACCGCCAGATTTGAAGCGGTTGATCGAAACGCGATGTGCGACCGCAGGAAAAACGCGGCAGTGCGCAAAGCGCTCCGCCGTCGCCTTGGAGATCAACCGCACGTGTTTGCAGTTCGTGTTATCCACACAGTGCAGCTTCACCTGATCGCTAAAGGGAACACCCGCACCGTAGCCCTCCGCGCCCGTTCCCCAACGAGAACGATAGCTGCCTTTCCGACGAATGATTAAGTTATTTCGATACCACCCCTTATGAACGGGATTCCCCGCAGGCAGTTTCGCCGCGGAAGCGCTCGCGCTCGGTGCGAGGTTGATGATGCAACGTCTAAACATGAAGGTACCCTCTCCACCCTTCCAAGGATGTATGCTATAGCTTAAAAAAGTACTACACAAAAAAAAAAGAATGGGGGTGAACGAATAAAACCCCCACAATATGTCCAATGGAAAGCATGAAAACTGACCAATTCTTGGTAATTTAGTTGGGAATAGGAAAATAATATGCAATCAAACTATCTGATAAGGAAAGGGAATCTTATGATAAGTCCAAATAAGGAATGCTGCTGAAGATCAGCAGCTACTTAATTGAACCCCTTCTTGAAAAGTTTCGTTGGATTTCATGTAGGCGATAAATCTCACAAACCCTCGACGGAACTGCAAAAAAAGTAAATAACTCGGCTAATTTACACCAGTAAACAAATCCACACTTCCACAAACAGAGAGAGAGAGAGAGAGAAACTACTAAAAAGGAAAGAGCTCTTGAGAGATGGGCTGAGATTACGACAAGAGTTGGTCCGAATCCGACCGCCCCGGGAAGGTAACATCCTTCGGCTCCTGATTGATTTGTGTGTGCCTCGACGCGAACTGCCGTTGCTGTTGCTTCCGAAGATCCAAGAGCTTCTGAACGGTATCGCCGATATCCCCACCCACTTGCTGCCGCAGCTCTTCCTTTCGACGTTGAAATTCGAGAAGCGAGGTGTACTCCCAGGCCGAATCTTTGGGATTTTGCTTTTCCGTGCTAAATGCCGTAACTTTATTCCCGTAGACAAGCTCTTTATGCCGCATATAGGGGTAGGGATCGATACCTTTTTGCAGGCATAAACGCACGCGCTCCTCTTCCTCGTCATGTCGAGGGTTTCGCCCGATAATGGGCTTAAGATAGGGATACGCCAACAGCGGAATGACCATGACAAAGGTAGAGGCGAGGATAAACACAACCCAAGGTGCCTCCGCTGATATCCGCTTCCCAATGCGCGAAAAAGGTGAAACGAAGAAGGATATTACATGATTGCATCCATCACAAAAATTGCGGGCGTAGCCGACGGCCCCACGCGTCAGCTTCATCTTCAAACGATGGTAAGCGACAGACATCTTTCAGATACCCCCGAGAGTTTGGCTGCTCTTCCCACTCGATAAATTTAAGTGCTCCTAGTACGGAGCAATGGAAGACCTAAACTATTTTATTATATCGGAATGATAACCAAACCCTATGAGATGTGTCCATAAAGAATTCCATAAGAGGTTTTAAAAAGTTTGAGAATAGTTCGTATAGCCACGGCATGGGCTTGCACATATTCCTTTTTGTGTGTATGATATTCCTCTACCACAGCCACACTCACGCACAAGTATGAATCTCAATGCAACAAGGAGGAAGCGAGAAAGATACGGAAAGATAATGACAATAGACGCACCCTAGAAACCGTACTTTATCAGCCGTGATAACAACGCATCTTCACGACTAGAAAGCACCCCAGTGGTGAGCACCGGTGTAGGATATGAAATAATCACTTCCTCGGAAGCCGCCAGCGGCCTCGTCAAGCTCACACACAGGCAAAACTGCTGTCGTAGGATCTTCGCCACATCAAGGGATTCATTGCGACCCTTTCGCTGTGCTTCCTGCACCACCCACGATTTGTACCAATGCGGTAAATCCTCCGCCGTGGATGCAATTTCGACAACGGCGTTTTCCTTCAACGTGGTATCATTCGCTCCATTAATCAGATCCACAAACGGCACCACGCCGATCTCCACCACAGCCTCCTCCAAACCTTCACTTTCCCGCCAGCAACCCGGCAATAACATCCCGCGCGAGAGAAGAATTTCGATCGCCCATGAAAAACAGGATAATGTAGGACTCAGGTTGTTCTGCGAGAGCAATTCAAAGGCAAGTTTCGTCTCCTCTTCGATTTTGCGACGCCCTTTTTCCCAAAAAGGGTAGAAGGTGGGGTGCAGCGCTCGGCAGTTCCCGCGAACCCCCTCCTCCAGCGCGCGCAACTCCTCCTCGCTGGGAATGCTCTGAATCCACCCCCACCAGCGGGAATAGCTGCGATGCCGCTCCAGGGCCATTCGCCAGGCGCACTCCACCCACCCACGCGCCCCTTCCAAACCCATGAGAAAGCTGATCAACCCCTCATTCAGCGTTTCTACTTTTTCCGCATTCCACCCTCCGCATTGCAGCTCCACCTTCGTTCCGAGCTTCGCGAGGACAGAGCTGCTGCAGATGCGATGCATGGGAACGACAAAAAGTGTCGTCCCCGCATCGCACGCCTCCCGCGCGTAGACCCCGATCCCCACAGCTGAATCTCGCCTTTCCACGAGAACGGCATCGTGCACCCCGATGGAATTTAAAATCGCAAAGGTGGAAATGTACTCGGCGAATTTGGCCGACCGATGACTGCGCATGGATGGATGGGATCGTGCATAAATAAGCAGGAATGGGGGTGAGGGGCCTCCTTGGGGGTATGTTGCCCTTCTCGCTTTTCTTTTTTTGTACTCCTCATTTTGGGGGTTAAAGAAGAAAGAGCATCATTAGAAATAAGATTAATAATAATAATAATAATAAACGTGGGAAAAATACACACACCGCTCAATTTCATGAAACAACGTTTCTTATGTGTAACTTTGCAATATCAATATACTCTTTTTCTGAGGGGGGGAGGGGGAGGGGAAGGGGAAGAGAGGGGCGACGTTTCGATTTGAACTTGGCTAGGGTGCTGCCTTTGGCGGGCCTCTTAGACTCATTTTGAGTAAAGCAAGCCGCTCGAGCACCAACGCCTCCCCGGCAAAATAGCCGACGGAGCTCAACACGCTGCTGTAGTCCGTGAGGGCGGCGATCATCGCCTCTCCCAACGCCGCTTCCCCCACCGAGGAATCCAACCCCCCGCCCGCCTCCACGTGGGGAGGTGGGGATCCCGCGGACGAAGGCCGTTCCATCCCCAACCCCATCGCGAGCATCCCCGAGATATCCACGAAATTCGCCGACTCCGACAACACCCGCAGCGCACGGGTGGGGTCGCGGATGTGCAAAAACACCCGCGCCGCCTCCAGGCACTGCCCGACTTTCCCGCACTGCACCCCCCATCGACGGAAAACCTCCCGACGGGCCTCCTCCTCCTCTTCGACCTCCCCTTCCATGTTTCCTTCGCCTGGGTGCTCCTCCTCACTGGGGAAGCTCGCGTGTTGAATCACCGCCGCGGCCTCTTGCCATCTTCCTTGAAACTGCAACACATGCGCGGCCTCGCGGGGATCATTCGCGAGGAGGTATTTCTCCACCGCCGCCTCCACTTCACCACGCGAGAGGTGCACCGCCGCCGCGCGTTTCGCCGCGACGTGGAAAAAACTCCCCCGCGTGGAGGCCCCCCCTCCTCCTCCTCCTCCTCCTCCCTTCCTTCTGAGCGGCCGCACCGCCGCGATCGCGACCGCCAACGTCGAAAGTTCGTTAAACGCCACCCCTTCGTGATGGCCGTCGAGGAGGAGATCCACCGCCCGCGTGGGGTGGCGGAGTTTTAACAACTCCCGCGCAAGCGAAAGCCGCGTCGCGGGATCCTTGCCGAGAACCCGCCCCCGAGCCTCCACCAGGGCTAAACGGTTGTGAAGTAACCTCGTGGGATCGTCCAGGTACGGGGTGAACGCGTCGGCGAGCGGATAGGGAAAATAAAAAAGCCTCCCGAGGTTCGAAGGGGTGGAATCGCGATCGACAATCCGCGTCGTGGTGGCATCTCGCTCGACAGGACTGTTAAACCCGGTATTCCCGTTTGGGGTTGCCGCAAAAAGCCTCGCCTGCGCCCAGAAACGCTGCTTTTCCACTTGCCCGAAGAGCCTGGCGCTCCAATACAGGAGATCCCACCATCGCCCTCGCGCATGCGCCCGCATCAAGTTGGTTTGAATATCCGAGGGGATCATCGTTTGCCGATAAAGCTGAAGCTCCTCCTCGAGCGAGGAAAGGGTCGGGGCGAGGAGCTGGCCAAAAGGTCCTCGACAGGGCCGAGAGTCGGTGGCGATATGGGAGATCATCCAACTCGCCGAAGAGCGCCTCGCCCCTGCCGGATCGCCTTTCGAAGAGGGGGAAGGAATCGCGGCGCAAAACCGCTGCCATTGCGTCGCGCTTAAAGCTGAGGGAGAAACGACGTCCAAAGGGTCAACAACGCCGACGAGTTCGATCGAGGATTGCAGGTAGATTCGATAGGATGGGGGGAGAAACGCCATGTTTTCAAGCGGTCGACGGAGGGGCCGGGAGCCCATCTTGCTGTTCACCGTGCGGATGGTGTAGTGCATGAGGTAGATCGCACCATCGAGGCCGAGGACCGCCACATTTTCCCTCCCCACCCAGAAAATCGAGCTCGCTGTGATCAACGCGCCCGATTCCATCCGGGCGGAGTAGCCCACGCGATCCCCAGTCTCCGTATCCCACACCCCGAAGGAGTGATCATCCAGAACAACCGCCACCAGGTGATGCGGCGCCTTCTCCGCCTCCGCGTTGTTGGGTGAGGCCCTCGTCGACGAAGGATCGCCGGAAGCGATCGCCTCGTCGTCCGAAGCGAGCGAGGCGAGACCGCGCACCGGGCATGAACTGAGCGGCACGTCTTTCAAGGTTAACTTCAAAAACTCCCGCCCACGAGTATACAACACAACCCCGCTCCCCATGGCATCGAAGAGGACGATCCGAGACCCCACCGCGACGGACTGCACGGTGTTGTTGATCCCACCCTGTGGGAGGTGAAAAGCCACCTCGGGGTTGCTCACCACGCGATCCGGGTAAACCATCCAGAGAGAGCTCACCCCTTCCGTAAAAGTCACCAACAGCAGCTGAGGGGTGCCTTGGAAGTCGCGAAGACAGCTTCGCATGCAGGTGGGCGCCCAGGAGATATTCCCCACCCCCAACTCCGCGTAGGAACGAATCAACCGCCGTTCCTCCGTATTCCACACCTCAAAGGTACCATTCCAAAAAACCAACAGCAGATATCGAAACGACGGATCCATGCTGACGTGTTTCACCTGCGTGAGCTCGGCCGTCGCGGAAGGGGCGCGCAAGGTGAAGACGACCTCCCCACTTCGCGTATCGAGCAGCGAGACTTGGATGCGATACCGCCCTTCCACGGCGCGGCTGGAGACCACCCACACCGCCTCCTCCCTCCCTCGTCCGAAGAGCAGATGAATCTTCGTGTTGCCGAACGAGGCGAGGTGAAAGCGCCGTAACGGGAGGTTATGCGCGGCATCCATCACCGCGAGGTGCCCGCCCTCGAGGCCGACGCAGAGGAGACGGGAGGCCCCCACCCCACACGCACACACCGCGCGATAAAGCGGGTTGGTGTAGAAGTTCGTCAGCCGCCATCGCCGGGTTTGGATTTCATACCCCCACTTGGAAAGGCTGCCATCCTCGAAAAGCACCACAAAAAGGGTCGTCGACCCCTCCGACTGGATCACGTTCACGACCGCCCGCGAGAGCGCACGGGTGCTGCGGATGTCCTCCGAAACGGTTGTGAAACCGCCGCCGGCGAGGTACCACGCGACGAGCCGTTGATCACTCCCGAAAGAATACAACACGGGAACGCTCGGGCTCACCGACCCCGCCGTCAACCCCGGTGAGGAGGGAAAAATTCGAAGAAAACGCACGCCATCGGATAGCTCAAAAATGTGCTCCTCTAATATGGTATTGAATGGCCAGTCATAAAGCCCAATCGAATTCGGGGTGGCAAAGTAGATCAGCTCCCCCACCGCCTCACTGAAAAACGCATCCACAATGGGTCCCTCGACGTCGCTGTCTTTGTATACAAGATCTCTCACCTCAACCGTTTCCTGCCTAAGCAAGTTTAAATCCGATACTACACGCAGACGGCCACCGAATATCAGAAGAAACTTACGCTCGGCGCTTAGCTTTGATCGACGAAAATGAGAAAGTGTGCGGTTGTCATCCTTAAGGCTAAAAAGAGCTGATGCAGAGGAGCACGCGATGGGATGCGCGAGCTGCGCATCAAACACGTAGCTAGTGGAGTCCTCCGTCAGAACCAAAAGATGTTGAGGTGAAAACAACGAAAGTACCCGGATCGACCGTCTACACGAGACTTGAATGCTACTCAGCAGTAAGCCTTCCACAACATCCCAGAGATGCAGCATGCCCTCGCTGTCGCCACTAAATAAAAGCAGCTGATGTTGCTGGCAAGACTCGCTAGGGGGCTTCCACAGCAAAGCCGTGATGGAGCCACGATGGCCGTGTAGAGTTTGCACCAACTGCACGCTGTTCATGTCGAAAATTCGAATAGTAGCTCCACCCTGAGAACCGCCTAAACCGCAGGCTAGGAGATCCTCTACGCCGTAGTGCGCGGATTGATGAGGAAAGCAGGCGGTGTTGTGAACAACGCTGAAGCTTTCCGACTCGGGCGATCCGACGCTGCTGTTAACTCCAGGAATGACCTTGGGAGCCATAGGACCGTAAATCGAAGTGCGGTCCATCTCTCGTCCTCAATGGACCGTCAAAGACAATTACTCAGCTATTGGTTCACTTTTTTCCCTTTGCCTCGCTGGTTCCTCGTCTTGCACTTAATGGGAAGGAAAGAAAAAGGCACACTTGTCACAAAGTATGCTCAGGAATGTTTTTAACACCTCTTTCTCTCTCGCTACATATACGAACTCGTCACTGAATATAGGAATACTCTTGGTGCTCACGATACAGATACTTTAGAACTTCAAAAAAAATATGCTCCCTAAACGGAAACGCATGCAAGAAGGAAAAGAACAGGAAAAAACGTAGATGTCAAACCCTACCGAAGACATTGAAAAGGCATCACTAGTGAATAGGATATAAAGAACAGTATCAATAATAATAATAAATGAAATGCTTAACAATTATTTCCGAAGATAGCATGCCTATAGCACAACAACAAAGATAGCGACAGCAGTAAAGTCAAAATCGAACGCAAATACTACACGAAACTAACTACTCGGAAGCGCTGAGCAGGAAAGCATACAATATCCTTTTTCGGAGGCTGGCCGCATGTAATTATCAATTCGGCAAATACCAGAGCCGATTGAAGATCTGCACTTGTTATGCTCACGGATGTCCGAAACAAGGCAATAAAATAACTCAAACTCTCCATACATAGCCTACATAGACGCAACCCGTATTTCGGTACGATTTGATATTTCCATGAGCGAATAATACTACGAGGGGTCATTGATACAGGATACATATACAATCCACATTTAAAGTGAGCCTATGATATCAGATGGCCACCAACGCAACGGTAACACTGTTGCCTCGTAAATGCTTAATCGCCTCTTTGCTTAAGTACGACTATAATCATCAAAAAGGCGCAAAAAGTTTAAGAGATCTTACCCGTCCAACTTTACGTCCGGAAGGTCAGTCACTTGTAAACCAAGGAAGGCGCACACACACACACACCCTTCCCTCCCCCTCCTGAAAAAAAAAACGGGGGGGAAGTGGTTTCCTATGGCATCGAAGTAAACCTCCAAAACGTGGTCCCTGGAATTTATCCCTCTTCTTTGCGCTTCAACATTCGTTCTAGAAACGATGCAACAGCCAATGTTCCCTGCGTTAACTCAATCGCACCGCAAAGCGCCGTCGTCGTCGCCAAGAGAACTTCCTGCGGAGTACCAAAATCGCGTTTCTGTAGTTGCGGCGTGGAGAACACCTTGGGGTCGAACAACAAAAAGGACTCCAACTCGGCGGCAAGGGGCACCCTCTCCAGGTCTGATACCTCCAACTTATCCACCGTTAAGTAGCGTGGAGGGGTCGCGAGAAAGGAGACGGAGGGCGGCTTCATTGGCCCATTAGCAGGGATGTCATCCCCACCGCTTAGGCCAAGATCAGAAAGCGTGCTAGTCATGCTTCGTTGGTGGAGCTCCAGCGCCTGCCGGAGGAGCTGCAGACTGCTCATACCGCAAAATGAGAGCTCTGAGGGCATCGCCACAAGACGCCGGAGCTCCGCCGCGCGTGGGTGGCGCTGCGGGATAAAAGTGGGATGCAAAAGAGCGCACAAAAAATAGTCGGTTTCCTCAAAAATGCTGTCCTGAATAAGCCCATGACAAGCTTTTTGGAGAGCTCGCGACGCAGATGGCATCCATTCATGCGGGAGGTCTAACTCGTGCTTTACTTCTAGAAGACGCTGTCGTCGATAGCTGCTAGCAGGAAGAGCCCCTTGTGAAAGGAACGCTTTGGAAGGTTCTGGCAAATTCTCCCGTAGCATAGCAATGCATCTCTCCCTATTTCTAGTAGCTATATTGATATTTGGCCTACCAATATGAAATAACGACATCTGTTCAGGTTCCACCAACTACTGAGGGACAAACCAATGAGCAAATAATAAAAATACTACATATATGCAACACGAATGATCTAACATTAATCATGAAGCAGAGTGGGATATGGATAAAAAGGTAAAGGAATGTAAATATGATTGATTAAAGATCATGTGAAAAATGATGGACTTTACCTGCGGAATTGTCGGCACAAAGCCTAAAACGGGTCCAGTAATTGTGCGATGGGGAGAAGTACCTTGGACACTCCCTTTTTTCGAGCAGTCAACAGAGTTGTAATTATTTGTTCATGACAAAAATAAAAGGAAGGGCACAACACCATTCAGGCAAAGTAAAGCCTACGTAACTCTTTGATATCTTAAATGCGTGAATGGTTACACAAAACGAGGAAAATAGAGATCAAGTTAGTGGCGAAAATCAGAGATGTATATCATCACGGTCTTCTGCTTATATTACTCACATAAGCTTCTTTATTATTTATCCCCACTCATATTTCACCACTTTTCTGCCTTCAGCCCTGTGCTTAATCGTCTTAGTAGAACAGTTTTCTGAAAAGGCACGACTCTCCTTCCTCGTCCCACTCTGACTTGGAGATCCAGAGCGATTCGAAGGAGGAGCTTGCTGCCGCAATGGAATTCCCTGCCCAGGCCCCTTCGACAGAACTGGCCACCGTAAAGGCGTTGTCGCGCTCATATCTATAGTAGGAAGGATCCATCGACTTGGTCTCATGTAAAATGCGCTCACGGAAACCAGGCACTAAGCTCCCTCCACCCCCCAGCACGTGGTGAACGGTCTGAAGCCTCCACTCCGGGTCCAACTGTTGCATGCAGGAGAACAACAGCCGCGCCACATTACCTGTCCCCCCCTCCTCTGGGCCGAACAACACCTCAAAGGGCTCCCACCGTTGCTCAGGGAGCAACTCCAGAAGGGTGCCATCGGGCGCACGCACCGACATCGCCCCCGGCGGCGCCCCCTGAGGGTGGCGCACCACCCCACAAAGCCGCTTTATGTCCGCGACGGTGTGGTCAAGGAGGAGATCCCACAAGGTGTCACAGCCCCCCCTTGCCTCCCCCTTCAGTTCTAAAGCGCCGAGAAGGTGGGCGTAGCGCTGTCCCAGTGAAGGCCACAGGGGCCTTTGCAGGGTGGCGGACAGGCCCGCCGAGACGGCCGCGCCGCCCACGGCCGCTGTGTCAATCGTCCCGCGCAGGACATAACCGTCGAGGACTGCCGCAACGGTGGAATGAAAATGGCCGACGTCGAGGACCACTGCGGAGGCCCGGGCGGCGGCGAAGGCCCACCCGACACTGGGCCGCCCGGCATAGAGCAGCCGAGTGAGGTGGGGAGCCTCCAGGATGGCCTCGAAGAGCCCTTGCATGACGCCCCGCTCCTCGTGCCAGCGCTCCGGCAGGACAAGCAGGAGGGGGTCGTCCAGGGGGCAGTGGAGGTGGTCGCACTTGAGGCGACGGAGGGAGTCCACGTGGAGGGCGCCGTCCCGCTCGAACGCGTCCAGCGTCCACAGCGGCTTGATGGGGGTTTCCCCGGACGAACCCTTTTCGGGGTGGGCGCCACACACCCCTTCGCCAAAAGTACCATTTAGAACACCTGAAGATGCCTTGATCATCGATATAAAATCTGTTTCTTCTGGGGCAACGCAGCTGCATAAGGATCGTAGCTGACGCGTGCACACGAGATCCCCAATGTATCCTGCACGTACATTCCACGTACCTACCTCAACGACTGCCATGAACCACAACACCCTTGTGAAGATAATTAGGGCTAAGCCCCGTTATTGGTAGAAAAAATTGTTTCTCTATATATTCTGCCTCTTGAAGAGCCTAGTCTAACCCCTATTCGTAGGAACGGAATGATGGCCCTTATTGTATCTACCTTTCCTTGGAGTCCAGTCTGTAAGGGATGAAAACAGGAAACGCAAATGATTTGCGAAAAGAAGTACCTGGATGACATCTCCAGCTTAACATGATACAAGTGATAGCGGAATAGCGTTAGATTTGGAATTTTACTAAGAAAGTTTTGTTCTTTCTTAAAAATGTAACACAAGACTAATTGAAGTTCGACTTGCACATATTCCGTAAAACGAAATCTTAGAGCTTCCTAAGTGAAACGAGCAGACCAGCCTCACGGGCAAGTCGCGCACAGTTCTCCGCCGCTAGCCGTGTAGTTGTCTTAAAGATATACAAGATCTCATGCAAGGCGTTCACTTTCTGATGAACTGGCTGAATGGGCACAGCTTTCAGTATCCGCTCCGCTTGTGCAGTCTCCTCCGCAGTACTCGCTGTGAAGCAAACCTCCCAGCCGCTCTCAGGCCCTGGTGTCGTCCTCGTTGCCGGAGACCGTCTCTGTGGCTTAGTCTTGCCATTCGAACGCGCCAAAGCTAAAACATAACCCGCTTCCATCCAACTCCCCGGTTTCAGCGGTGCTGAAGGGATGTTCTTCGGGATCAACTCAGCCCCAGCAGAGGATAGGACTGGAAAATCGGAGTTGGACTTCTTCACGCCTGAAGTCCTAATCGCACGAGGGCTATCGGTCAAGAGGTGGGCCTCATCCACAGCTTTGGTGCGCTTTCGCGTTGCTGGCTTGCGCCCAGTGTGGCCCTGAGAGGTAGAATGAAGGTCCTCCTCGGGAGCAATACACACTCCACCTCGTGGAAAATCTGGCACCGGTATTTTCGCACCTCCCGCTTCCTCTTTTTTGACGAAAACAGCACGTGCGGTGTCCTTAGAGCCTCTACAGCGATGCGCAGCTCCCTGCTGATGAGAGAGGTAGTTCTTACACCGCAGACACTGCCGACAAGGCGCATGATAGCGGTCATCAGAGCGGATGTCAGCAATGCACGCCGCGCAGAGATCCGCTCGACAGACAGAACAGTGATGGAATATGGTACGTGACTTTGGTGCTTCTAGCGCAGTTTCTTCTTCTTTTACACGCTTACGTGAAGACTCGTGCTGGGTGGGTGTGTGCAAAACTTCAATCTTAGAAGTGCCACAGCTCTGACGAGAGGAAGTCTTCGGTTTATCTAAAGACTTTGAGTTCGATTCCGGCTCGTCGGTCGTCGTAAGCCACTCGGTATAGCCGCAAAAATCACAACTGATGCCCTCCATACCGTGGTACTCATGTTTGTACTTTGGCTGAAGTGGGTGCAGGTTCCAGCAGTAAAATTCGTCTGTAACAGGGTAGTAAAAAGGACTACCATACTGCCACAATGAAAAGGTCTTGAATTCTTCGACCAGTTCATTCATCACCTCGTTGTTAGTGCTCTTCAGGCACTCTTCTTCCGCAAAACCACAACTGTTCAAGTAATCCTCACGGATTTCGGCAGTGTACTTTAGTAAGGGGTTCCCCGTTCCATCAAAGTGATCATCTTCAACTGACGACGAGCTTGCTTTTAGAGATGTCGTCGATCCTGTAAGGTGGCCATATGAAGTTTGGTGAAGCTGATTAGACTTTGAATTGCTAGGATAGACGCTGGAAGAACTTAACAAATCGTCTTGCTTGATGTGAGAACTCGATGCAGATGATACTACCATCTGTCTTAGTTCATTTTCGGGAGACAAACTACGAGAGCCCGATCGAGTGAGATCGAGAAACCGCTGAAAGTTCAGCGGTGCGGACGCGAAATGGAAGGACATGTCTCTTCCCCACCACAGAACTTCAACTTTACCTAAGAACAGAGCAATGGGAAATATTAGAGAGGGAGCCTGGTGTTATACACTTTTTATTTACGGGAGGGAGGGGTATCGTAGTGCGCAAAGAAATAGGCTCGATGTAAGTTAGTGTATCAGTGTGGATTGAGCATCAACTAATACACCCACGTGTAATGAACCGAGCAAGCAATACGTGATGGTGATTGACTAAATTGACTTTATTTTGAAAACCCATCGAAAATTCTGATTAAAAAAAGAGAAGTCTAGAAATAATTATCGATTTTGCATATGTGTCCCCTTTCCAATAGCAAAACCAACTCAAGATGATGCTGGCTGATATTTACTTAAAACGAAAAACGATAATACACGCATTTTCGAATAAAGTATATAAGCCACACACAGTATAAAATATTTTCTTTTCTCCACTTAAGGAAAACAAACGCTCGAAATAGTGCATTTTCCATACAATTTTGAGTATGCACAATAACTAAGTTGCTTGCATCGTTTTACTCATCTCTTTCCCCATAACCCTGGCACATTTCAAATCAATATGAGCGACAACAACAGCCATCTCACGCACACACACTCATTCACATGCACCTGTAGTGCAATCAAAAAGAAACAAATTTTGAATACGGTCAGAAAGAAATGAAAGGACGAATACGTAAAGAAACATGATCACTTAAATACATAATTTATTATGCTTTGTCAAGCATTACAATTCAAATGCTTAATCATTAAAACGCTAAATGATTCTATATTGATAGCAAACACGTGTTGAATAGAAACAATACCGAAGTAAGATGCCCACCATACTTCAAAATAGAATTTCCCAATTGATTGTATATGCAACTTCATGCGCATGTGTTTACGAAAACTCACTCTCCAGTGCTCGGACAATTACATTCATGGCACCAGTCAGTTCATCCTCGGTAGCCTTACTCTTGGATACTATAACTAGAGAGGGTTGGTTTAAGGTAGGCTCAGTTGTTGAATAAAGGTGCCGAAAAATGATAATCTTATTCTCCGCCACGGTGTTGACAACCTGCTGTAGCTTCCCCTCCACCACCTCACGGGTCACTTCCTGGATGTAGGCGTCCGGGACCTGGAGATAAATCAATGGGGATACCCAGTCCTCATCGCCGACCAGCGCAATCTTGTTCACATCCACCTGCGCCTTGCGGAGATGACGACGAATAAGCTTCGAGTTTTCCTGCAGTCTCTCCGTGTGGCTGTGGTCCTTGTCGATAAGATCCAACACCGCCAACGTGGATGCAGTCACATAAGGGGGCAGAGAAGCGGAGAAGACGTAGGCGGTCGCGCTAAGGCGCTGAAAATCGATCATGCTCGCCTCCCCGGCGCAGAACCCGCCCACCGTCCCGAGCGACGTGCTCATCGATCCGACATAGACGTCGATCTTCGAGATGGGAATCCCGAAGTGCTCCGGGGTCCCGCGGCCTGTCTTCCCGATCGCGCCGAACCCGTAGCTATCCTCCAGCGCGATGCGAAATTTATACCGATCGCAGAGCGCCAGGATCCCCGGCAGCGGGCAGATCTCCCCGGTGTTGCGAAACACCCCTTCCGTGACCACCAGCCGACGGTGCGGCTTCCCGTGGCCGTCCTTCGCGACGACCGCCTGCAGCTCCCGCTCGAGGCTCTCGAGGTCGTTGTGCGTGAAGTAGGTGACGTTGCAGCGGGTTAAAACGCAGCCCTCCATCACCGCCGAGCTCACCCCACGATCACACACGATGTAATCCCCACGAGAGGCAAAACAGGAAAGCAACGTCGCGATTGTGGCGTAGGAAAAGCTGTAGATGCTGGCGTCGTCGGTGCCGCAAAACCGCGCGAGGCGCTCCTCGCACTCGAGGTGGGGGCGAATCGTGCCGTAGAAGCCCCTCGGCCCGCAGCTACCGACGCCGTAGGCCGCCACCGTCCTCCTCGCCGTCTCCACGATGCTCGGCTCCGTCGAGAAAGAATGGTAGTCGTGCGTGGCGAGATCCAGGCACTCCGTCGGCTCCGCAAACACCCCTCCTTCCACCTTTACATGGCAGCCATTACGTGCGAGGACGCGATAGTTCCCTTTGAAATTGGCCACCTGCACATTCGAGGTGATCGGCTCGCCTTCTCGGAAGAACTTGGAGTGGAACTCGGCAAGCCGTCGCTCCTGCTCCTCAGGCGAGGGTATTATCGCTGAACGAGCCGCCGCATCCCGGCTCTTCGCCGCACGCCTTTTCAGATGCAATAGAAAGATATAGACCAGAACCGTGGCGAATATTAGTTCGAGAGCGATATGGTAGGGATGTGCCGAAACCTGATAGATGAAAAAAGAACCGAACACCGCCATTTCTGTGCTGATAAGGTTGCTGCGGTTCTAGGTCAAGAGAATCAAGAGAAAATTTGTGTAAATCGTTCCCTTTGATACAAATTCAAAGTGGTTAAATTTCGATATATTCTCCAAATAGAATCAGGAAGAAGAAGAAGAAGCACCAACATTTTAAACGCTAAAACATACTGAAGAACAAAAGACATGATTGATGTAACTAAATGAATAATTCTCTACCCTATTGGTATTTATTTATGTTTGGATGCTTCTTACCACAAGCACAATGTTATCCGATTTTTTACCTTCTCATTAATTACTAAAACCATTTCCTCAATTTATCGAAACCCTTCTTTCACGTCCCTCCCTACGCACACGTTCTTCTTTTGGAGGGAGGGGAGGGGGGGGGGGGAGGGGGGAGGGGTTAGTTTAGCCGACGCTTCGAGGAAATGCGAGGGGACCTTCCCTCTAAGAATAAAAACACGTCGAGGCAACGCTGGCAAAGATCGGGTTTGAGGACCTCCAACGCATCACAATCACTAATCCATGAATACGGTACCTTTTTTCGCTCATTCTCAATCATAAACTCGATCTCTCGCTCACTGTTGGGGTGCTGTGAAAAAGCTTGAGTTAGAAAATCGTAAAAGAGCGTTGGAGAATTCATACACATCTTTACAGCAGCCTTATCATCGTTACGGGTAACTCCCTTGCTACATTCGCTCATGAGACGGTGCAAAAACAGGATGAAGTTAATCACCCCTTCCCCAATCGGATTCGCCGCTCGCCCCAACACCTGAGCGACCCACGCGTGGAGACATTTGACATCCCCAGCGTGGCTCACAGCCGCATTCCCAAACCGGCGTCCCGACAACCCTTCCCCGGGCTCTACAAAATGCGAAACGAAGAATTCCCACTGTGGGGCTGATAGCAGCTCCTTCACCCGCTCCACATAGCGCGCGTGGGAGGCGACGTGGGCCGCCATGGCCGCGGCATCCTCCGAGAGAACCCGCGCCACTTGCTGAATCCCGCCATTCCGCTCAATCCGCGCGATGACGTTGTTTAGGTGAGGGCAGGTAATCCAAAAGACGGTGGCCCCCATCACAAGAGAAGGCGTTGCCCCTCCTCGTTTTCCGGCGGAGGTGCAGAGAACCACCCCGCGGCGGTGATGGGCACAGGGGAATAAAACCGCGTCGGCGGGGCGCGCTCGAGGGGAGCCTGCATCCATCACGGGCGCCCGATCTTTCTGCTCATGCGACCCCTGTGAAGGGTCCGGAGCGTTTACATCCTCCCGCCCATCCATCCACGACGCTGACGATACGGTCTAGTAGGTGAAGAAATACTATTGATCGTAGAGAAAAAATCGATTTTGCCTAGTCTGTGGGCATCTTTTTTTTTGCTGAATGGGATTTGATTTTCGTCAGGGAAAGAAGTTTTTCAGGCTCAAATGACATTTTTACGGGAAAAAACGGAGGATAAGTGCCCTGCATCACAATTAGGATTTTTACATTTAAGCAGATAACGTCAGTATAATAGCAATTTGTACATGTAAAGTGTGGAGAAGTTGGATCAATAATCCTCCTTTCACATAAATCCATATATCTTATTGATCTCATCAATGGTGTATTCCCTTTTTCGTGGCTGGCTCATTTTGTTGATATATTCTTGAATCTCCCCCTTGGGCAATTTCTTCGACTCGGGTGGGTGGAACAGATACCGGTTCTCGCTTTCCGACATATTTGCCTTTCTTCGCTCTAACGACTGATTGTAAAGCCTTAATACGGAGTCGGCCACTTCATCATTTGTCAAGGTTTGCGCAGCAATCCTTCCTTTCCCGGAGACCGAGCGCGCAGCGGCACCGTTATTGGGGCCGTAGAGCGACGCATCAGCTTCCTGGGCGCGAGCCTGCCGCCTCGCCATTTCACGGTAAACTTGTCGTTCTATACTTTTTTGGAGCTGTTCAGCAGATATTTTAGTTGGTTCAGCTACTGGGTAAAAGCGCCGCTCCGATTCCTCGATTATAGCTTTTTTTCTCTCGATAGAACGTGTGTAAAGGCGGTCTATCAATTTTTCCTCATCTTGAGGGGCAATATAGGTTGTCACTGTTTTTCTGTAATCGGTAGTCATCGTGTTAGTGTTTAATTTGCCCTTTTTCTCTGCCTAAATGATACTGATTTGTGGAATGAACTGCTAATAGTCCCTTTGAGAAATAGTCCTCACACGAGTATTCAGCAAAATGTAGAGATATAAAATGCAATCAAGGAGAATTTGAAAAGTGGCAACAGGGGGAGGACAAATATCTCGGCTAACTTATCCGCAGATAGACAAGAAATATATAGTCGAGTCAACCACATAGAGAACAGAAAGACGACAGAAACCAACTTTTATAAATGTTGCAGGCCCATAAAGGACTTTTAGAAAAGGTGACAGACCACTTTGGGGGTCCCAAAAAAAGGCATGTCAAATATGTTTTCTCAGAAAAAGGCGATGTAGAAGTTAAATAGAAGATGGTACGGGAGGAAATGAAAAGGCGCGGATGAAATGCTAAATTTGAGTGTGTTAGCTCTTTGTGATCTATTAAGCTTGATGATGAATCGAACAGAACGCATTAACAATGTCCGCATCGTATTCAAAGTAATGCTGAAGTGTCTTGTGGCTCTTGTCATCAAGGTCGACAACTCCGATGTGATAAAGACTGCCCTTTGGGAATCCATAGTCGACGAATACGCCAAACGCGTCATCCCGCGTCATCTTCGCCGTTTGACTGCACCCCACCCCGTGATTAGGAGCCTCTGCGTGGCTCGGCTCTGAAACCGCCATCAGGATCGAGACGTCGCGTGCCGTCGCGGCGACGTAGAAGCGACGGGTGCAGGTCTCGATGTCGAGGAGAGGCGGCACCGCGATGTGCGGCGGTACGACTTCGGCCACGTCCTGAGGCCGCCACGAGGCGTCCCCGCAGCGGCACTCGTCAAGGCCATCATCGGGGCC
>HF955062.1:1529280-1554351 GCA_000582765.1 Phytomonas sp. EM1 | reverse complement strand
GACGCCTACCTACTTATTCGTCGTGCCCGACCGGCGTTTTATTACGTTTTCCTAACTACGCCCTCCTCTCTCTCTCTCTATCCTTGCTCGTAGCTGAGAAAATCAGGTGCCGGCTACCGCCGGTGGATGTCCACCTAGAGTGGCCCCATTGTGTTGGATGCAGTTCCGCGCCGCTTTGTGGCCAACCGAAACGCTGCGAGCGATATGATTGGCGTCGACGTCGTCGATTGAGGTGATTAATTGGGCAAGAAACCCACCCACGAAGGCGTCGCCGGCCCCGTTAAGGTCGACAATTTCGCTCTCCGGCACCGGTGATACCTCCACTTCCATGACGTTTTCGCCGGAAGCGATGATAGTACTCATGGCCCCACGCGTGGCAATCACCGTACGCTTACCGGTGAGAGACGGGAGTTGTGAGATTCGCGAGGTGGCAGAACGAATGTGAGCGTCCTGGTCTTCCCGTTGGATGGTTCCGTAGTCTTGTGGCCAGCGTGCCGCGGCGTAGGCCAGCACATCCTCCTCACTCCCGAATATGTAATCAATGTAGGGCATCAAGGCCGCAATGTGGTCCCGAAAAGCGACAGAAATGTAGGGCGCGCTCAGGTTGAAGCAAAAAATCTTACCATACTGCTTTGAGTGCTCAGCGACCGCGAGCAATCCATGTGGACTGGAGACGGTGTTCAGAAAGAAGCCCTCTGCATAGTACAACGAAGCCATCTTAATGCTGCGCTGGACATCGGCATTCTTAAAGTGCTGCAAAGATAGTTCCACCGCAGCACCTAGGTTGGCTACTAGAGAACGTTCCTTCTCAAAAACCAGTCCTGCGCAGGTACCAGTAGGCTTAGTGGCGTGCTCCTCAAACAGAGGTACTACATTAGCTTGCGAAAGTGCTACGTTAAGAATGCTAGAGAAACGGTCTTTTCCGAGTGCACCAACGTACGATATGAGAATATCTGGACGAATCCACGAGAATGTGCGTGCGGTATTCATTGCTGAACCACCAGGCACATAATCGACGTTTATATTGCCATCGACGAGATGATCAAATAGTGGGAGCTGCTCCGGCCGAGCCAGACTAACACTGCCGGGTTGAATATCATACTTGGATAAAAATTCTTCGTCCACATTTGCCATCATGTCAAGTAATGGGTGGCCAAAACAGATTACAGACATACCGCCGTTTTGTTCATGAACCCCATTATTTGTGTTCATACTCTGACTTTCTTTTATTACAAAAGAACAGAAAACAACGCTATCAGTTTTGTTTAAGGCTTAAGCTGAAAATTCAACCAATTACAATGGTTTTATGTATTAATTTATTTTGGGTTTTTCTTTCGGCTTATTCTATTTTTCTGAACATATAAATAAAAAAGTCGAAAAAGGTAATACGAATACCAATTACAGACTATGTGTTTGATTAATTTCAAAAACAAAAGGGGGAAAGATACGTATATAGCATAAATGAAAAGCAGATCAGCATCACACAATTATGTGCCATAATCATGATAAAAAAAATAGTACTGATAGTTCAAATGCGCAGCAGGCTAATTTCCTCATCGATCCATTACTGGACGATAGGGAGAAAACCAACACTGCCCTCACTCCTTTATAAAGTAGCAAGATAAGCAATAAGCGTAATAAACATAAATGGTGAAAACATCGTGATTTTTCGATTGTTGTTATTGTTTGTCTGTTTGTTTTCACTTCAGCATTTAGTGTTTGCGATCACTAGCACTGCTTACCATATTCCATTTTGAAGGGTTTGAAATTGGTCATAGCGACGGGTACGCCAGTTGTCCGCACTGCTTGCGATCAAGTCGCTGGCGTAAAGTGCGTAGTCCACCTCTGAGGTTAAGTCAAAGCGCAATCGAGCACGTATCTTCGAAACAGCCGCTTGAGGATCACCGCCAAGACACGGGAGAGTTGTTTTGGGGACCATTAAAGAAATCAACGCGATGATGTCATCCGCAAACTCACGGACCGCGTCTAAGGCCTGGAATACCAGAACTTTGTAGTAGCCGTACGCGTCGCTACCCTGCCCACCCATGATATCAATGAGCTCTTGAGATAGCTTGAAAGGGGCCGACTCGAAATTGAGCCCCCCTGGTGAGGTCACTAATAAAAACCCAAAGTCAATATGAACCAGCCTCCCATCCCGCGAGAGCATCAAATTTCCGTTGTGACGATCCTTCAGTTGTAAAATGTAGGAAATCACACTGTAGCCGGCCATGCTCTCCACAAAGTTCCGCTCTGCGAAGCGATGCAAGGCCAAATCGGGGTCGCCAAAGACCGCATCAAAAATTTGACTTAATGAATAAGTCGGGCATGATTTTTTGATTTTATCAATCGATTTCGAATCCTCGACGACTTCCAAAAGGCCACAGTGAGAGTTTGTGGGTAACACGCTGTATGGATGTACGGCACAGGTCAAGTTGCATTCCTTCCATATACTTGAAATCGTATAAATGAGCTGCATAGCAAGCTCCTCTTGACGCAAATCGTCCCCTGACTTTACAACCATAGCATGCATATCCCAATTCGGATGTGCCCCCCATGGGGAGGTGGATCTTATACGCGCCTTCAGCTCATCCAGACTTTCCCCGAAACACTTCATTGCAGGACTACCCGATTCAGCTGACTTCTCCCGCACACACCTCGACCCCGACGCTGGACTGTTGAGTGGTGCATTAGATGGGGAGGGAGAAGACATCCTAGGTCCCTGTCTCATCACGGTTTGGGTAAGGTTTTCTGGTACGAAGATTTTATCCGACGTCGGATGTACCTTGAACCTACCATCTGGAAGACGCATTAGCGACTGCGCAGGGTCCTGCATGGTCGTAGTATCGTCTGCTATCACTTCGTACCGAATCAAATATGGAGCACGTTCCCGTGAGGAAAAGACGATGCACTCGTCGACCACAATATTCACAATCCATCGCACTGGGTCCAGACTAGAGCCGAGTGGATGAATCAGTTGCATATTTTGAATTCGCTCGTTAAAATACGACAGATATTTCCGCAGCTCGCCGTTGCGTCGCTTGCGATCTGTAATATGGCATAATTGGTCACCAAGGTCCGTCAGTGTATTTACAAAACAGTGCTCGTCGTTGTATATTCTCAGTCGAAATTCTTTTTGAAGAACATGGTGCGGATCGATCCTGGGCTCCTCAGCGTCACTGAGCGGGGAAGGCCCAGTCAGTCCCTTCCCATCCATCACACGATTAATTGCATAGCTCTCGACACTGTCTTGAAACTGTTTTACGCACTCTGCCATTTCAGAGGACTCAAGAGAGGGGAAAGTAGAAAGGATCAACCACGAAACTCGAAGAGAGGCATACAATGAACGGCCTACGAGAGACAGAATAATATTTCTCAATATTTCACGAACGGTCGCACTTGAGTGCACAAAACTGACATGCAATATCTGTGGAAGGTATTCCTCTAGGATATGTGGACCTAGCCCACGAATTTTTTTTCTGAGTCTCTCCTGCTCTATGGTTGAACTGGATTCAGACAACTGCTGAAGGTAGACCAGGAGGACATGCCTTTCGTTGATCGATTTTCGCTGTTTAGGATGCATCGCTTTAACATGCGTTAAAAGGAATACAACCTGTGAATACAATATAATAAAAATGATGAGGCTAATCAACCGTTAAATGAAATAGACTAGCAAGGGGTCTGCTAAAAACTAAGCCCTTCAAGCTTGAAACTATTTATCAAAAAGAAAAACAAAGTTTTCCGAGGAGCATCACCAATATTTCGAGCAGGGGTCTAAAATATATATTGCGTTGTTATAAAATATATTATCCTTGAAAATGCAAAAAATAATGAACCCTATGATATATTATATTACATTGTTGCATATTATGAAAAAAAAATTGAAAACTTCACATTATTGGCTTGTTTTTCGAAGAGTTGACAAAATATATACACAGTTTACATTGGTGAATGAACGATAAGACTAATTAAAACAGGAAAGGGGAGAAGAACGATAATCCTCTATATAGATATGGGATATGGCGTTGTTTCAGAGAGATCCTAGAATATATGAGCACTACCGTCTGCAGTGATTGTGACCTCATTCATCAAGAACTCATTCTTGAGTACTTCAGAAGCAGTGTGAAGTTCGGGGCTTAGTCTGCAGGATACAGGACGGGCATCCTTTCCCAAGACATCTTCAGGATAGCCGGGAAGCAGCACCTTTGGGGGTCGTTTCAGAGATTGGTGCATGTCACGCAGCCTTGATGCAAATGATGGACGCCTGCAATGATGCAAGACATTCTTGCATGGCCCATCCAGTCTGGAGTTGTACGGCAGAACACTCGCACCTGTTTTTTTAATTGAGGGTTCTATAGAGGGCAGTGCAAACTCAGAAACTATGCTTTCATCCGCTTCGGGGGGTGTTGTTCTACCTTCTCCAGCCACTAAATCCGATGTTGGTAATGCCAGCAACAGAAAGTTTATCAGATCTGAAACGCTGTCGGCCGACGAGAATGATTGCAGATGGAGACCGAGAGCCGCCACGGCCTCCATGAACTGAGAGAAGCCCAAACGAACCTTGATCCACGCGCCTTGTGAAATGTGCCGCATAGGATCATCATCGGAATCGACCAGTCGTTTCTCTAATAAAAGAAAAGAAGCGTGGATGGCCTCTTTCACAGCTGTTTTGCACTGCGCCGCCGCCAGAGTCACATCTGGGGTTAAGCGAAGAGAACAGCATATGTCTTCGAAGTCAGACATTGTAATACATGGTTCACCTCTAGGAAGCGTGCCCGAACCGATATTGATGGGCTTCGCTCGCTGGAAAAAAGCTTCTCGAAGTGAACTCAGAACAGCCGGTGGAACTGGTCGGCACGTGCTAGTTGCCTTTAGCACGGCTGTCTTGGAAGTTAGGATGCCCTCCCCAGTGTTGTGTCGAAGCGAAAAAGACAACTGACGGACAGGTGTGAATTGAAAGTAACCGCATCGATTCGGATACGATCGTGAAGCGGAATTCTTCCTAGTATTTCTATCGTTTTCGCCTTCTTCTTTATACACGACCGCTAATTTAAATAAGCGAACATTCCGCACACTCTCGGGGAGAAGCACCTCCACCCGATTCGGCGCGTACTCCCTACAAAAAGAAGGCTCGTCGTCTATGTATGGTAAATATAACTTTGAGGCATGAGCAACTGAGTTTTTCGATGAAAAGGAGCTTGTAGCATGCTTCCCTACTGTGTCATTCGAAATCATGCCACTTAAACTTCTCTGGGGACCCTTCCTTCTATTACGGTTAACTTTAACGATAGCTTTCGTGTCACTCAGGGCTGACCATGCACGCGCGGTGAATGAATCGAGCTCTGGCAATGACATAGAACTGTTAGAGGCCGCCAATTTTCTATCCACCGCCGCTTCTACCTTATCTTTCATTTCATTCCGAGATTTTGAAAGCGTCAGGTCCTCCTCGTCGAATACCACAGAAACAGGAGGAGCCTTTAACAACTCCACTACACGCCTGAAGATTGGTTTATCAGATGATCTCTTTTGGTTTTCCTCCTTTACTAGAGCTCCATGCCTATCGTTTTGTGAACCCTCCGGTATGATGTAGGTGGGATCAATAGTAATATTGATTCCACCTATAAGAATGGAGGAAATATCGTCAACCAGAATTGTAGTAGGAAACATGTGAGTTATATACGGAACGGCCAAAGCTGTACGATCTAGAAAAAGGGGATCCGCGGCCATACTAGGGGCATTCACACTTTGCAATCGATTAGACAGGCTTAATTTAGTTATGGCTGGACATAAGTAGCGCTCGAAAGTGGACCAGACTTTGGAGGTGATCGAAAGATGATGCTGGAAGTGCGATTCATCTGCAAAAGCTATAACAGACAGCATCAATAGCGCATCCACGAACGAGTCAATCCCAAAAACAAGAGGTGCAGTATTATCATCTGAACTCAAGTTCTCAACCCACCCGTATCGCTCTTTGTGATCTACATCACAATAAAAAATAGAAAGGGCGCTGGCCTTCTGAACTAAAGTGAACTCAGGAAAAACAAACTTGACAAATCTCTCGAACTGTTCGCGATTCATCTCGCCCGAATTGTCGCTGTAGTATTCGAAGAGTGGAATAATGACTGTGTCTTGAAGATTATTGACAATATGGCTGACAACACGGTTGGTTTGAATCGTCCATTCATTTCGTGTGGGATCAAGAAACATTTTAGTGTTTCGATGGACCAAATTACGACTTATGAATGACTTAAGATAGTGCTTGGCGGTATAAGAGATACATTCCCTGAGGCCGATGTTGTCCTCAGAGGAAAGAATGATGGCATCTTGAAGACTTTCCCCAACTTCCTTGTGCAGTTGTGTACATTTCCAAGTTTGATAACATCGCACACTAATGACATTCATGATATCCGTAAAGCCTTCAAAATTCAACAGTCCGTGAGAATAAACTTCATCCCTACTTTTGAAATAGTCTTCTTGCGTAATCGTTTTTGTGCTATCGGTGCTCATACACAGATTTGGTGTAGTGATCTCCGGAGGCGGCATCATAACGCGATGCTTCCACCATAGCTGCTCGACAAGCAAAAGAGAGACTCCATTTTGAGAGTTCAAGAGATTTGCAGAGCGCAGAAATGTAAGAAAGCCCTTGTATGCTATCCGCTGAATTCTAACCCACTCTCCATGACTTAGGGTAATCTCAAATAGCACCCTCCAGGAATACTCCGGATCGACGTGCTTATCCATGGGAAGAAAAGAGTAATTTATACAAGCTTATTTGGTATCTAGCCTCCGTAGTAGTGGTATTTGGGGGGATAAATCTTAGTTCTAGCAATATATGGGTATGAGTATGGGCATAAACTAAGGTATTCCTAAGGTTCAAAAACCTAGATAAGAAAAAAAATGGATATCAATTTATGGATCTACGGATTTCGATTTTCTTTTACGAAATTCTTGGACACATAATATAGATAGACAGCCAACTCGAAAGCTGGTTTTACCATTCGACATAAGCTGCTGTGATCAGATCAAGGGAATATACAAATGCAAATGTTCGCCATTTTTCTATAGTCTTTTTGTGCTTTCTTCTTTCTTACCCTCAAACTAAGAAACATTTAAACTTGTGGAAGGCATAATAATTTATTAGCCTATACAAATATTTACTCGAAGCATGTATTTTGCCATACACGCAATACTTGTCATGAGCTTCGCTTAAAGAGTTTAAATGCATAAGAGAAAGGTACCTTTGTAAAACTCAACCTTATGTAAAGAGCGACGGCGCAAATAATACAAAATGCATTCGCTAGCCCCACAGAAAAATCTTACTCGTTAAACTCAGGTGGATAAGATGATGTAAAGTCGATCCAAACCCCTCACCAACATACGCATCTCCTTCAAAAAAAAACATCAGAAATTAAATAAAAAAAACATTCTTTCAGACCAGAAGCTCTGCTCTTTTCAGAAGCTACAAAGATATGGAGATGCATAATTAAATTCACCAAAGGAAATAAAGAAAATATATTGACTTTCTATGACCAACGAGACAGGAAAGGATTTCGCAGCTCGCAAATGTCATCGTCCTCCTCCTCCTCACCACCTCCACCGCGGGAAGGCGCTGGAGGAGCCAGGGGGGTCAGCGTGGGCTGCCGCTGTGGGGCTCCATTCGGGTTCCGTGGAACCCCGGGTGGGGCCTGTCTAGCTTCCCCGAGCCGTGGCCCAGGCGGTGCCGGTGTCGGGCCCACTGCGGTCCCACCGTGTGCCACGGGCGGACGCCACTCCTGTCCCGGCTCTCTTCCCTGTGGCAGGGCGAACTCCCCTGAACGGTCTATTGGGGGACATGGCAGGCCCGTCCTCGTGGGCTGGGACGACGGTGGGGGAGTGGAGGAGGTCCAGGGGGGGGGGCTGGTGAACCCCTTGGAGGCCACCCCCACAGGTGGGATGGGGGGCGGGGGGACCCCTCTCGGTCGGGGTTCAGACAACAGGGATGGCGGAGGGGGCATCGCTGGACGCGGAGGCTCGGTCCGATCAGGGAGGTTGGTCGGAGGTCGGGAGGCGGACTCCATCTTTGGTGATTCGATAATTGCATCCCTGGGTGGCTTGGCAAGGGCAGGCAATAGATTCTCGGAATTCACTTTGAAACTGGAGAATGGCTCCTCATGAACGGGTTTACTACTACTAAAAGTAGAGGTCTTAACACCCTCTGCTCGGTGTATGGATTTCCGTCTCCATCGGACTCCATTGATTCTCATTATACCCAGCACTGCTGCTAAAACATAAAATCCAACGAAAAGGCAGGCCGTTCTGACACTGTTTATGCTGATAAAAAAAGAGTTTGGCTCACAAAGGTCTATTTGAACCCCTGATTTTTTTCCAACCGCTTCCAGTTCCTCCACCACAGCACGCTGATTGATTGATAGATAATAACGAATAGAACGCCTATGAACTGAATCTGGAAAAGTATTACAAAGGTTTTTTTCATTGTTAGATTCGACCTTCGGGGACACCGATGCATCGTCAAGTCTCCTGCTAGGCATGTTGCTTTCTGCTTTCTTGGTGTGTATTTTGGCTAGAAAGTCCTCCGTATCAGTGGGTGCCACGGCAACTTCCCCAGTCAACGAAGATGAATTCACATCGCTGGCCTTGTGCCCTACATTGGGTTTTATCACAGCCTCAAGATTCAGCTGAAGGGTGCTTACCTGTTCCCCAACCTCCTTAACGAGATCTAGTAAATGAAGAAGATCTTGCACTGCTTTCGCTTCAACCAGCTGAGATCTTTGCCATGATGAGTCCCCTGAAAAACTTTTCATTTCCCGCTTTAGTTCACTTAAACATACAGAAATTTTATCGATAGCACTCAAAACAATGTTTTCTGAATACACTAAGTCTTCATAAGACTCCCCTATGTGCTGGTCCCTATTCTCTAATTGTGATGCATTCTCCGTTACATTTTCCTGTGAAGCATTTTGCAAAGAGAAGCCATTAAAACTGAGTTGATCTTGCTCTTGAGGTTCCATTTCTATATGACTGTCATTGGAAGCCGCTGTTTCCACCCCGAGAATTTCAACTTTCCCTTGTTGCTTTTTGGCATCTTCAGACCCGACTTCAAGATGATCATCGTTTTCCATCTCTGTTGGTTTATGGAGGGATTTCTTTTCATCATGCTCCTCCTGTTTTTTTGCAGCTTCTGGCACCTGAGGTTCTTGGTTCACTGCCTCTGCACTATCCCTTGGAGAATTCTCTGAGTGATTCGCCTCGGACTCAACTCCATTGATTTCTTCATAACTCAAAAGTAAAGGGTGCTTCTCATCCTGAGTCTCATTCTGCGTAGTAGTCATCTGATCTGAGTGCATGATTTCCTCTATTTCTTTCGGATTGTCTTCCCCCTTTACCTTGTCTTTCTGCCCCTCTAAATCATCGATGCCGTGATCATTCTGGAAGCTGTCAACCTTTGGAAGACATGATTCCACCAAATTCAAATCCTCAAAATCATAGAACAATGAAATGTTCAACGAAGAATTCGTCAACTTCGTCAAAAGCAGTGGCAGTGCAGCACGTGGCTTGCTCAATGTCGCCCCACCCTCGCCATTCACGAGGAATGGAAGATATGCAAGAACTAAAAACAATGAAAGTGCTAGCAAAGTACACGAAGAATGAATGCCAGTCCTTGTCTTCATGCAGCGCATAATGCTTATATTATTCTTATAGAAGAGAGGATAAACAAGTAATAGAGGGATTGGATTTCACAACAGCAATAATGATTATCCTTTTTGATACCCAATACTCGCAGTAAGCGAAGATTAATAGTAAATCGTGTGCATAAAAGCATGGAAGGGAAAGAGTATAATGTCAGGATGCAGTGATGGATTTTTTTCAAACAATACTAATATGATGGAAAATAATTAAGAAGGCATCCACTACAAATTTATATATATACATATATATATATATATGTATATATATGTACAAGATATAAGTGAAGTTTCTAGCATGATGAGAAAGGACATGCAGAACTTACGCATTCTTGGATATTGGATAACTTATGTATTCCACCACCTGATCCTGCAAAAGATTATCTACACGAATTGGTTCACGTCCGCCCTCCATTGTACCCGTACCAACCACCATCGTCGTTCCCCCCACGCGTGGCAGCTCTGGTGGGGGAAGGTTCCTTAACTCCGCTGGTATCGGTGGAGGTTTATCGTACCCGACCTCCTCCAGACTGCGGCAGGGTCCGTAAGACTCCCCAGTTAACGGATCGTGTGTTCTCAGCCTGTGCAAGGGCACCTTGATTTCCGTTACCACCATGGGCGTCGTGTTTGGAACATCAGGGGGTGCGGAACACCGACGATGCACATCGGCCCGGTATACTTCGTCGACTGCCGCACGGTTGAGCATATCGTTCGTAGAGGGGATCCGTTGAGGGCGCATTCTCAGTTCAACATCCGCCTCCGCTTTAGCCTGTTTCAAATCTGCTTTGGAAGCCTTCAACACAATCACTACATTTTTATGCTTCAATTCAGAAGCGATGTAAAGAGGTGTTTTGCCATCTTTGTTGCTTAGTGATGCATTGGCACCCGACGCCAACAGGAGATATGCGGAATTATGCCGACCGGCCCTAGCTGCAGCGAATAGTGGGGTTTCTAAATCACCATCTTGCGCGTTGATGTCGGCTTCTTTTTCCAGTAACCAGGTAATGATCTCTTCATAGCCAAAACGAGAGGCTATGTGAAGTGCCGTCTCCTTTCTACTACCATTTACTTGATTCACATTGGCACCTTTATCCACCAGAAGACGAGCGACCGCATGGCGCCTATTAAAAACTGCTATATATAAAGGAGTTTCATTATACTGGTCTTTTTGATCAACGGATGCGCCAAGACTCAGCAGTGCTCTGATGGTGTCGATCTCCACGCAATGCTTCATACATGCAAAATATAGAGGTGTGGAGCCATTTTCGTCAAATTGGTTGATGTTGTTCGCGTTTGCTTCCAATTGGAGGCCCTTGAGATCATTGTTTAGGATACAATCTTGGATTCGCAAGGGCATCGTTGCTTTGAGTATTGGCTTTGCACTTTAGAAAGGACTTTAACCTTTTACCGACCTAATGGAACTCTATAATATTTTTTTGTGACGGTGTATCTTGAAAAAAAAAGAAATAAAGCGTTTTATTGTTTGTATTCCTATACACCTAACCACAAAGTTAAATAGGAGCAGACTAATCGAAAAGCGAGTTGCGATACTGATCTATTGAGCTACCATGTACTCCCTTTGGGAGAAATCATGAGTTCAATTCACGTAAAGAAAGAATATATATTACCCACCTTACGGGCGATTTATGGGCCAGTCTCTTGTTTGAGAAGAATATTATTCGTTTCGTTTATTAGATTTCCTCCTCCACAACAACGTACTCCTGCGCATACGGGGTTGCTTCTGAATAGCAGTTTTTTCTACAAGTGTATAACAACACGTTACTAAAATGGAGAGTATCATTTTTTTCCTCACCTTTGTGCATGGTTAAGAAGTACACGAGGGGTGAAGTAAGCTGGAGCTCAAAACGGCGTTCAGCACCGCACAACGGGCACAGTGGCACGTTGATCACACTAAGCGAAGAACGGAGCGGCTCCCCATCAGGGGACCACCGCACGCACTGAGTTTGAACCCGTGATACCCGCTCCACGTACTTCCGCACACAACGCTCGACAGGTGACTCATCATCTTCCTCGAACGATGTTGTATCAAGTGCGGCGCCCTCACCATATTTTTTTTGTGCTTCCCTTAGTTGATCCTCCGTCGACCCGAAATTTTCCTTTTTAACCTGCGGTTCGATAAAAATATTGAGGGGAATACCATTCGTGAATGTGCACCCCTTTAGGGGTGCGAGACAGCCGCTTTTACATAAAGCAAACGATGGCTCTTCCTTTATGGTCATGAGAGGAAGAAGCGACGTATCAGATTGAGGATCGAGTTCGGAATTCTCCATTTGCGTTGGTGCACTTGTAACATCTATAGGGATGTCTGCACCACAAGGTTCGCTTATATCATCCCAGTCTGCCTCTTCTTGGAAGAGCATATTACCACAATCCCTACGTTTAGAACCAGCTCTTTCCTCAGCAGCCCTCCTCTCCTGCTCTGCACGTTCCACCATCTCCTTGTAATAACACGAGTTGAAGTTTTGGCTCCGCAACGCAAAGCAAAAAGAAGTTGAAGTTGGCTTTGAAGAAATAGGGGGGGTTGTATTCTTCTTATTGCCCGCGGGAACCCTTCCTTTGGGCAGGGATGGATGTAACCCTGTAGCACTTGGGCCACATAGCACACCACACTTCGCACACGTCAAGATATACAGAACGCGATCGTAGCAATCGAGCGGCGCGTAGAGCTGTGCTAAAAGTGAAACGTGGTTAACGAGACCACACTTAGGACAACCAAAATAATCTTTTAGTGCCTCGTTTGGTACGTCACGAAACAGCGCCGCATGGCCACCGACTTTACTGGTAAAAGGATCTAGCACATCTTCTGTGGCGTCCTTGCCCTGTGGCACACCTAACCAGATTTTCTGTTCTGTCTTCATCTTGAAGGGGTAAACAAAAAAAGGTTAATCTGAAAAAAATGAATGTTTTTCTTCTTTTTATCAATGGGAAGAACAATAGAAACGGCAATACAACCATATCGGGAGTATCAAAATAAAAATGAACGTGTAAAGGTGCTTCAAAAAAACGTACGAAAAGATGTCAGGCAATCTTTTCCAATAGGTATCGCAAAATAGTATAAACATCAGCTCACTGTTAATAGAAGGGTGATACACTTCGAGGCCCAAATACTAAGCTTGAGTCAACGCAGATGCTTGCACAATGCAGCATACGTTTCCGAAACCTTGCTATTCAGTTCATCAACTCTGAAAAATTCAGAGATACTGGTTCACTTCTAGAGACAAGCTACGGGGTTGTATGAACAGTTTGTGAAATCTAATCTATCGTACTCAATATTCTAATGGGAAACATCCTCCATCAAAGAGAAATATTAACGCCTCGAATAATTTTATGAATATATCGATTTTAAACGATACAGATGCATAAAAAAAATTATGCACATCTCTCCCACTCTCTCACTCTCCTGCAATATATATATATATATATATTCAATTAAACAAAAGAGAGCTAATTACAATCAATATGCTTTAATAGACTCAATATATACTCGTTCATATACGGTGTGATGAATGGCTTGGCATTCATATTTTCACGCATAGAAGAGAGAATTCGAATGACAAGAGAACTGAGTGGGCCCCGAGCAAGAAATTTAATCAGTGCCCTTGAGAGCATTTCATACATGACCTGGGGCTGAGGCGGCAGTATGGCAAGCGCCACCGCGCAGCTAACCTTTGGACTTTGAAAACTGATCAGACTGATTAACAATGCAGTGATAATCCATACCACATCCGACATGTTTCCCACACACTGAATAGCACATTCCAAGAAAATCAATAGCAAATTTATGATCTCGGGTGTGATAGCGTCATCACCGCTCTTCCCAATGTTCAGCATATGCCGGTGAAGCATGGACAGCAAAACACATAAATAAATCCGGCGCGACGCAAGCGATATTTTGAAATGGTTGAAGAAAAAGAAGACATTATAATAGTCCTTTGCGATGCCATCTGCGATCAACACCTCCAAACATCGTATTTCTGTTTCATTTAGGATCTGACAGCGATCCAAAAGACTAGAAATTAATGCACTTTGGCTATCTGCTGATGATTCGTCGTTAGTTATGTCTTGCTTACTCCGCAAAAGGAGGAAACTCTGCGTTACCAGCTGCTCGGCATGCACGCGACTTGAGAGAAGTTGTATGACAACATCTTCCTCGGAAAGAAGTTGACGCTGTGAACAAAGATGTGATCCAACGGATGCAGAGTGATTTAGTAGACCTTTATTGTAGCTAAATGAATTGTTGACCTCACATGCAGTTGGAATCCTCGGTGCTTTGATCAGGGAATTTTCTCTCCAACCATCAGTAACAAGTATCCGAAGCATGTCCCACTGGCGCCCCCCAACTACCGTGTTAGATATAAGAACTCGCATAAGTTCGTAGCCATTGAAAGTCAGTGCTCTACTTAACGTGACCTCTAATACACCATTCCAGAGCCCCTCACAAATTTTCGAACAAAGCCTCTCGTCATTAGGCCATGAACAGGCTATCACACAGGCAGTGCCTAACAGTTGCATCGCTCCAACAGAAAAAGATAAGTACCCCCATGATGTTGCTAGCTGCAAATCTTCAATAAACTGCTGAGAACAATACGACAACAGCCATGTCATCTTTTTCAATACAGATGAATTAGAACCCAATATGCGGATACACGAATGCGCAGCAAGGTAGGTGAAGTGATCGATGGACATAAGATTTCTAATGCAATTAGATAGGAGTCCATCTGTAGCGAAAGGACCATCATCATAAATATGAAAAGTTTTGCAACATAACAATTTGCAAGCTGTGACAAGGCCAAAAGTATCATAAAATTTAGTAGACGATATGGGTCGGAGAAACAAACCTGTGTGTTCATTTAAAACACTTGTGCGGGACGGCTTTGAGGTGTTGAGAGAGGTCATCTCAAAGCCTTTTAAATACTCTAACAGATGGTTTACAAATGGCTCAAAGAGGTGGACCGAATCCGTTTGCCAGGAACTCTTCTTAAAACTGATGCCTCCATTCGCACAAATAATGGCAAGGGAACCCATCATATCATAAAAGCATCTTGGGGAAGATGTATGCGGATGAGATAACGTTGCACTCACCGTTTCCAAGTAAAAATGCAGCAAATCCATGTACGCATCCCTTTCCTTAACGTTGCTTGGGGCCTGAGGATGTAGACAACCGCAAAGAGAAAGTAAACGCTGTCTATAATGAGGATTCCAAGAGTGACGAACTAAACCATTCCTCCTCATGAAAGGTGGAAGCACGTTCTCATGTACAGCGTTGGAAAGGGTTGAAATTGGCGTGGTCAATGAGCTAATTTTTAAAAAGTTTGAAAAATCAGAACATGAATCAGTAAATCGTATTTGAAATATGTTCTTTCCAGTATCTAAACTACCATTCTTGGAATGGCATAGCGTAGAAGATAGCAACCATAACAAGTACCGCTGCTTATCGGTTGAAACATCGGTATCAAACTCGCTGAGCTGAAGTATACTCGAAAAAATATTCTTCACATCAAACCACGCGCTGGGCAAGAATGTAACGAAATGGCTAACTTTGAGGCAGGTCTTGAAGTGTTCTAGTGTGCCATGTTGCAACAAGGACTTCAGCCACTCAATCCAATTAAATGTTCCCCCAAAGATCCTCACAAGAAGTAACAGTGTAGATTCTTCAATAGAAATCAGCTTCTCAGAGCTAGAAAGCCTTTCCAATACGGCTTCGATTACGTTTCCAATATTTTCAGCGTCATGAAAGCCATAATGCCGAATAATTTTTAGACAAAGCAGAGTATTACTCAGCAGGGTATTATCACTGGAAGCAACAGGATCTACAACATCACAATAAAACCAGGCAAGCAAAAATAAAGCGCTGTATCGAAAGCATTTGGCAAATTCATTATCCAAAGAGCAAACAGAATCCAACAGAGATTCTATGTGCTCCGCAAAAGCTACCGACTCCAAGACTGCATAGCTGTCTTTGTGCCTTCTAGACTGCATTAGACACTGCGCAAGTGCTACGGCTCCATGAACGTTGATTTTTTTAAGTTGATTTTCATTGCACAGAGTATGAAACAATGTAAGACAGTTTTTTCGGCTGCAGCAATCAAACATATCCGTTACAGTCAGATCAGAAAGATGGTCCTCTACCACAAGTTCAGTAGGTGAAGCTGATACTGCAGAGACACCATAGGGCATATAATTAAGCACAGACGAAACATCAAAATTATAAGAGAGATAATCAAAATCTGCACAGCCGCCGTTATCTTTACTAGACTCTATTCCCTTTGCACCATCGGTTATGGGCATATGATTTTGGCCAAGGCCAGTCATTGAGCTATCCTGTCCGTTATGAATCCTCAAAAAATGAATGACTTGCTTCGAGACCTCCATTTCTCTCCACAAGACGCTTTCAGAAGTCCTGCACCGTAGCCTCGAATGTGAAGGAGAATTAACTATCACCATAATCAACAGGCATTTTAACCATGGTTCACAAGGAGTAGAGGATACAGTACCTATTGCCTTATCAATGAAACTGGGATCATTCGAAGCCTTGAGAACAAGGAAGTACGGTGACTGATGCAATTCATATGGAAGGATATGATCAATTTCGATCCCGAGGCCTTTATACTTACAAGAGGCTTCAAAGAGTCCAAAATAAGTACTCAAAAATGCCCTCTCATCAACATATGGGGAAAGCGTACCAAACGGTCTCTCCTCAACCTCACTCAGTAGCAGGAGTTCTTTTGAAATCAAATACAAATACTCCTTGCATCTAATAAGAATACTTAAGTCTGAGTCTCTAGACTCGCGATTGAGATTTTTTACAATGCACTTGTACTTTTCAGGGGTTATCAACAAAGTAACTCTGTGCTTATGAGGTGATTTAACTAATTTCAGTAAAGTTTGAAGCAACGTTTCAACAGCATCAAAACCATAACGTGGTGCATAACCTTTCCTCGACAAAAGTTCGCTAATTACTATTTCCACTAGTGAGAAGTCCGTGTCCACAAGAGAGTAAGCACGAGTTAAGTTAGAAGGGCAATCTAAATCGATGAAAAAAATAAGCAACTCAAAAAGAGCCGGTCCGATCGAAAATAAATCGAGAGAGAACCCACGGATAATGCAATGTCTTATTGCTGGGAAAATATGCACGAAATCCCGACTGAAAAATTCATAATTCTCATGTTCGCTCAGAGATGTGAAAACAAGTTTGGTAAAAATCTTTAGGAAATGGAAAACGCTCTGGGGATTAGTCTCAACAAAAATGCTGATACATTTCAACAGAGATGAGTGCAGTTTCCTAAGGTGCTGAATAAAAACACGCGAAAGGACACCTATTTCGGTCAGTCGCGTTAAGAAAAGAAATACAGCCTCAATGAAGGCATAAAAATCAGTGTTTTTAAAGGGTTCCGTATTATGGTGAGCTGATAAAAACACATTATTTATTGCTGTTCGAAGAACTGACGGCAGCTCAACAAACGCTCCATAAAAACACTCATCCGATTCAAACATGTATGAAACATCAGGTTCGATAATCTGGGAGCAATAAAATACAATGCTGCACATGAGATTAAATAAATCTTTATGATAGAGCATAGAAATAGGTTGTAACCTGGTTCCCTTTCCGAGACATGCTGTAGCCGCTTGCATCAACTTGATGAAGGTAGTGAGAGGCACCATGCCATTATAGCTAAGCATATTTGTGGTAATGATCTCAAACGAAGACATCATATACATCAACGGGGTGTCATCTACCATAATATGAGATTTGGAAAATTCATCAAGTTTAATAATGGCAGTACATGCATTTTCGGTCGCAGTCGACTTTCCACTTATTTCTCCTACGGACTCACTCAATCGATGTAAAAAGAAATTTGCCATGGATTTCAAATTATGAGTTATGTGATACAGTGATGACTGATTAATGGATATCTGGGGGATGTCACGATACCATGATTTTTCAAAGAAATCTATTTCTCTAAAATTTGGAGATTCTAGGAACGACTCTTCGATAATTTGTGTAGTGCACCAGTTCAACAGGGTTTCCAATGCACCCTTTTGCACAGCTGGATGGTCTGAATCAAAGCACTGGATAACATATAATAACAGATTGGGGGAATATGCGCAAGAAATCTGAATGAGTTCTAAAACGAGTAGCTGGATGGAACAGTTGTATTTTAACACGATTGGCGCTTTGGAAATAAGAGTGAAAAGCCTATTAAATAAATCCTCCGAAGCCTTTTTTCGTTTCTTCAGCTTCATGAAGCTGGTTTTGAAAACGCTAAGAATTCCACAAACCTTCATTACACAGCCTTTCTGAATAAAGTCGTAACATAAGTCGAGTAGCATAGGCTGTATATTTAGTATCTCATTTACTTGTATAGCTTGGGCTGCATTAGCTATCGCCAAAAAGGCATAAGATCTAGTTGAGGCGTCACCGGTCAAGCTAAAGGAAAAAACAATATCGACGTGTTTCCACCAATTAATTCTTGTTTTCTGGAGAAAGCTCAGCAATGAAGAAAGTAGAAGCCTTCGCGTATTAGTATTTTTCAGAGCCAACAATACCTGATGGCATACTCTTGCCTCCTCGGAAAGGGAAAACTCGGGATCAAATTCCTTCACCCTGATGAAGCAAGAGATAAGTGATGGAATCGGTTGTGCGGAGTCCATTTTATTTTCCAAGAAACATTTGCACACTGCATCATCCAGTAACTCCTTTAAATGTATAAACTCAGAGTATGATGCACCGTTTTCAGCTAGCCTTTGAGATCGATCTATTATCAATGGAGCACAGGAATCAAGGACTAAGGAAAACACATATAGACTCAGTGTTTTCTTAGCAGTATTCAGGAAAGGAATAGGTGGTTCGTAGCCATTGGTAAAGCACACCAAAGAACTTGAGAGGAATGCGCTGGCACGTAACAGGTCACTTTGCACCCATATTCTCATATTTTTCATCAAAATGGCAAGCATCTGGGAGCACAACAATTTCTCGGAAAACATACCAAGTGACTCTACAATTAATCTGAAGCTATTTTTAAAGCCGATATCGACAATAACTTCTTCCTTTGATAACAGCACGACAGCCTCCTGTGCGAAAATACGGAAGGCATTCGCTTTTTCAGAAACTGGAATGTACTCGCTCACATGCGCAAAATGCTGGAAAATGCTTAATTTGATTTTTATATTCTTGCTTTCACGAAGCTTCTGGAACAAAACTGTCCAAACAGTCGAAGGCATACGGGAAGAGAACAATGCCACTAAGACGCCTAACGGGTCATGAATCGTGCTGTGCTGGGAGAGTTCCAAAACATCGCATGCATCTCGAAGCTTTTTGGTAACAGAAGCAGGGTCATTGGCGAGTTTTTGGCGTAGCAAACGAATATCTTTGAAGCTGTTATAATCAAAATCCGTCATCTATTAAATCTAGTAAGAAGTGTATTGAAAATGTAGATATATGCCGTTGTATACTTGCGAAACAGCATGTTGATTGCGAGTACATCATATCAGATGCTTGTTTTAAGGCACTTCCAAAGTAGAAAGCAAGTAATATATTCAGAGAACCCCACCCACCCACACATCCTCACACATCTGAAGAGTGCATAGAAAATCAAAACCCACAGCTGCACATGCCAAATACATTGATGGCGATGTCCCCCTCGCTCTTGGGGAGGGGGGGGGGGGAGAATAGAATGGCCCCCACCCACGCCCCATTCGCCCCGAAGGGCGAAGAAGAATAAAACAAAGAAACTCGAAAACGCAGCAGCTCAGTACTCTGATATTTTCCCAATGGTAGTCCAAACAAACATTTCAATTTTGAGACAATTGATACGCTGGGAGCCTGCCCGGGGCCACATATTATTTTTTATACATGTCGCGGCCCACCGGGCCCCGGAATACGCAGCGCACGTGCGTACAACTCCGTCATGAAAACTTACGATGGTAAAATTTATTCTTATTAATATGTAAAACAATATAATATGGAAAACAATACGTTCTCAGTGCAAATTAGATAGCGACTTTATAGGGGCTCCGTGGGCCACGGCAACCCACGGGATTGCGACCGCAAAAGGCCACCGGGCCACGGCCGGGCGCAGCGACAAAAGGGGAAGCCATGCATTCTATTGGAAAGAGCTTTGGGAACCCATATTCTTGTTGTGGGTAGATTTACAATATTTTTTCAAGGAATTCTTGTGGAAAAAGTGCTCGAAAACAACAGCCGCAGGGCCATTCAAACATGTTTGCGCTTTCAGACCCGCATTTCAAACACACGCGGTGGGTTTTCAATAATATAAATCAAAGCGGGGCCTATGCACTTATTTTCTATATTTAATTCGCTTTTTTATTGGAAAACATGTAAAACACACGACTGGTACAGTGAATTTTCTCTATTAGCGTGGCCAAAACGCATGGGGCTAGGAAACCCCCCACGCCCGCCCAAACATATTAACACGCGCAGGCCCAGTTGCTATTATCCATTATAAATATGCAATATTTAGTCTGCTTTAGTTAAGTGATCTTACTCGATAATGATACAGCTGAGAATATTTAAAAGATTGTGGCCTTGAGGTTTTTCTATACCTAGGCAATTTTGGATAGCATTTAATAAAGTATGTGGAGAACAATAAAACTTGGATTCAAACATGATCCCCCACAAAATAGGAAGACCATGTAAAAATTTAATATGGCATTTTGGTATTTATTTGGCCACATTGGTATATGCAAAAATGGAGGGTTAGGTGAAAACCAATATCTTAAGAGGAAACATCAATTATTTTCCATAAAAGACTGCTGAAAAAAGGCTAATATCCGCATAACCCCATGGGTGTGATTTTTTTGCGCGGTGGTCCTAATTAATTTTAGGTAAATATATTTAATATAGAGAATAGCTGCAATAGACGCAGCCTGGGTAACAGATAGTGGTGTATAAACTTCTAGATATCCATGCTCTAATGACATGCGTGGAAAAAAAACAATAAATTTTCCAACCAACGCAGACAATAGGCCATGGGGGGAATATTTATCACTAGCTCCTATGCACGCGGCGCTTGTAATCATTTAACTATTTTTTTACCATAATACAGAAGTAAACTTAAAAAAATGGTAGATACTTACAACAAATTGGAATGAAATGTGTTATGGATATTGCTCTTCTCTGTAAAAAAGATTATCAGTACTAGATTCAGTTTTTGTGCATTTTGAACCACCTATAAAATTTAAAAAATGAATTGTCAGCTACAGAGAACAATAGACATTTTTAAAAGCAATATTAAAGCATACAAACCAGCACTGTTAAAGATTTTATATAGGGAGTCAAAATAATGAGCATATGCAGGGCGCTTAATTTCTAAATTTGGCTCCGCGGTGATTTATACAAAGATAAAGTATTTTCTTAGCAAATGAAGGCACTGATTATGTGCTCTACTTAGGCTTTGTTATTTTTATACGAACAAAAGAGTAAAATAATTATGTTTGATCGAATTTAAATAATCTTATTAAAGGGCATCGCTATTGAGAGCTAAAATAAAATATCATGATATGTTTCTTCGAAGGTAATATAAGAAAAATCTACGTCAGTGCAAGATAGTGACTCCAAAAAGGGGTGTTTCTCCATATAGACTCCAGTAAAACGTAAAAAAAGTATTCCTTAGTCACTGAAATTTAGAATGTGACCTTTTTTCGGATATAGCAAAAAAATCTTAGGACCCTATTACTCAATCAGAAGCTTCATATTTATTTGCATGGCTACATTCTCAGTAGAAAAGCATTTTAGGCTCAAAATTTCTTTATTTGTCCACATATTGCCTTATTTCAGATAAGTAAAGTTTTTAAGTTCTAAAATTTGTGTTCAACAATATTCCATAAAGAAAGTCGAACTTCTAGGTCCCTCAAAATCATTAAATTTGCCAACTGAGCTTTTTTCGCACCTGAGGGGCACGACACGCGAAAACGCCGCCCAGGCGGCAAAGTAGGTTACAGGAAAAAAACTAGGCCACTGCGAGAATCGAACTCGCGACCCCCACTTTACGAGAGTGGTGCACTACCACTGTGCTAAGCGGCCATGACTGCCGGACCTGGGTAATCTATAGAAAATATAGTTGGTAAAATCAACTAAGAGCAAGTCCTCGACGACTGGCGTGGCCGCTTGGTCTAGTGGCATGATTCCCGCTTCGGGTGCGGGAGGCCACGGGTTCGATTCCCGTAGCGGCCCCTTTTTTTGCATTCCCTTAACCTTGGGGGGGGGGGAAGGAAAGAGACAAAAGGTTGAGACAAGAAAGACTGAAAATTACGGCAGCCGAGGGAAATTCATCAAAAGCCATCAAGTGTTCACATCTGCTGTTATATGAATATATCTATTTTCTTTTGCCAACATTTGTCTTTTTTTTTAGTTATTGCTTTTAACAATAGGTTAATTTTGATCCAGCTTCAACTGGTGAAGCGGGCGATTTTTTACTGAAGATATCATGGATCCTCTTCTGCTTGAGGATGTCCTTTTCCGAAAGCGATGGCCGGGTTGACGCGATGGCTTCAAGGACGTCCTTGCTCGACAACACCTCCTTGATATTGAGATGAGAGGTTACATTGCGCTGTCCCTGGATTGCACGTCTGATCGAGTCAACCACCTTGTCACGAGAAGTGTTTTGGCCGACGTGTGCTACAAAGAACTCGCTTGATCCATCATGCCCCTGCAGGTCATCATGTGCCACCGCAGCGTTGGCGCTTAGGGTCGAGATAATACGCTGGCTGACTAGGGAGTTGGCCGTCGACGCCATTGCGGTCAGGTCGGCCGGCGTCCAGTTGACTGTCAGCGTGGCAAAATGATTGAGTGTGGCATCGTCAAAGGTGACGGACAATTTTTCGAATAGGTTCTTTAGAATTGAAAGTCTGTCAGAATGAGATGGAATCGGGCAGGCCACCGCCTTATCCAGTCGTCCTGGGCGCAGCAGCGCCGCGTCAATCAAGTCAGGCCTACTCGACGCGGCGACCACATACACGTCTTTGCGCCCCTCAACACCATCCAAGTAGCACAGGAGCTGGTTCACAACACGGTCCGTCACGCCGGAGTTGTCTATCCCACGTTGGGGCGCTATAGAATCAAACTCGTCAAAAAACACAACGCACGGCGCCGCAGCCTGGGCTCGCTCAAAAACATCACGAATCTTTTGTTCACTCTGCCCGATATACTTACCAAACACCTCGGGCCCGTTGACAACGATGCAGTTGATATTTTCTGCATTCATCAAGGCTTCAACGATGAACGTTTTGCCACAGCCTGACGCCCCATAGAGTAGGATACCACTGCGGGTCTTAAGCGGGAGGCGAGCAAACAGGTTTGGATGCTTCATGGGCAGAACAAGCGTGTCATAGAGAACCTTCTTAGCTTCGGAGAGGCCACCAATGCTAGCCCAGTTCTGCTTTTCACCCTTGAGAAATTTGATGCCGGTGTGTGCGAGGGGTGTGAAGGTGGAAACCGCCTGCTCCACGTGTCCCACGAAGGAGTCATCCCCTTCCTTGTAGCCCGCGGAGCCGAGCTTGTTTTTGATCCGAAACGACACTTGCTTGACGTCGAAAGGGGTATAGTTATCCATCAGCGCCGCCATCTTGCCAACGTGTTCCTCAGTCACTTTTGGAAAAAGCTGCCTGAGGAGGGCATGACGAGAATTTCTGTTGAGGGCATTCAGCACAATAAACTTTTCAAAACACGCCGCTGAGCGAAAGCAAGTGTTGATTGCCTCGCGGTTTGTGCAGGTGGCCACAATCACCACACGTTTGTGTGCGGCAGTAGATAAAAGAGTTGAGTTCGTCGTGAGAAAAGCCTCCAGTGTGGCTTTCGTGGCTGCAGTCATCGCTTGCACGTTGGTCTCCTTTTGCTCTGGAGCAATGGTGTCAAAGCCATCCAAGACCAGCACCGAGGGCGCACATAGAACACATTCCACAAGAGCAGCGTGCAGCTTGGGTGAAAATTGCTTGCCGGCGGTGCACTCCACCACAACCGCGTGCACGTTGGGGAGTGCCTTCAGGACGCACGAAACCACCGTGGTCTTCCCGCAGCCTTTCCCGCCGCACAAGAGCACATTCCCACCTGCGCGTTGGGGGTGCTCAAAGACGCAGCGGAGGTGGTCCCGCAACTCACAAGGCACATCCCCGTGCACCTCGCTGAGTTGTTCCACACTCAAACCAGCCTCCGACGGTGGCAGCTCGGAGGGGCGTGGTTGGGCTTCTGGGGATTCATTCAGCGCCGCCGTGCCTGCCCCGCTCTCAGCGTCCTCAGGCATCACCAACACAGTGGTGGCCTGATCCACAAACGAGGCGTACGCTATCGCAACCCGTCCGTCATGCGGAACCGACTCGTCTAGAACCACCCGGACCTTTTCCTTGTGAGCTCGCAGGAAGGAAGGGGTGAGTTTGGTGTCCTCCAACGTAGATAGCGTTTGCAAATCAAGCGCGCTAAACTTGTCGTGTTTCAGATCTCCCCAGCAGAAACGTTCCGCGGTGCTTGGATGAACCGCAACCACTCCTTGCGAGGCGTCGCCGTCCGGTGGATGGAGGCCGTCGCTGCCCAGACTGCCGCCGCGGAGCATTGGGCTGCATCGAAGGAACCCCCATCGTGGACGCTGCGACTGCTCCTGATCGTCCTTGTTTAGGTCTTGACGAGGGCGGACAGCTACGATGAAGTGTGTACCTTCAAACATGGAGGCACACCCCTGAGTGATTTCCCTTTCGTCACCCTCCTCGATCTTTTGTACGATAACTTTTGCATGCGCACCGGCATAAAGGGTTGTCGTGATGATCATATTAGGAAAGACCACCTGCACGTTACGGAGCAGCTGGTTTTCAATGCGCATGGCATTTTGTTCTACCACCTCGCTGTCGTCGACGGTGAGTGGGGATACGAAAACTTTAGTCGCAAGGGGGACGTTGAGTAGTGATGTGCAGTTAACTTGATCATTCTCGCGCAGTCCGAGGTCGCTCGCCATAGTGTGTGAAAAGAAAAGTTTATGTTTGCCCTGCTGATGGGGCTTCTGTGTTAAGCAGCCCACGAAAACAACACTGCCGTCCTCCTTCGTCAGACGAAGAGGCAACACGGCTGGAGGCGCCCTGGCGTAGAGCGGTTTGACTATATTTTCGATCAAAGCTTCCGGGGCAATAACGAATAGATCATGGCGCGTATAATCCACCGCGACTAGAAGCGAACCCGAATTCATAATTTGAAAGCTTTGTGTGTTGATTGTATCTTTCAATGTTACTTAGTTTCACTCACTGAGCTTTCCAATTAGTAAACAGCAATCATAGAAGGAAGATTATGAGTGGTGTATTGCGAATCGAAATACATATATATATATATATATATATATATATATATGTATACTATATCTTCTTCTATATA
>HF955062.1:1513594-1528262 GCA_000582765.1 Phytomonas sp. EM1 | reverse complement strand
CGAGACGACGAGGAGGCCCTTCCCTGAGGTAAAACTCCAACATCACCAACACCACTGGGTCAGCCCGGGGGCATCCGTCTATCCCACGAAGCCCTTTTGAGGTGCGCCTGTGACACTTTGTGTGTGCGTGTGTGTGTGTGGCTCTTTTCTTTTCCACATAAAAGAGCTGGAGAAGAGACAGGTCACCGTTTAGTATTTTCTTTTTTTGTATCATGTTCATTAAGCCACTCGGGTCGGATCCGATACTCGTCGAGTGAGGCAAAACAGGCCCACAACATGGTGTGCCGATATCCTTTTATTTTGGTCTTTTTAAATTTCACTTTTCAATAATAAATTAACAAATGCCACGTTAAAAGTCTGACACTATACATATACATGTACAGTGTGTGTAAAAGGGTAGTTCCTAATCTTCATTCCTGACAGAATAATAAGTAGCACAACGTACATTTTTACTGATACACGTAATCATCAGCGTTTTCTTGTAGCATCTTGGCCGACGCCTTTGCATCCTTGAACAGATAATCAACTAACTCGACGTCCTCTAGGGTTATCACATCCCGCCCTTTGGTCTCTGCGATTATCGAGGCCGGGGAGAGCAGCTGCGTCGCGTATCGTAGCGAGGTCACCTCACCGATAGAACCTAGCTTTTCCAGAGCCTCTTCCGAAAGCTTCACTCCCTCCACACGAGCGCGAATCTCAGTGATGTGTTTAATATAGGAAACTTGGTAATTCATGGTACGAATGATCAAAAGACGATCCAGGAGATCGGTCGGCATGCCATGCGGGGCTCTAATCTCGGTCCCACGAATTCGGCAGCTACCGCGGTTAGTGGCAAATATAACAACCGGCGCTAAGGTAGATTCCAGTGCTTTGTTAAGATACGTAAAACACTCGATATCAAGCATATGCACCTCGTCGATAAAAAGAACCCCTGGAACCAGTTCCGCGACGCCTTGATCAATGTATTTGTTTACCACCTTATTAATTTCCTGACGTAATTTCTCCGTCACCTCCGTTTTCTTCTGGCGTATAAGGCTGTTCACGAGAGAGAGAGCATCTTGCCCCTGGTTCGGTTTTGCATTGGCCATATCAAGGTCGTGCAGCGTCACATCCTGGATAACTTCCTTTTTTTTATGCACGTCCCCCTTTGGTATCGGCACATACTCGTCAGCCTCAAGGTCGTGATCACCGATGTACACATCGGAGCGACCCACCCGCTTCACTGCACCAGAGCTTGCCTCGATGTAGATGACATCGCCAACCGACACTTTTTCCTTTTCAAGGCTTTCATATATGGCGGCATCCAGTTTGAGCTGCTTCGTCCCCTTTTGCGACTTAAGCGAGATAATGACGTGTGAAATGGACTTACCGTAGCCACCGAGCGGATTATCGGTTTCCTCAGCACGCAATTCGGTTACCTCACCCTCATATACCTCCTTGTTCTCTTTGATGCGTAACCCGATGGCACGCCGAAAATTCTCCATAAGCACCTCCGTCTTCTTTACCTCCGCACTGTACACCTCACTGCCAATCATCGGGTAGAAGGGGACCTTTGGCCCGAGTTCCTTGGAGATACCCATAGCCAACGCAGTCTTCCCCGTTCCCGGTGGGCCGGCAAAGAGAAGAGCACGCCCAGCCATCTTTTTTGAACGAATAAGCTCCACTACAATGCCAGCCGCTTCTCGTGCTTTTATTTGCCCAACCAATCCATCGCTGAAAGGCTCAGCGGTGCCGTTTGCATTTAGCCCAAGCCCTTTGACATGGCTGTGAGCTGCCACACGCTCTTTTTTAGTGGTGGAAACCACTTCTTCAATCTTTATCGCAGACATTAGTAAAGGAAAAGCGATGAAAGTTTAAGTAAAATATATTTATTTTTATATTTAAATCCAAATCTAAAGGTATTCTTATCTCCTTTGCAGATACTAATTAAACCTTTCGAAGATAGACTTACAGATATAGATCGACGCTCCATGCATGTCTCGTGATTCAAATTGCATTCATTCAGTGGACCGTTAGTAAATATGTGCATGATAAATCCCTTTATTTTTTTCAGCGCAACAACGCAAAAAAAAGCATAGCATGTAAGCAAGCAAAAGAAGTCTCTTAACTGAGGCAACGATTGCAGGATATAACAACTCCACTACCTTACCCCGACCAAGCTAATGCACATTCCAATCGTCCTGCTTCTTCTCGAAGAACCTCCACAACGAGTATCAACTCTATTGTTTCCGTTTCTCTTTTTCTGCTAGCTTCTCTTTGATTTCAGTCAACTCCTTTGCCAAGGGATGACTGGGTGATACCATCGACAACAGTTCCGTCGCTTCATCGGCAAGCCGACGTGCCTTTGCTAGGCTACCCTGTTGTAGATTCCCCAGCGCCGCTTTCGTGGCAGCTCTCCCAACTTCTACAGGATTCTCACCATCCCGGTGCTGTGCGATTTTCAGGGCTTCGTTATAACACTGAGCCATAGACGCCACCTCTCCGAACTGCCGATACGCGTCGCCGAGGGATAGATAGGTATCCACAAGATAGGTGGGCTGTTCGCCAAGAGCCTGCTCCTGCACACCTATTGCCTGTTCCAACAATTCCTTCTGCTTAACGTAATCCCCGCTCGCCGCGTGCGCCTTGGCGAGCTCCAACAGGCCTAGAGCGAGCTGGGGGTTGTTAGCGCCCAGTCGATTTTCCTGAATCTCAAACGCTCTTTGCGCGAGCTTCAGGTATTGCTCCGGTTGATTGTTCGCACCGTAGGCGCGGCCAAGTATCATCAACGCGGATGCTGTTTGCATGTGTTCCGCACCGTAGTGGTGCTTGGTTATTTCATAAGCGCGCTCAGCGCTACTCAGCTGGGCCCCTGGCTGGCCGAGCTTCTCATGCGCATTTGCCAATAAAAGTAATACGCGGGCCACCTTGATGCTTTTGGGATTAAAATGTTTCTCATGCACCGCTAAGGACTCTTCCACGCATCGACACATGTCTTCGTACATGCCTACCTCCTCTTTGGCACAGGCTAGATGATAGAGCGACATGGCGTACTGCGGGTGCTTCACGCCATACACCCTCTCTGCAACTTGTCGAGCGCTTTCGAGAATTTCGATCTTCCGAACGTTTTTGCCTATTTTGCCATAGACAGAGGCTAGGTTGTTGAGGCAGCTTATCACAGCCGGGCTGTCCCTTGAATGGTTCTCTGAGCGTGAGACCACCTCCCACAGATCAATCGCCTCCTCGTAGTTCCCTTCCTTAAATGCTTGCGTAGCTTTTTGGTTAAGCTCCATCAGCTCCACCTCTGAGTAGTTTCTTCGAGAGGAGCTGCAAAAACGGTAAGGGGTAAACATTTGAGGACTTGCACACGTGTTCTTGCCATTCCACAGGGCACACGTTCTCATTGCTCGAGCGAAGCCGCATACGTTCCAGTTAGAAAACAATTTGGGTGCCAGGCTGCTCAGTTTTCCTATCATTTGAGTGGTTGGGCTTGTACGAGGGCTATAGGTCGACGATGCCACGCCTGTTTTCTGCACTACACCAAATGAAATACTATCAAGACAATGGGAAAATGAAGAAAAGAGTATTTTTTTTTTGTGAAAGCACACAAAAATATAAACGACACCATAAATAAATGGAGAGAAAAATATAAATTATATAATCTTGCATTTTTATTCGTGGACCGTCTTTTAAAAAAATATATAAAGGAGATCAGAACATTAAGAATTGCGAACTAATGAGAGACAAAGATATCGTTGAATCCATGCGTTTTCAACATATATGCATATATATACACACATATATATTTTAATATATTTATATTTATCTTTTTTTTAAAATGAATATATTTATTGTTGGGCCTTTACTCCGAACAGTCGACAACTCCAATGTGCTCCAGAGTTGAGGGTTCACCGACTGCGGGGTATACGTTTCCTACCGTAAAGGACGCACCCATAACGCAACGAATAGAACCACCAGCACGTCTTTCCAATACTTCGCCCATAAATCCCAAAACGTTTTCTGGACCGTACCATCGTCCAAGGAGATTCCAGTTTCTCGAATCCAAGTTATCAAGCGCTGTGTTCGAGATGCAAAGGAAAGGTAACTCAGCACCATCTGCGGTGCGTCCGGTGAGCTCGAAGGCATTCCCAGCATAATGGCTGATTTCTTTGGCGCTGAGCTTAAGAATGCAATCGTACTCACGAAGCAAGTGTTCGTAAAATGCGTTTCGTGCGTTATCGGATTCGAATCGGAGGAGGTCCAGCGCCCAGGCGCAGATGCGCTTTCCACACCACCCCACCACGTTGGTATGGTAAACCAGATCCTCACCTCCATCTGCGCGAGGCGTTGCGGATGAAAACACAAACCGGCGCTCTTTTGGGATTTTCAAATTATCTTCACTGCAGACGATGTCAAGAAGGGCATCGTCTGTGCGGCCGGAGCGCGACATATAAACGTAGGCGCCATCATAGGAAAAGTTAAGCGCGCCGGTGCCCTCCAGGCAGCGATTCTCTGCCTCGAAGCCGCGCAGATCCACCAGTTGGATGAGCTTTTCTTCGGCGGCGCGCTTTAATTTGTCAATTAGCTGTTCGTTTGGAAGCTCGCCTCTGCGGTAGAGACTCATTGGGTAAAGAATTACAACACGACGCACAATAACACCCTTGTCATCGGTAAAATTATGGAAGGAGATGCAGTTGTTAGGGAAGACAGAATCCCCTTTGGAGGCGTATAGGATGTGACCTTTTGGTTCATCAGCGAGCCTTAGGAGCTTGGCATCGACACCTTTGGCTCGAATGCATTTGCGAAGCTCTCGCAGCACTTCCTGGACAAGTGTATGATCCTTTAGGGCCTCAGACTCCTCAACCTGCGCCGAAGCAATGAAGACATTATCCTTGATGTTGGGGTCTGAGCCAAACAAAATGGGCTCATTTAAAAGCACGGAGCTCATTGGGTAGATAAGGGAAAAAAGAAAACTACCGCGGTGGTTACACCTTTTATATGACCTGAATATTTTCAGATTTTATGCTTGCCCTGATATCATGAAAACGCCGAAGAGTGAAAGGAGTGGAGAGGGAAAAGACAAGCATACATACACCCACCCACCCACATATATGTCTATCCTCTCAATGAACGTCACCAAGGATCCACACTTTCCTCCCCCTTCTTTTTTCATCTGTACAATTAACCGTGAATTGCCCACACCCTTGCTCAGAAGCTTTCCATTTATACACCCATTTTCCTCTCCACTAGTTCTAGATCGTTTCCCGTCTGGACGCCACTTAAGCCAAGAAGTTGGTTGTCATCGCAAGCAAGGTGCTAGAGTCCGTCGCGCTTAACCCGATTCGATCCTCGACGTGGCGGATCGTCTTAAAAAATGCCGCCACAAAGAGCACGCTCTCTCTATTCGTATTCCAAGCGGTAAACCCAAGCCTGGCTGCCGACAAGAGGGCCTCCGCCTGCACCGGGGTGAGCCCCTCTTCCCCTCCTGCTAAAGCGCGAATATACCGCCCGAGCTCCGTGAAAAGCGCTGCCGTCGTAGAATCCCGCACGCCGCGTTCTAAAATCATCTGCGAAAGAATCGCCACCGCGCTGGAGGGGGTCGTTCCGGGTGGGATGAACCCTTCGTATCGCCCGCGTTTCGCCGGTGCCGCGGCGTCGTCTCGCGCGCCACCGGACGCGAGAAGCCGCAAATACGCCTCATCTGGTCCGATATCGACATCCGGGAAGTGTTTTTGATTTTTACACCGCTCCTCCAACGGGTTGGTTGGGGGTCGGGCGAGGATGCGAACGCGGTAGGCCGCCCGCCGCTCCGCGAGGTACGCCGCGAGGTCCGTCCCCTCTAAACGCAGCCGCCAATGCGCGAGGGCCTCCTCGGGGAAGGCGGGGTTGTAGCCAAATTGCTGCCGAAGTGCCTCCAACGCGGCGGCGTCCGGGGCGCTCAACAGGGCATCCTCCGCGGTCGGCGTGCGGACTTTTTGATACTGCGGCTTCTCCCGCACGCAGTTCGCGCATCGCCGGCGAAAATGACGGTTGATCACCCCACAAGAAGGGCACTTCCAATCCCCCATCCGACACTCCGGCGGGAGCGAGCCTTCCTCGCCTGGGGGATGGAGAAAGCGGCAATCCGCCCCCCACGCGCACCGGCCTTGGAGGTAATCCAGGCAGGGCTGGCCGAAAAGGTTGAGACCGTCATCCTCGGTCATCGCGCGCTCCTCCCGTTCCCACATCTCCTCCTCGGCGCGACGCCGCGCCCGCTCCTCCTCCGGGTGGCTTGCCGCCCACAGGCGTTCTTTTTTCGCCATCCAAAGCGCATCCACGACGTGGCGGGGGAAAACCCGCTCCCAGTGCGCCACAAGCCTTTCGTAGCGCGTCGCGAGGGCAGGATCCTCGTAAGGGATGAAATCCCGCCCCACCTCAAGGAGGTACTTCCCGGCGACGTAGCCGTACTTATCCCGCGCCTCCTTCGCCAGCTGATCGAGGACGTACCAACAGGCGAGCTGATGGGTGCCTTTCCACGACTTGATATGGCGAAAAAGAGCCCCGATGACGAGCTCGTAGGCCTGGGGATCATCCCCGACCTCGCGCGCGAGGGCGGCGGCCTCGGCGATCACTTTTTTCCCCGGCTTTTCCAACCCGCGAAGTCGGGCGCAGAAGGCGGCAAACCGCCGGAGCGTCTCGCGATTGATCTCCGGCGGCTCCTGAAAGTACTCCTCCCCACCACCAAACATCGAAAACGTCAGGGGTTCCTAAACTACTAAAAAAGGTGTGTGTGTGTGTGTGTGTGTAAGAAGGGGGTGCAAACCCAAATAGAGGGGAAAAAAAGGAAAAATAAGGGAAGAAGAACGACCTAGATGGATAGGTTGTCATTGGAATGCCCATCAGAAGAGGGGGAGCAGAAATTGAATGAGTGAATGTTTACCATACGCTTTTTCATAAGAACGGTTCCGTGGGGTTTTGGGTTCCTTTTTTCCAGCAGCATTTTCAAAGCGGACTTAGCAAGGGGCGAGCTTTTCCAACCGCTCCTGACGTTCCGCCCGTAGTTCCCCTACGCACCTCCGAAGGTGCTTCAGCTCGGCTTCGTATTCCTGCCGCACACGCCGCGCTTCCTCCTCGCGGTGCGCCCGCTTTTCGAGATCGGCCTGCAGCAGCGCTACTTTCTTTTCATACCAACGCGAGACGGCGCGGGCTTTCTCGCACTCCACGAGTTGATCCACGAGGCGTTTGATCAACACCTCGCGATCGCGCAGGAGAAAGGAGGCTTTTTCCACCAACGCGGCGACGTCGTCCTCGGAGAAGGGGTGCGCGACGGTCAGATCCGCAAGGGTGTCGTTCGTAGCTAACGCACGCCCCACGTACGGGGTAGAGGGGGGTTTTGGAGGCGTTCCCCCCACCTCGGCGGAGGGGGAAGAGGAATGCACCTCCCTTTCCTTCGATTCCCGGAAAGAAGGAGAGGCGCCACGTTCAGAGGGCGTCGTCTGATCGTGGATGCGGCCTTCCAAACCGACCTTTTCCCCTATGGCAACGGGCACGGTGGGATCACTTCCCTCCCTCGCGCGTGTGGGAGCCTCCCGTCCGTTTGCCGGAGACGATACCATCCCGCGAGGGTGACGTAGCGCGGCTTGAAGCTCCCGCGTCTGGCACTCCCGGAACCGTCGATCGCTTTTCACCACCCCACGCCGTTTCCAGACGCTAAACGCCTTTTCGATGCGCCGCATTTCCACCGCGTAATGCATCTCTTCACACAACCGTAAGTCGTGCGCGCGCCGCCGCCAAAGACGCAGCAAAGCCCGCCGTCGAGCCATCCGTACCCGCCACGCCTCCTCAATTCGTTGCTTCCACACGAGAAAGAATACCCTTTGCCGCTCCGAATACGAGCAATCCATCACGAAGCGAATCATTAACGGGTTCGAAACCTGCTCCTGCACGGGCAGGCTCCTCGCCCTCGCTCTAAGGCGCTGGTAAAAACCCCTTAACCGACGTCTTCGCGAGAGCGCTCGTTTCCAAACCCCAAAGGCGACGGTTTTCACCCCGGTTTGATGAAGCTTCGTCAGGATTGTGATACGCGCCTTCTCACCTGTGCTGGATTCGTCGGTAGCGCGAGCGCTCGGGGTGGACTTCGAATGAAACCCCTCCAGGAGGATCGATGGCAGGTGCGTGGCATCCGAAGAAGGGTACGATGGCGTCGGACATGCCTTAAGAGAGGTAAGCCCTGTTAAATCCGGCGTCGTGTTCATCATATTGCTATCCATTTGAATGATCTCTTCCTCGGCGGGTGATTCCACTCCTACGGGTTGCTTTTCAGACGCGCACTGGCTGGCGGTGGAGAGGGTTTGCTCGGTAAGCTGCAATGACGATGTTCTCGAGCTCACCTCTTGGGGTTCGTTCTCCCCATTGTCTGGAAAAAGCTCACAGGCGACGCTGGGTTTCGTAATCGTTCGCCTCCGTGGGGGGGTTGCATCCGAAGGAGAGGCAAGAGAAGATGACGAAGGCTGGTGCTCAGCAATAGGAACGCGTTCGAGGGCTTTTCTTTTTCCTGTAGAGGAATCCTTATCTTGCCTCTCTTCATCGTCTTTCTGATTCATTCGACGCGGATCACTTTCATGCTTCGGACCTGCGTCGTCAAGCACCTTGGGCATCTTCTTCGCGTAAATATCCGCCAGCTTCGTCTCTCCGGAGCTCAACGCGATGGAGAGCCACATTTCGCACAGAACATCCACATCCTTAGAGAGAAGAGAGGTACCGAGCAGTCGCGCAATTCGAAGTAGGCATGCACAAAGCCGCACGTCCAGCATGGAAATCAGACGCCGAAAGACCTCTTGAGAGCACACCTTGCACGTCGCGCACACCCTCGCCGCCTCGGCATTTCGCAGGGAGTCTTTGCTCCATTGAAGATCTCCCAAAACGATCTCAGTGGTGTCGTCAAGCACACTAATCGTACTCCCATCCAAGGCAGTCCGCGTTTCGACCGACTCATCGATGGTGAAGCTGGAGGAAAGCGCCGAGGCCAGTGGTGGATTCACCCCATGATCGTTAGGATCAAGTGAAAGAGCTGTTTTTTTATGCCTTTTCAGCTGCCTCAGCGATTTGGCGAGGAGGAGCTGAGTGGCGTGCACCGTTTCATGAATTCCACACCTACATAAGGCCGCCTTTGAGCAGTGTTTCACGATGGCATCGAGCTTATTGTTGGTTTGAAGACAGCCTATCAGAAATCCCCGATTTCTCATCTCCGCGTGGACTCGCATCGTTTTTTCCACATGCGTGAGAAACGACACGAGGTAGTTCCGCTGGAGCAGCTCCGGCAGAATCACCATCTCCCGCTGTAGGCAAAGCGCCGAGGTGGTGATATCCACCATACGAACCGCGCATCCGTCGAGTTTGCGCAGACGACACCTGCCGTCTTCGAGGGGATGGGGAAAGCTGCAGATTCTGAGCAAATGCGCGCCGTAATGGGGGACCGTGGTAACCGGGTTAAACTCCAGTGAAAGATACGCGAGCTGCGAGAGGAGGCCAAGGGGCTCGCAGTCCTCGATCCGTCGGATGCGGTTCCCAAGAAGGGAAAGTCGTACGACGTTTCGGAACTGCACCAACCCGAGTGTCTGTGTGAGGTGATTTCGCGAGAGCAGCACCGTGTGGAGTGAAAAGGCAGTCGCTAAGTTGAAGTAGGGCTCCTCCGGAGGGTGCGCGGCGTGAGCAGCGGACGATGACGAGCCACCCATCTGTTGAGTTTTCCCTCCAGGCAGGGCTGCTGCCGTATCCGCTGCGCCGGAATTGGGGTATTTTCTTCCCGCTGACAACGCTAAATACGCGCGCGCCATGCCCTGAACTTTCTTGGAGCCACCCGCGACGAGCATCCAGAGCGCATCTGGATTGATATCTACTTCGGCGATATTTTTCGAAGTGCAGGTCAACTTTTGGGAGGATCTATCTATGTCTTCCGGGTGAAGCCGAATATGACCGGAAAGGGTTTTAAGCGACATTAATAATTAGAATAAATACAGCGACGCTAAAGGATTTAGATCGTTTTGAATACAAAAAGCTATGAATCTATGAGACCTATGTTTATGGATCACCTTCTTTTCTATATATATACATATATATATATATATATATATGTATGCGTGTGACTGTTGTCAGCACGTCGAACCTTCCCTGCTGGATGCGTTGAACACCATGAAAAAGGTATATCCCATCGAGGGAATAGAAAGTATTGAGTTTCCAAGGGTGAAAGGCGGGAGAAGCAGCAACAGACTGAATGTGAACCCCAAATTGGTGGGGAATACTATAAGTAAATAAATAAACGATCATCTAATCGTACAAGTGTGCATGTATTTTATATTTATGTACACATACACAGACATCAATATTTTACCAGACCATGGTCAATGGGCCTCATAAACACCAATGAGGGCAGCGACACCGTGACAACAACACGGAAGTTTAATTATTCAGAGGAATACATTTTATTATAATTCAAAAGGTGAAACAGATATAAAGGTCTCAAACAGGGTATCAAAAAAGTCTGAAACCACTTAGTTTTTTTTTTTTGAGGGGGATGGGGGGTGGGGTTGGAGCACCCTTACCCCTTCCCTCCTCCAAAAAAAAGATGTAAATCAAGGGACATAAGAACAACGATTGCATAAGCTCTTTAGCTGGCTACTTCTATCCCTTCCCCCTCCTTTCACTTTGATTTTAGAGCGTAGCCCCCTTGCGTATCACCTTTTACTTGATATTGGAGAGCTTTATACTTATTGATGAACTTACCCCCTTATTTGCTCCCTACTCGATTGTAAAATCGGTACACTCTAAGAACGAGCTCACAGGAAAACTTCACCATGGAGACTTTATCAGCTTTCTCTTACATATTATCGAAGAGACAGCGGTTTGCGTTGTCTTCCACTCCTTTTAGCTCTAATCAATTATCTATTATCCTGTATTATCGTCCTCTTATTTTTCCTCAAGTGGGAAAAAACCGCTGTTTCCCACGAAGAAAAAACAACAACTTCCGTCGAGGTGAAAACAATTATGGCAAAAAATAATTATGGCTAGACACTTGCCGAATTGCTTCCTTCATGTTATTCAGTTATCTCATGCCATTATTCGTAGTCTTCTATAATGCTGATATAGGAACATCATCTTCGCTTTCTTCCTCTTTCACTGCACGAGGACGTTTTGCAGGGCGTTTTTTCGAGGCCATGCTAGCGAGAGTCTTCCCATTAGGGACGTCCGCCTCTTCCTTTTTGATTTTCGTAGCTGGAGCTTTGGATTTCGGCGAGGCCTTCTTTGGGACTGCTTTTTTGGTCTTTTTGGTGCTTTTGGATTTCCCCTTTTTCGCACCATTCTTCCTCGCCGCCGGCTTGGACTTCTTCGCGGACTTCGCCTTGGATTTGGACGTCGAGCTTTTCTTCTTATTGCCAGAGGTGCAGCGAATCTTTGGTTTTTCGCGATTCGCTACCAACTCCGCGTATTCCTTCTTCTGCTCCTCCGTTCCGTACAAATCGAGCCATTCGTACTGCACGCGATCCTGCTCCTCGAAGAATTCCTTAACAGCCGCCTCGAAGGATTTGCTCTTCGCCGTGTCCCGCACTTTCTTGAGACCGTCGAGAATTCGTTTCGTGTGCTGCGCCTTCCCCGTTAGTTGGGCGAATTGCTTGGCGAAACTCTTCGAGACCGATTTCTGATGGTTGCAGAGGATGGCCACTTCCATGTTGGCTTTGTTGAAGTAGGCGAGCTTTTCCGGGATGGTGCTCTTCGGATCTACAGGTTTCTCTTTGAACCACCGGTCTAGTGTGATGGAGGCGTTGTAGGTACGGAAAACCTTCGCCGAGAGGCCTTCCATGAACGACTTGAGGTGATCGTTGAGCTGCGTTGGTGTTAGGTGGTCGAAGACGTCGTCGTCTTTGCGCTTTCCGCGTGTAAACCTAGCAAGCAGCGCGTAAACCTCCGGCAGCACCTTCACTTCGTTGATGTAGCGGATCGAATCCTTCCCGAGGAAGTCGAACTTAACCACGTTATCCGGCTTCAACTCCAGGTGCTCGACGCGAAGCGAACAACAGCCGACGGTGTCGGCCTCATTCGATCCCTTCTCATTCCCCACACGAAGCGCCAACTTGTCAATAAAGTACATCGCCACCGCGCGCTGCGCCGTGTGGATATCCGAAGATTTAAAACTCCTGGTGTAGTTTTCGCGGATCGTTTCGACGTGATCCTTGAGCTTTCGCGCGGTTTCGAACTTCACCAGATCGGATTGCCCTTTCACCGCGGAGGATGGAGCGAGCATGACGTATTTGAAATTTCCCGTTACGTTATCCCGCCACATCGCGAGCCAGGTAACGGTGTTATCGTGTTGAACCGCCTTCCAATGATGCCCGGCGGGGGGATCCGGAATTTTCGCATCCGGGCTGATGTTGATCGTGATATCCTCCGGCATCACACGCGCCTTGAGCGTTCCCGCCAAGGGATGCTTTCCACGCCCGCGAAACAAATCCGGCGGCTCCACGCGAAAGTTCGCGACCTGCTCCTTGCGGCCATCCCAAACACACCAGCGATAGGGCTCCGCCTCGGCATCGGCGCGCATCTTCGCCTCTTTCTTCTCCTCTTTCGTGCGATTCAACTTCTTCTCGCGACGTGCGAGATGCCATTGGTAGATCGGCTCGAAATCACACAGCTCCAGCCGGCGAATGGGGTGCGGGCGGCGGTCTAATATCTCACGCCAGCTACGGAAAAAGTTGCGGCGAAAGATCTCGTTGCGGTAGTAGTCGTTCTCTTTCAAGACAGCGAACATGGTGGCCACTTCCTCTTCCTCAGGAAGCATTTTAAACTCTACGCCTTCGTAAAAAATCGGAATGCCGTGCGGTTCGTATGGTGGTGGAAAGAGGACACCGTTGTGGTGGAGGGTATCCCACCGCTTTTCTCCTCTGGTCGCTATTTGCATATTCTCCTGCTCCCACCAATTCAGCTCGGCTTCGTCCATTTCTTCATCTTCGCTGCTCGTGTCTTCGTTTTTTTTCAGCCTATCGGACTTGATATCATGCTTCGAATCTTCTTCCTTCTTGATCATGATGGGAGTCTATGCTAATATTGTGGATATTGTAGCACCAAATGAGATGTACGTGTGTAAAGTTGTGTATAAATGTATAGATCGATTGATTGAATGATCAGTATCGACGCAATGATGAAAAAATGTTGTGTATATCTAGCATCGGAATCGAGTGTACTTATTATCCGAAAGGTTATTGATTCCTATTACTCTGAACGGTAATCAATGTCCCACGTTTAATCACAAGGCTTTCTATTATAATCACTGTTTTTTTTTAAAGAGAAAGTAATTAAAATCAGCGGCGGGCAATTCTGGAAAAACTAGGGAACTAAAACCAATATAAAAAGGCTTATCACAGGAAGGCCATATAAAGACATTGAAGCATGTGAAAATAAAACAAAGTAATTGGAACAGAAGGATATAACCGTTGTGGTTCACTTTCTATTATAACTATACTGTTTAAATAATTTATAATTCGATGACCCAAAGAAACATCTTTCCAAACTTCTTATAGCATGTGCTTCGAATCAAATGCTTGCACATCGCACACGCCACAATATCACCTTTTCCCTCGCGCTGCAATTGATGCATGCCAACTATAATTCCTGCATCTACTTTACAAATACACATTCCTTTATCTTCACCAAGTATGTAAGGGAGGAGAGGGAAGCGAATGCGGCCAAAAAATTCGAGTTGAGAAGGAAGTTGTTTTGCTAACTTTGTCATAATTTTTTTTTTCCTAACAGGGGGGGGGAAGGGGGAAAGATCGAAGTTACTCCCCGACGGAGTGTAGACCGCCTTTAACGATAAGGAAAAAGGAAGCCCTTTCCGTTCCTCCATCCTTGTTATTTAAGGTCATATTCCCCCCTTCTACACGAGCCCTGCTGATTCCCATTCGTTAGTTCTCGCGCAAAGTTCTTTTTTATTTTAAGATGGTTATAGATACCAGAATACTGCCTTTCTAAACTTTAACCCAGAAATAAACAACACCCAATACTGTAGCTTTTAGTAGTGGCAACAATATATAATGGTAGCATGAGTAGCGATTCTTTCGTTTTCATTATTTAGATTATTTTCTTTTCTTCGTGAGCATTCACTAAGCTCGAAACGGCATCACCATCCTCCCCTCCTTATCACTTTGCTGTTCTCGCACGTTATTCATCCATCGGCTCCGTACCATGGATCATGCCGCAATCGCACCACCCCCCGTCCGCGGGGATCGGGAAAAGGGTGAGGTAGATCCGCTTAAGCAGCGTCTTCAGCTTCGCGACCTCGACGGAGTCGTAGTCGACCTGCTTTTTGCTCCCCGCCTGCACCTCCATCTCGATGCAATCGGTGATCTGCACGACCTGCCCATCCTGCAGCTCCACGCTACAGGTCCCCGTCAGCAGATTCGTCGTCACGCAAGGGTAGAATTGCGAGATCATGTGGTGGAAGCACTTCACGCGGAAAATCTTATCCTGCGCGCCGATATCGACCGGGAGGAGCACGCCATTCCCATCGACCCCGCCTTCCTCCTCGGCGTCGTTCGCGCTCTCCGCGAGTTTGCAAAGCGCCGTGCAGGTGACGTCGGCGAGGAGGTCGTTGCGGTGGCTGGTGATCCACGAGATGGTGAGCACCGTGCGCGATTGCGCATCCCGCGCGACCTCGACG
>HF955062.1:1498574-1513421 GCA_000582765.1 Phytomonas sp. EM1 | reverse complement strand
CCATCGCCTGCTGGATTCGACTCACGCCGAGGTCGGTGAAGACGGGGACGTCGTCGGGGTGCACGACGCTGCGGAGGTGCTGCCCGGAGACGAGCATCACCCCGCTGACGAAGTCGCCCGGCCGGACGTCCGGGTTGGCGAGCCGCCCCATCACCTTCGCGCGCCGCTCCACCACGAAGGGGATGCGGATCGCCTCCTGATTCGTCGTCGCGTGGACGACCATGCCGCGATCGGCGAAGTCCTGCGTGAGTTTATTCCGCAGCTGCCGCATCGCGCCCGGGCTGCCGTGGACGAGGACCGTGTGCTGCACCCGAGGGAGCTGCCGGATGAAATCGCGCGTCTGGCGGCCATCCGAGTGGGCGGAAAAGGAAACCGCCTCGATGGTGCCCATCGCGAGGGGGAGGACCTTCCCATTCGGCCGCGTGACCTCCCGCGGGCGCGCGAGGACGTCCTTCGCCAGCGTCCCATCCACGCAGTAGCCCGCGATGATCACCCCATTCCGGCGATCCCCACACCACCGCTCGAAAAGCTCAAGGGAGATCCCGGATTGCAGCATCCCGGGCGACGCGAGGACGACGCAGGGCCCGCTATCCTCGAACGACTTCGTATCCACCAACGGGCGGATGTACTTGAACGCGAAGGGGTTGTGGTGGTTCGCGTGTTGCTGCTTCACCCGGTCGTTCATCGCGCTGACAAAGGTCAGGTAGAGTTTCATACAGCGCTGCGCGAGGGAGGAGGCGTAGTAGATCGGGATATCCTGCAGCTCCTTGTGCGCCTCCCAGTACTCCTCCAGGATCAACAGCAGCTCCTGCGCGCGGCCGAGGGCGAAGACGGGAACGAGGCACCGCCCGCCACGCCGGACGACGTCGTGGACGCTCTTCATAAAGAGATGCTCCCGCTCCTCGCGGGATTCGAGCTCGCGGATGCCGTTGGTGCTCTCCGAAATCAGGATATCCGGCGAGTACGGGGGGACCTCCGCCCCAAGCAGGTGGCGATCCGGCACGCGGGAGAAGTCGCCGGTGTAGAGCGCCCGCATTCCGGCGATGTCGACCATGAACATCGCCGCGCCGAGGACGTGGCCGGCGTTAAAAGGCTGAAAGCAAATCCCATTCACGGTCACCTCCTCATGGTACTCCACCGTTTCGATCCGCTCGATGGTGTTATGCAGCCACTCGCTCGTGACGAGGTCGCTCGCGCCGGCGCCGACGCGCAAAAAGTCGTTCATCACCATCTTATAAAACGCCTTCGTCGCGCTCGTCATGAAGACGCGGCCTTTGAAGGCGGTTTGGTTGCAGAAGTACGGCAGCGCCCCGCAGTGGTCGAGGTGGAAGTGCGTGATCAGCACCACCTCGATCGCCTCGCACGCGATGCTGTCGAAGAAGGGCAGGGAATCGAGCCCGCTCTTCGCCGGGTGGTTGCCGCAGTCGAAGAGGACGCTGCGGCCGCGGTAGCGGAGGAGCACGCAGGAGCGCCCGACCTCGCCGCCGCTGCCGATGGGCACCACCTCCACCTCGTCAACGACGGCGGGCGAGGGCGGGGAGGAGATGATCGCCGCCATGAATCCCAAGGCCTCAGAGGATCAATCGGCGTGGGGTGGGGGAGATAGGTGGGTGGGGAAAGAACTTTTTTTCCACTATGGTTTCTGGTTGTGGGTGTGAGGGGAAGGGGATTCGGTGTGGGTGGTTTGGTTTGGTGAAAGAAAAAAAAAGGTAGGGGGTTGGGGGGAAGCACACCGGCTGGAGAGATCAGACGGGGAGACCAACGGTTACTCAGAAGAGATAACTCAAATCGGAGGATCATTTTAATAGTAATACATAATAATAAAGGCGTAAAGGTAGCGCGTCGCTAGGACACAAAATAATGGATAGCAGGATGTTTTTTTTCCCTTGTCTACAGGAGGTAGACTCATAGCTTAGATTTCTTTTTGGTGCGACCAAATAATTGCTCGCGCATTTCTCTCTTATTATAAACACGTAGAAGTTCATTTTTTTTTCACAACATTATTCGATCGACGGACCTAGCAATCGTTATATGCAACTTTATGAGGTCGAAATGTTTACTTCTTTAAAAAACCAAGGCATCAAGGCTCGCAGTCGTTGCGGAGAGGGAGGCATTGATCTTCTTTCTGAGCACTAACGTTATAGGGATCGTGCACTTTGGAGGCTTCTACAGCTCCAAATCACTATTGGGAGAGCTCACTTTGGCGGTATCCTTGATGCCACGCGAGATGCTTTGCACCCTTAAAACTTCCTCATGCACCATTTTCATTGCTTTCTGAAAATCGAAGCTTCTCCCCTTGGAGCCCTTTCGCGAGATTGCTCTCGTCATGCATTTTATGGCCCATTCAAGTTGGACCCTGTATACGCATGGTCAGTATAAACGAAAATATCTTCCTCCTCCGCTAGCTGCTGCGTTGTTAGATATTGATGTACCAGTGGTTCATAAAGAAAACGCTCTTGTGTTTGCTCCACCTGATCTAGCGACGTCACTTCAAACTGAGCACCTCCTAACCCACCGGAAAATAAACTATCGCCCGTGACGAGGGTGGTTTTCTTGATCGGATCCTTCATAAGATAGGTATCACCCGCTAAGTAAGAAACTCAGCCCTTGGTGTGCTCCGGGGTATCGAATACCACCATATTAACGCGACTGCCCGCGAAGAAAAGTTTATCCTTCCCTTTCACATACCTCGTGCAGGACATGATGTCGCTTTTTCTAGGCCCTATAACTTGCATGTCTGGGAAAATCTTGTTCGCACCAGTGATCCCATTCTCTTTTCCACTTCCAAGGCCAACTCCAGAAAGCCTCTTGTTACCACCGGCATGATCCCAATGCCAGTGCGTTATTAAGACCTCCGCCAGCTCTAACTTCACTCCGATGCGCTCTTCCACCAACGATAACATCTGCAAAGTTGCAATCTCGTCAACAGGATTGACCGCGATTGGTTTCTTCGTTTTCTAACTAATGAACAGGTAACTGTAGTTATTAAGGAGCATGGTGAACGGCACAATCAACGCATTTTTATCCAAATCTCTGCCGTTTAGCGCGCCTAACTCAAAGAAGTTTTCTTTTAGCTTGAAAAAATGTGTGAGTATCGAAGTTTCGTTTTTTTCGGGTGTTTTATACCTTATCGAAGACCTTTTCAGACGTTTAAGACGGCATCAGCGGAATGGATGCACCGAGGCACCGAATTCCTGTGTGATAATTTGAATGCCAGTAAGGCTCTGGGATGTGAAAATTTTTACCTAAGAAGCCTTAATCCACAGAACTGGTGCAGTAAACCTTTGAATAAAAAAATTTGAGTATGAACACTTTAAAAGGATACCTTGGTACCAATACCACGAAGTAGCTTCTTCTAAGCAAAATTAAATCAAAAAAGGCTATAATCTAATTATAGGCGCTGCTTTATGTTAAAGAATCAACGGAGCAGTCTACATGATGAACATAGATGAAGGAGATAGCGACAGGATCCGGACACAAAAGGAAATGAAGTGCCCATAAACGTGGGGTAAAGCCCCCCAAAAGGCTCAAATTCTTTTTTTTTTAGAAGAAAAAAGGTGAAAGAAAAGAGTGCCTTTTTTCTTCCATATTGCTCCTGAATGGAAAGGATTATGGCATCGTATCAGACACATAAACAGAAGAAAAAAACGTAAGGTAATGAAAGACAATCGTAATATTAAATCTTCAATATACCACATTTTGTAGAAAAAAGAGATATTAGATTTCAGAGAAGAATACCTGAAATGCATTATGATGAAGGAACGGGTTGCTCTGACATAACCATGACTCTTGCTATGCTGACCTATAGCTAGATCCTCGCTATTATTTTTCGTCTAGATGTTGTTCTTTCCTGCTGAATAAATTCGATTTTCAAAATTTTCCCTATACCAAGTCTGATTCAATTGTGAGTTGGAAAAATTTGAAGTATCAAGAGCAGACAAGATTAGTCAACCAGGTAAAACATGTTTTTTTTTGATACTCGAAAAAAAAGCCTAGTATTAAGAAAGTAACCCAACAACAAGTTGAAGCAGCAGCCTGCTTGCACGCGTTTATAGAAATGAGGAAAAATATATCGAAGCACACGGCAGATAGAGGTATACAATTATATTTTCCGTTGCAATCAAGTTTAAGAGTCGACAATTTATAGCCCAGTAGACATCCATAACAAATGAAGAGTGAAAAATGACAAAACCACATTTGTTTGCATAGCGTGAAGTTTACTCATTATTATTTTTTTTGATAATTATCAAAACCAAAGATTCGTGAACTAATAGATAAATAATGAAGCCTATTCTTCACTTGTTTTTACTACTAAAAAGTATAAGTGTAAAAAGCAAACGCGTATTGGTGCGACAGTAGAATTGCAGGGCTATACAAATGAGCAACATGTGCAACCGTACAAAAAAGTGCATATAAACATACATTCAGAATATACATATATATATATATTCCAAATGTGTATTGTTGAGGAGAAATGCACCTTTTGTAAGTATTCCCAAAGATGCATTAATACTGCATATTGACTTTTTGCTGAAGCAAAACTACCAAAAATAAAGTAATTAAAGAGTAGCGATTTGAAAATTATCCGACCCCGGGAGTGAGTAAGAGGAGGAAAAGCCAATTCACCAGCTTTGATACACACACACATATAAATATATATCCATTAGAAAGTATCTCGTTGGTTAAAATACTATTTGTGGAAGAACGCCAAAGATTACAGTAATCTCTTTTCACCCCCTTCATGATATCTACTTTGATGCCAAATGATAAACAATCAAGGTGAATAAATGAAAACAACTTTACAAAGCAACGAAAACAACCAAGCAGGCAACTCTAATTACCACGCTGTTCAATCTTTGCGTTTCACAAATTTAACCATCACGGGGAATATAATATTCCCTCCTCCCCCCTTCCCTTACATGTAAAAAAGTGCTTGCTCGGGAGAATAAACTCCTTTATGCCGATATAATTAGTAGCAAAACGATCAGCCTCCGCGTTGGGTTGCTAAACACGAGCTCCTCTTTTTCAGACTCAGGCAAAGAGAAGGGGGCGTTGATGTCGACATTGTCATTTTTAGAATTCATGCGAAAAAATCGCTTTAGGGGTAAATCATCCAAAGGCTTTTGATCATTATTCACATCTCGCTGAGCTTAACAATAAGCGCATTCAAAAACTCAGCCTGTCCTTCAGCAGGCACGGTGCATTAAAAAGATCTTTGCCCACCAGAAGCTATACAACAACTCGTCCTGGATACAATAATAGTCTAAAAAAGGTTTAACTTAGATAGTGCCCCTCCATTCTCAACCAAATAATTTCAAAATAGAGCAAGCATTGGCTGTAAATCCGAAAGGAAACATAAAATCCCCGAAGAGGAATAAAGTTAAAATGTGTTCTCATTCCAAAACATGATTATCAAAGTTTCCGTGACCTTGGATTCAGCGTTATTAGTGTTAGGTTTGCTGGTTCGTCAACGATACGATTTTTTTCTTTTCTTTGATCAATTCCATTTCTGCGAAGACGCTGCTTCCATCTTTGCCTCCCCTCTCCCTCCCGTTACCAATCCAAGGAGTTGCCCATAGGGGGTGGGGTGTTGCAATCTCCGTTCGGTAGCCCCGCTCTTCTCATCTAGAAAGACACCACCTCCTTGAAAGCAAAAGGATCTTGTAAATTGCACCAACGCATTACAATATACTGCCATTCCGACTCAACCAGTCATGATCAGGAAGGAAGGAAAGCAATACAGAATTTGAATTTATGACTAAGAAGATGTTAAAAGTGTGAGTAAACTCGGTCAAAATACGAATCTTATCCGTTCGAAGGTAGGAAGAGGAGAGGGGGGGGAATAAAGGGGGGAGGAGGGGAGAGGGGGAGAGAGGGGGGGGAAGCAAACAAATAAAGAAATAACTATCTCTCGGTTCGCAAAGAAGTCCGTTGCTAATGATCCCTAACCAAATCGTTACCTATCTGTAATCATCAATGCTTCAAAAGAGAAACTTATGCGTATATGTGAATAAACGCCCCACCACCAGCATAGATGAGCAGCCGCTGAAGCTGACATTTTTTTTCAGGAGGGGAGGGGGACACAGATCTAGGAACAAAGGATATGGAGTAAAGGGAATAGAAGCGCTTGAATCAATTTGTATCTCCGCTTAGATAATGAATACATACGGGTTAGTTAGAGCGAGTTCGTTTTTTTCATAGCGACTGATTTTATTCAAGCGGAAGGACGTATTGTGAAGACGATTTCATTTTTAAAAGTTCGGATTGAATAACCTATATGATAAAGAATGAAACAACGAATCCGAGGAGAGAAAGCGAGATAGAGTGCTCTGCAACTTCTTTAAACAACGTGAATGATGAATGCACCTCTTAGTTCTCGATTTTATCATATAAACCAAGCATCGAGTAAATGCACAGTACAGTATCACAAATGATAGGTATGTCGTAACGAGAGGTCGCATATATATTCCTAAAAAATGAATTTCTACGACCAAAAGTTAAGACATCAAAATCGGATTCCCCTCACCCTCCGTTATTATTTCCCTTGCATAATCTTGTTTAGCAAGGTGGAAGCAGAGAGAACGATACGTGAAAACCATCTCTTCCTCCTTTTGCATATGAATAACTAAACATTTTCCATTTGCGGTTTGAATCTGGCTTTTCCTCCTCTGATGATTCACAATATACAGGATTGGTGACGATAGTGATCTGAAAAAAAACACATAAATCAGGCACAATGAATATTTCAAGGCAGAGTGAAGGGAAACGAATCTAAATCAGAAAATGAGAGTTTTACCCATTTCGCTTCTGCGTACATTTCACGTATTTTCTGCTTGAATAGAACATGGTGATTTACAACAATAACTCATTCTGATTTATACCGTTGATTTAAGGCAAATTAATACACTAATCAAATACTGAAAAACCATAATAAGAAATTGTATGTGCTTCAAGTCCTTTGAGAAGTGCCCTCATTAGCTTATCTTAATTCACGTCATTCTCTTTCAAATGTATTTGGATGATTAAAAAAACAATTGCTTCTTAACTCCTTGACGTAAAATAATCACATATGAATGAGAGTCAAAGAAGAGTTGAATACCATCGCACCAAAAACACACAATCTGCGTAGAAAGCCATGAATGACAAAGAATAAAGGTACAATTAAAGCGAAGTAAAATGTGTGTTATGTGCCCTAGGAATAATACACAAGTAAAAACACAAATATCAAGCTATTTATATACATAAACATGTGTGAGTGAGCATATTGTGTGTATAAAAGGCTCCTTACGTTGCAATGGCGTTGAAGCATAACGCAAATTTTAAAGTGGGAAGTGAAGTGATAATGCCTAAAGAAAGTGTGAAAATTAAGCACATAGGGAAATTAAAACTAACTGTAAAACACAAAGTTAGGCTCTTCTTTATGTGGTAAAAAAGTTCCTCTTTGTATAACAAGGAAAGCAAAGGATAATACTTTGCATTAGCAGCAGAAGCTTCTTAGCTGCTGCAACTATAGTCATTAATTATTGCGTTCCCATGCTTGAAGGAAAATTAGGTATGGGAACAGATTATGATTAGCTTTATTTATTTCGGCCTTATTTAGTGCTCTTTTTCGGATTCGTTTCTTACACGATAGGTGTATTACAGCACCTGGCTCAGTTATGGTAACGGCAACGAAGAACGCCGATAATGCAGGAAGGTTAGATTTCGAATAGCAAATGTGAGGATAAACTACCCGTCCCATGTGCCCTGAGTGCTTTTATTATATGTGTATAAATAAAGGAAATAAATGTGTATACAATAACACGTTTATTTGACTTGCTATGACTTTGAGCTCGGTTTAGAGGGAGTGCTCGAAGCCGATTTCAAGCCGGCTTCTGATTTTCCTACGAAAGGCTGTGGTTCTTTTCTTGATACTCGAAGCCTTAGTCTCGTTCGGTGCCCGGTGCTGGAGGCAGCAGTAGTAGGTACCTTAGGTACGGGACCAATAGTAGGGAGAGATACCGTAGGTACGGGATCAGCAGTAGGGGGAGATACCGTAGGTACGGGATCAGCAGTAGGGGGAGATACCGTAGGTACAGGATCAGCAGTAGGGGGAGATACCGTAGGTACAGGATCAACAGTAGGAGGCATTGTAGGTGCAGGAGCAGGAACAGGGGGCACTGAGCAAGGGGGAATAGTAGTAGCAGCCATCGTATGGACGGGTGTAGCAAAATGAGCTATTGCATGAGCGGGTGGTGCAAAATGAGGTATCTTATGTGCGGGGGCAGCAATAGGAGGTACTGTAGGTGCAGGAGCAGGAGGCACCGTCCAAGGGGGAATAGTAGTAGCAGCCATCGTATGGACGGGTGTAGCAAAATGAGCTATCGAATGAGCGGGTGGAGCAGAATGAGCTATTGCATGAGCAGGACTAGCGATAGGCGGTACCGCCCAAAGGGGAATAGGAGTGGGGGGCATCGGAGTGTGAGTAGCAGTAAAAGGTACTGTCCAAGGGGGAGCAACTGCCGTAGCTGGGGATGCTCCCTGTGTTATGGGTTTTGGGTGACGCCCACAGTCCACTATGTCGGCACGCATCTCACTAATTTTATCAATGGTAGCTATAAGGTAGTCCTTGAATTCATCTACTGTGACAGGTATCGAATCACCGTTTGGCTTCAACGGAATAACACAACGCCTATTCGGTATGATGATACACCACCTCAAATTCAGTGATTCCACCAGCCTCTCGGAAACTTCACTGTTGAACATGGAAGATATATGCATCTCGATCTGACTCAGAAAGGGAAGATCATATTCATCCAAGAATTCGTCGGCCCTCGCAGGACGAATATCGCCGGCTGCCTTCACACTTGCAAATGCGCGGGCGACCTCTGGTACCGTCAGGCCGGGAACTGGATGCTGGTACTTCACGCCTTTATGTGAGCATTCCTCCGTCGTGACACTTTCGCGGCGTTTCATGAGTGACAACCACTGACCCTTGACATCACTGAATTTTGAAGAATGACGCACCTGACCGGTCTTTTCTACAACATGAATTCCCAAACCAAGCTTTCCAGGCTCGTAGGGTCTCCCGTGCGGCCCAGACTTCGGGTTACTCACATCATCATCCATATTCTCCCCATAAAGTTCTTGAGAGCATATTTTTTGATACTCTTCTTCTATGCGAATAAAGTATTCCTCTGCGTTTAGAAAGTTCACTGGGATGTAGCGGCCGTCTGGGATGAGATCGTAGATACCAAGATTGGTAGGGATATAAAAACGATGCCTCTTCAACTCCTCAATGGTGACGTCGTTGTTCTCGAGACGTTCTCGAAGCGCTCGCATCTGCTCAAAGAAAGAATAGTCAATGCATTCCTCAATCAAAGTGAATAGATTCCACGTATTCGACTCAGCAACGGGGAAGAGACACGAGGGATCCATATCTTCCCCCAACGGAAACTCCTCCGATGACCCAGGCGAGAGCGGCCTCCTGAAGAGTGTGTGCACCTTCTCGTTCGCCTGCTCGAGGAGCGCGACGAACTCGTTAACGTTAGTCGACACCAAGCTGACGTACTCGCCATTCACCTTCAGCTTCAAGAGGCCATGCGGCAGCTGCAGGACAAAGGAAATCTTCCCGAATGTCATGCTCTGCGGGTTCGCCCGGATGCGGGAGGCCCACAACCAGAGCTGTCGTTCCTCCTTGCTCAGGGAGGCGTCCCAAGCGTAGGCCTCGGCGCGCGACACCGTGGAACGGCGGGAGCCAGGGACGCCACCAGTCCCAAGGCCACACCCTGATCCATAACCAAGCCCTGACCCGAGTCCTGATCCAGCCCCAGGGGTTTCCCCTCCCCCCCCCCCCCCTCCCTCTTCCCGGGGTGAGTGCATGCGGTGGGGTGGCTGCGCCTCGTCGTTGCTGCTTTCCAGCGGCCGGCCCAGCGCCCCACGGGTTTCGAGTTGCCGAAACTTCAGCGTCGCCCGCTCGAGGTAGTCGAGGGCCTCGGAGAAGGGCACGGGGTCGGTGGGCTTCGCGTTCGGGTGCACAGGAAAGAGACGCGAGCGAAAAGGGACCGCGTAGGTGACCTTAAGCTTTTGCCATATCTCGTCACTGGTGATATACCACATTGAAGTTGAGCTGAAGAGGTGGTTCTTCATCAGGCCCAAGATCACGTTAAAGTTCCGGCAGAGAAGGTTCGATTGGGCGCTAACGGGGAGTAGCGAAACTGCTTCTTTAGCGTAGGTGTAGCATAGAGCAGCTTCGGTACACACCTCATTCAGACTCTGGTAGGTCAAGTATAGTGATACGAAGGATTCGTAGTTACACGGATTGACCTCTATCTGCATGCCATTGGGAAAAAGCTCAAAAATGGTTCCTTCTGGCAAAGGCACAGAAAAGCGCAGGTTCATACTACCCGCACTAACGAAACCGTCGGTCATCAGTCGCCTCACAATTTGTTGAGTATCCGCTACAACAAGTTTGAAGTATGACTCCTCGCTGCTTGTGAGTGTCTTCAGGATAATAGAGAGAGCCTCACGCGGGCAGGCAGGGTTCTGCTCAACTAGCTTGACCAATGTACGATCAATTAGGGAAGGAATCCTGAGAAATCGAAGGTACCTGGAACTCGTAAGAAAATCTAATTTCGCATCTTCGTGGCTCATACTGATTAGTAAGGGGGGGATAATGATAATATTCCGTTTTTGTGTGTAGATATATGTATTTTCTCTGACTTAATATCTTCCCTTTAGATCGGAAAGCTCTCTTTTTTGGAGGGGGGACAGTTTGAATGTCTAACTGGAGTTTACCTATTATAAATATGCTGAGTATATATTATACAATGCTATTTTTTCCCTCTACTCGCTAAAAATTCAGAGAAATGAAAATAGACTTCCAGAAAGGAAAGTAATTCCTATATTAGTTGAGTATTCTTTTTTGTTGTTGTTTGTGTAGGTGATGTCTAGAACTGTGAAAAGGAATCACAGTGTGATGTCTCTCCGGCAGCGAAAATTCCAGGGGAACAGATAGTAATGTGCGAGTACTACGGAACGTGGTTTCACTGGTTTGAACTTATTTGGTTTGTTTCCTTTAATGACTGAGAATATGTAGGTGTGTATATATATATAAATATATATATATATAAATAAATATATATATATATATATATATGTATATTTATAGGGAGTATAAAAAAGTGAAGTTTGACTAAAAAAAAGACTTTCTAAAGATGATTCCTCAATTGTTATGAATTGAGTACTCGTGAAGGAAAAGGGAAGATAGAGATAAATTCAGCAACACCCGTAGGACTCGTAAATAAATGCAAAGGAAAAAATGCCTACAAAAATATCGTTCAACCTAAGAACTTTTCATATTACGGCTTGGTATATATCTTTTGATTTTATACCTAGAGCTGAGGATTTCCTTCCACTACAATGCGATTCAAAGAACCGTCCACCTAGTATTCCCTTCGTGCATGTGGTGAGTGCTAGTATTACAATTCCACTACCTCTAGTTGTCTTTAGTTCACTTTTTGAGGGTTCCTTCTTTCATAAACATTGAAACCATGATAGTTATAAACGTATTCAGCTTATGTAGAGACGTTATATATTCACATTTTTGCTACTATTGACCTTCGTAAGATATACAGTCACTTCAAAAAATAGTACCTATAATTCAAAATCGGAGAGTTTTATTTAATTTACTCGAAATTTAAAGGCCCTAATAATAAAATAAGGAAATAAGGCAATCAGTTGTGACACTATTGAATTCGATTTTCGATACTGGAAGGAAAAATGTTTGTAATGGAAAACCTGTGCTTCTGAACACAAGAAACTAGAGGTTCCAAACCCAAACGAATCCAGAAAATAGAGTTAGAACCTTTTTACACATGTTTTCGAGTGGCTTCAGCTATTCATGAGATTCAGCGTTGTACAATTGAACCCTTTTACCACTCGATTACAAAAAATGCGACAGTAGCGTACCAAACCTTTGTTTCAAATTTATCGACAAGCCTCTTCAGTTTTCAAAACAAATGCGAATATCACCCTTGATAAGGGACCTTAAGAGCCATGGGGAGTAATTTTCCAGCCACTTTCATATTATCAAACACTAATGTGACGATACCACAGCTCTGCATGATTCATCACTTACCGATATCACACAGTGCGATGGCCCTTTCTTACATTCTATTTGGTGTCGTTAATTGTGATCTTAGTTACGACATACAGTAATATATTTTTCCATTGTTTCATTATTATAGTGCAGCATCATCCTCATAATTGTGGGTGCAGCCTCGAGGCTGCTGTGATAGGAGAGGTGTTAGGGGTGATGTAACGCATACCGCCAAGACTAAGTCGTTTTCAAGGGAGATCGGATGGATACATGTTCACAACCATTAAGCCTTTCCGGAAAAGAGCACAGACAGCTTGACTATCGCGTTGTAATCATCAACTTCATGACGACCCTAGAATTAAATTCGAGCTAAGTCATCTGACACGCGCAGCTGCCTATTTTCATAGTTTTGTGAACTATTAAACCTTTTTATGAATCTTGCCATCCACGATCGGCCTAGAGCCAGATATGAAAGCTAATATACAACCAATCTGCTTGTGTACCATTAGAGAAAAACATCCCCTTTTCACAACCGCAGTATAACCTTCGCTACTTGTAGACGATGCAAATGATTGGAATTGGAAAGGAATGGAGAATAATAAAAGGCTGTGCTTTTGATATACTAGGAAACGCTAATCCTATTGTTAAAATACTACCCTTTTTGTAGTACGCATGTGTAGAAACCTATTTCTGACCTTTTGGCACATTGAAAGTGAATACACAACGAATGTCTAGGAAAGCCTTGTCGGAGATTTTTCTTAGAACACAAAAGATTTTTTATCATTGTCCACTCTTAGCATGTTTATCCATGCTCTTTTCTGACGATTTAGCCTTAGCGTACGTCAAACGCTTAAACCAGACGTGTGAAAAACACCGAGATATCTTCCTCAAAAGCAGAAATAACTACTGAAGGGAAGATCATTCATTCAAAGCGCAGATCATCAACATTTTTATAGTTAAAAGAATGGGTATGGTGGGGGAGGTCTTCGATTCATGATTGCCTTGATCTTCTGCTTGCACCACGACTCGTGCTGACGTTCATGAAGGTAGTAATCGGCGCGATATTGTTTAGCCTGATCAACCGGAAGCGATACCATCTTTTGATTATGTTTGATTATTCGCTCAACATCTGTCTTCATGTACTGCTCCACAAAGGCGGCGACTTCACCACCAAGACCGACAAGCAACTCAACAACGGCTGGATCCTCAACCTTGGAATACTTGTAAAACTCTACTAACACCCGATGCCGTGCCCAAAATAGTTTAGATCGATCGTGAAAATAAGCATTACGGAGAGATTTCATTAGGCTTCGGAAACACTTTTGCTGTGGTGTCCAGCCACTAGCGGAAACGGCGCGCTGCGCGACCTCCACCAGCGGTGGACTTGCGCTAGAGGCCATTGTTCCGTTTGCCCTTTAAATAGCTTGGAATGGGTTGAGCTCTCAAAAAGAGCCTCCTACAAGTAAAAGAAACAATTGTACGAGGTGTATTAAAAAGGCGTCAACCTGGTCCTCTGATACTATTTTTGTTTTGAAGTTGAATCAAATGTAAATAAAACGGAGAAAAGAGCTTAGAGCATCCTGCGTGTTTGTGGCCTCTCCTCTTTCTTACAAAGGGAAAATTAAGTCCAAAGGTAAATGCATCACCTACTTCTTTCTTGGAATATTTCTGTTCTTCCTTCGAGCATCACATAATCTTTACAAACCAAACAACAACAACCTCCTTTTTTCAATTCAAATTATCAAACAGGTGCCTTAAAGGGCCTTCTGACTCCAAACGAGTTCTCCACAGGCCACTTAAGGTACCCTACACAGTTCATTCGTAGTGCTCCATTCAATCCTCGTCAGAAACTTTCCTGACCAACACTTCACGAATTGGATCGATTTTGGACTTATCAATTCCACACACTACCTGTATCATCGAACCAAGCGAAAGGTGCACGACAACCTGCAACCATTTTTGTTGAACGGGTCGTGGAAGTGAATAAAGTGTCCTCACTTTTTTTGTGGCGGAGGTAGGAGAGGGGGGGGGGGGGGAAGGGGGGGAAACAATGTGCATCTACAACAACACCGCGGCCTATGCAAACATGGCGCTCCTCGTTTGGTGTCGGCAAGGAAGCCTCAGGCCTGAGGTACCTCACGAATTCTCATTTCCATAAACATAACATAGGTAAAGTAAATAACGCGAAACAGTCCATAACTTTATCTATAGAAAATAAGAGCGAAATAAATAAGGAGCATAACGGCGAAATTTGTACATTTTACATGTATTCAGCATCCATTTACCATTTAGCACACTCGATGGTGCATTAATCGCACGTGAACTATTAAAAGTTCTTCGCTTTTTTATCATTCTGAAACCAAAAGAGCAGAGAAACTACTAAAAAAAAAAAGAGGTGGGGGTGCGGAGAAGAACAGGAAAAACAGCAACTACCCTTGCAGGATAATAATAAAAAAATATAGGCCGGTAGAAGCGTCTTCACTCCCACCCCCTCCCCCATGCGAGGTTAAGATGACGTTGGCGTCCAATGCCGCGTCCGCCAGGCCTCAAATCGGCTAAGATCCTCCGCGGTAACACTCGGGATGAACCCCTGGATCGCCCGCGCGATGTGGGAGAGGCGCACCGGCGGGAGCAGCACCCGCTCTGGGCGAACCCCGCGCGATGGGGAGAGCCCCCGCAACGCCCCAGGGTGCGAGGCGGGGCAGGGGACGTACCAAAGACCCCCCGGGGAGGTTCCCTCCCCGGTTGGGCGAGGGATTTGAGAAGAA
>HF955062.1:1477776-1491847 GCA_000582765.1 Phytomonas sp. EM1 | reverse complement strand
GTGGAGGGGGGGGCGAGGGAGGGGGGAGGGGGGGAGGGGGAGGAGGGGGGGGGGGGCCGTTCCGCAGCCCCGCCCCGGGGAGGACGAAGACGTGCGGGACGTGGCCCCCGGCATCGCGCGGGAAGGCCACATAAGGGGTCTCGTAGCGCGTCCGTCGTCGCGTGGGCTGCATCGGTGGGGCTTTTAGTATAGGGATGAGGATGGGGTCGCGATGGATCGATGGAGGGTTAGGGGGGGGTCTCACTCGTTGGGTGTCGGGGTGCTGAGGGCGCTTCGGTCGGATTGGGGTGGGGTGGGATTCGTTTGGGGGGGTTTCCGTTCACTCGCGTGGGTTCGGTGGGTGGGGCATGAGGTACGCATACCCGGTTCGCCTCGATGGGTGGGGACTGAGGGAAAGGCTGGGATGGAATGCTATCCAAGAAGAAGAAGAGGAAAAAGAAAAATCAAAAAACACCTATGAGGGCCATTCAGGAGGGTGGAGGACAACCTCGTGCAGTTTGAATCGATTGGTGGGGTGTTTTACTGCCGGCACGGTCGCTTGTTTAGCGGCATTCCTTTTTTTAATCTCGTTTTTTTTTTAGCGAACCGATGCCCATACACACCTCTGCTCATACGCGAGATGCCTTTGTGTCATTCGATTCTCACCCATGTGAGATTGCTTTCATGTATTCAATAGCATCAAACCGCGGCATGTCGAGGGGATACTTTCGCTGAAGAGATCGAAGATGATATCCAAGGCATTTCTCACGGCGTATCATACGCCATAGCGCTTCGTCCGTTTCGTGGGTGTAGCCCAATACGTGCAGGAGCGCGTGGACGAGGGCGGCTTCTAAATATAATTCCAATGGAAGGTTCTTTTGAGGTCGACGCATGGTGCGATGCCATATATACTCAACGCAAAAGTAAATCGTCCCGAGATCGACAAGCTCATCGCGGATGGCGCGCCGCGCCTGCAGCGGATCGGGCTTCATTGCGTGCGTGTAAAGCAACGCCGGGGAGGGCGCTTGAGCGTCGTCGTTGCCTGTGCACGCGCGTTTGGTACTAGAAAAGAGGATTTCGTTGATCGTTTGATTGGTTTCGTTGACCTCGGAAAAGGTGAGAGCGTCCGTCGGCTTGCAAAGCCCTCGCGTGAGGTGGTTAATGGATTGCATCTTCTGTGAGGATACAAGAATTAAGTCGAGGTGAGCATCCCAGGGTGCATTCTCCAGCCAAAGCACCGTCATCACTCGACTGCGAATCCCTTTGAGCAAGGATGGAGTGGCACCTTGGATGAGCACATTCGGAAATAAATTCTTGTAGAGCATTTACGCATTTGTCGACCAAGTCGCGACGATTGGGATGTGTGCTCGTCGTATGATCTTTTTTCCTTTTCTTTTTGCACACGTATCTTGGGAACCGCACATAAACCGGACTATGAATCGTGAGGGAGGAATAAAATGGAACATATCGGGTGAAATACCAAAAAGAACTCCCATACCGTAAAAAATGATAGAAATGTATACAAATAACGTCAAATAAAAAGTCCATTATGGAGCTTTATCCACAATCACAATGGGACTTCGGTTTTATCATGGAAAAGCAACACCATTCTGGAACACGGACTCATAGCGAGGTTAATACTAATACTAATAATAATAACTTCCCAAGAGTGCATTAGCATTAGATAGATTCGTTTTGTACAACCAATAGACCATGAATTACGAGCAACGTTGACGTTGAGATTTCATCCAGCAGCTCTGGGTCTATCATCATGAAAGGCGGGTTTCTGCGATCCAAAAGCTTCGCATCGGAGAAGGGATCAACATTCCACACTAACCGAGAGAATTTTTCCGAGGGACCAGAAGAAGTACTGGCGGTAGCGGGTTTCATAAAGGATTGCGCAAGCTTTTTCGGAGATGATACCTTTGCTATGCCCTCTACTGGCAGCACGCGCGGACCGATTTGCTTGATCATCTCCACAAGGAGGTCGTGCACCCGTTCACGGTAGAAATCCTCCGACAGGATACCCCTATGTAGACGTCGTACAAAGTACACAAAACACATAACATCGGCGTTTAGTTGACGAAGATGTAGTAACGTGATCGTCTGGTTCTCCTTAACCACCCACATAATAGCGTGTATGCATGACTGGATCAGCGTGCATAGCATCAAGTCTATCGCCCCTTCATTCGCACCGCATCGTAGCGAGCGAACCCGTATCTGACGGCAAACATCAAAAAAGGTCCAAATACTTGGGTGCACCCCTTTCACCAGCGGAACAACGCGCTCGATATCCCACGGCAAACTCCAATAGACTGGAAAAAGCACGCAATTTGTGAGGTTCGCCACATACCTCTGAACCAGATCCCCTTGCGCCGCAGATATCGCATTGACAATCGCAGGAAAATCAAGCGAGAGCCTCTCCCGCACGTAGTTCAACGGACGTAGCGAATCTTTTACGTTTTCCGCAGCGGAAACGAGCCGGAGTGGCGGAAGCACCGTCTGAAGTTCCTCCGTGCAGCATTGCAGCTCTTCTACGCACTCCCGTGCTACCACCTCCACGAACTGTTCACTACTTTGAATAAAAACATCAAGAGGGAAGGATTGCATAGAATTACTGGTCGAAGAGGAATCCGATCCTCTCGGGTGGTGAGCGATGCATTCCAAAAGAACGTGCTTGACAACCTCGAAAGAATCGACAACGTGGGTTAGGATGCCTCGTTGAAATCTACTAAACAAGTAGGTTAGATATCGCATCCATAGCGATAGCCACCGCTGTTGTGTTTGATGTTTATCTTCTACAGGCAATTCCAAAGCTATTCGCCTAATGCGAGAGAGAAAAGAAACCTCCATATCGCGCAGCTTGGCAACGACACGATCATCCTGCTTGATCAATCCCTCCTCCAGCATCTTAAGGCAGACATCAACGCGATCGCAATCGTTCAGCTCAGGGCTCGCGGGTGGATGAGAGCTCGCCAAGGCATATTTTTCCTGAATACGCTGAAGCTCTTCCTGCAAAAAGCAAGGGGGTGAGGAGGAGAGGCACGGCATGGCTGACTAGGCCGATGAAAGGTTAGCAACAATGCCTCTCTCTTTCCAAAGTAAACGTTAAAAAATACCCGACGACAACGGAAACAACATAACTTTCGACTCAGAAGCAACTCACCCTCGAATAAGGAATTAAAAAAAACCAAAGTTAAGGAGGAACATCCTGAAGAAGAGTGGTATCGTAGGAAACAAAGCATAGCAGAAGGCATCCGCCCGTTCAAAAGGAGGGGGAAGTGCATGAAACCCCTATTTATCATAAAGGAATATTTTGTTCTCCGTTTTTTCTCTTGTGAAGAGGACTTGGCAAGGATTTAAAAAAAGATGATGAACTCGATTTGCATTAAGGGTAAAACACATAGATGCATCCCTACAAATTACAAAACCGGCACCATTACAAGTTCTTCTTACCCTTTCCCATGATGAACATCTTATCAGTTGTGTCTGAGGCCCCAAGCTGAGATCGCAGCCTTCGTTCTGTTTCTACGTTCAACCTAATTTCCTTCAACGTGGTTTTCATTTCCTCTATCGAAGCATCTATTTCCATCACCGACGCTACGTTTTTCCGAACAATCGAACGAAGCTCTTCTTCTGCATTGTACACACGCTCCTCCAGCTGCGAGCTTTCTTTGGTGTGAAGGCAAATTTCATATGAAAGTCCTTGGAGGTTTAAGTCGCTCTTCAAGGCAGTCTCCTGTGCATCAAGCACCTTGCTCATGATAAGATTGAGCGTTTTCATAGGAGCAAAGGGGTCGGAGTCGTGGAGTTGGCGGATGGTTCGTTGTTGTTGTGGTGATGAATTTAGCTGAAAATGTGGCTCTGCTTCGGAAGTCCAGGGGGAAGAGGGGGATGCCAAGTTGGTTGCGTTACTCCCTACCCTTCTTATGTGCAGCGACCCGCTCTGATTGTTACAAATGGAGTTGCTAATCTCATTTTCGTAAACCTGACGCATTGCATCGAGTTCATTTTTGATGACCGTTGCGTATTGCGTATGAGAGGCCCGGAGCTTGGCATCGTACTTTGCGGAAACGCTCTTCTTCTGCCAAAACGGATCCTTCCCGTTGTTGTTGTCGTTTTCGTCCGAGAAGACGGGATCCTCGCGGCTTGGATAGCGTACGCGGGTGGTACTCCCCGAGGCGAAGTCAAAAACCATCACCACCTGATGCACAAAGGCATCACTGTAGTAATCCCATATTTGTTGCGTGAGCAGGTTGATGGAAAAGAAGTGCTGTTTGGCGATGCAATGCTCCTTCGCGTGCATCGCCTGATATCGACTGCACCCGACGTATCCACATATCAGGCAAATCCACGGATCCCCGGATTGCTTGCAGTCCTGGCATTTTACCTGTTTTTGCGCGATGGTGCTCGTCTGGGAGTGGTGTAAAATCTGGCAAACGACGCAGCGCGAGGCCGCCAAACACGTGCAGCGCTGCCCACTCAACGCACAGCAGCAGGTGACGGCATCGGGTGGAAACCCCGTCAACGACGCCTCCAGGCGATCCGCACAGAGCACGCAGGTGGGGATGAAGTAATAATCCTTTCGATACCACGAAAGACTCGTATCCGACGGCGGGGGCTCGCAAGGGTAGCACTGGATGTAGGTCGGGCTCAGCCGCATTTGGGGGGTTTGCCGTGAAACCTCCCCGCATGCCTCGATCGCCGCCAACGCCCCTTCCACGGAGCCGCACCGCAGGATCAACAGGGCCGCCCCGGAGTGAACGCAGAGCCCGGCATCCTGGATGGTGTATTCCTCCTCACCACCGGTGCCTAACATTTCGCAGAGGAAGTTGGAGATGGTCTCGGGGGCGCCCTCCGCGAGCTTTCCCCGCTCACACGCGTCGGCGGCGGCGGGGAAGACGAGCACGAAGTGTTTGGTCGGGATGAACGGGACGAAGAACTGGCCTTTGTATTGCAGCCGCCGCATAAGACGAATCACCCCCACCCGGAAGAGAATCGGCTGCGAGGCGAACCCCGCTCGCACCGCGGCCGGACTGTCGAGGCGGACGCTGAGCTTCTCAGGCAACTCCTCCTCAACGAGGTAGCGCAGCATGTGCTGGGGATTGAGAAAAGGAGTAGTCAAAGCAGGTAAAACTAAAAATAAGAATGGGAGAGGAAAAAGGATTGTATATATATATGTGTGTGTATATATATTTATATGCGCGTGAAGATAGTGAATGAAGAGTATTACGTATGTCTTAAAGTCTTTGCTTGAAGTGTGAGGTTACTTCTTTTTTTTTTTGCAACTATGAAAAGATAAAAGCTTTTATTGCTCAGTATATAATTCAAAACCCTTGTTTGTCAGAAAGTCTCCGTAGGCAGCTGTTGAAATCCATAATATGGGTATAGCGAGGGGAAGGGGGAGAAATAAAACTTATTGTATACTTCACTTGATGGAATCACACCATAAGCTTCAGGATGGTAGTTTTTTAAATATATATATTTTTGAATTAGAGCATAAGACACTCTTGCCCGATGCAGATTTTTTTTTTGTCAAACCGAGAGTGAAATGGAGAGGTCCATATTTCTCCCATACGCTCTGCCGACTAGTACTTCGTCCGAAGGTTCAGCATGGCAGGGCGTTTGGGGCGAAGGGCGGGGTTGGTTTCACCCGGCAAAGGATCCCCCCCGTCGTTACCCACCTCGTAAAACACGCCGTGATCTGAACTTCTCGTGCGCGTGGGCGGCTCTTCCCTTTCAGCTTTCAGCGATATACTCGCGCAGACCTCGCAGCCGCCGCCGCGCACCACGCGTTTTTCAACGCTCATTTCGTACGAATGGCCGCAGGCGGAGCACTTCCACCACACCGGCATCACGTACCCAATACCAACGATCTCGGGATAAAGATGCATCGGATTCTTTTCATAATTCCACTCCGCGGCGATGTCTGGGGCCGCCGTGCACAGACGTGTCGGAAGATGAAAACGCTTGCCCATGAACATCTCAACACGCTTGCGGTTGGAAATCGAAATGTAGGATGCCTTAAACCGCACAGAAGCGAGCACCGCAATGCCCGCGGTGCAACCAAGAATGTATTTATTTCTCAGCATCCCATCAGCGCAAAGTGTGCCTGCAACCAACGACCGGTAAAGCTAACTTGAAAATGTTGTCAACGCTAGGCTTTGTGGACCTGTGCTGTGATTTGGGGTGAAGCTAATTTTCTATACGTTTTGTATTTTAAGATAGGGAGTTTTTGCACTTTTCCAGAGCCAATACATATACAAAATGCAGACCAAGGGAAGGGGAAAGCCCCATCCAAGACATTTAATACCAACTATCCAGAAATCGATATATGGGAAAAGATCGCCGTATGCGGGAGTCTATTCTTCTACTCTTTATGCAAAATATTCATTCTTTTTCACCGATGTACACCCAACAGGGGTCTGAAACCGGGAAAATTATGCAAATACGTATGCATGTTAACTAAGTCCGCACCTTTTGAGCACACTGCATAATCTCATCAACACTTTCATCGTCGTCGCTAATCTCGACAATGTCTAAACTCTCTTTTGAATTCATGCAATTCTCCTTAGCATCCCTAGTGGAAATATCCCCCCCGTTGTGGGGATGTTTTTGCGACTTCAGCTCCTCCTTCGGGGATGCTATCGTTTCAAAAGCGATGTGTTCATTCAAGATACGTGGACGACTCATGCAAGTTGCCTTCCTGACGAGCTTTGAACATTGCTCCTTAAAAGTTGTGACGAGCGGCTTTAGCACCGAAAAATGGCTAAAAAGGGTTTCTTGTTTTACTTTACTATCCTTGCCTACCTTTAACTTCGTTAGGTATTGATGCGTTGGTATCAAATTTGTTGATGGATGCTCAACCGCACTACCGTTTGGGCGGAAAAAGCGAGAAATCGGCTGGGTATTGGAAAAGCGCGTCGAAAGACGCGGCGCATTTTCCACAAACAACGATTCGTGTGCACGGTATTGCCTAAGGGAGACCGTTGGAATCACCCGGCGAGGGTTGACAAGCTTCACGAAGCTCAATAGCTCAGAAAAGCTGCAGTGCTCACTATAAGGCATTTTCAGCACCCACACATGATCCTCATGAACGCGATGGAGGCGACATTTTTTATTCCATCCGCTGGGGTCGAGCGCCAGGACCATGTTATATGAAGTTAGATCTATTCCAAGGCCTTCGCCGAGGCCTAGCAGACTGTTACTAGACATTTTTTTATCGATTTTCGAGCTTCTTTTGCTTTTCATCTCACTGGAACGGCGTTGTTTAATCGGTCGTCCACAAGCGCGTGCTAGCGCCTGGTAAGAAACGGAGCCGAACGGCACGAGGAAAATGGAGAGGAAATAGCGAACCTCCGATCTGCCAGTGGGGTTGTTGCCATGATTGTTCCCTGGTGGGGGGCTTTTCGTCGGAAGTCGGATCTCGTAGTCCGATGGCCGGACGAGAACGAGCTCCTCCTCAGGTTCCGAATCCTCAGGCCCATCTGGAAGCGAGGATCCACCTATTGGCGATCCATCCGAGGTTGTTTCACATGTTTCAGAGGATGAGCTCGTGCCGTGTAGGTTCACAAAGCGCTCTTCGTGATATGCCATCGCCGTCAATGCGGAGTATTTGCGCTCGGTCGCATAAATCGGTACAAACGGCCTTGCTTGCCCTTCCTCTGTTGAAGCTTCTAATAGGGGAAAGTGCTCTTGTAGGGCAAATGCAACTCGCTCCTTGCCAATGGAATAGGTTCCAACCAGTACCGCACAGTGAACCTCATCCAAGTTCGTATTACTCTCGTTCAGCTGCGCTGAACTGCTGCACACGGCCGCCGCGTTCAAACGATTTGCTTTCTGCAGAAGTAGTTCTTGTAATGCTTCCACCGCGTGCTGGGTTACACTATACTGGCTAGGGAAGTTGAAGGAGGGATCACAGAACGTATTGTCAAGGAATAGCGTCTCCACATTCCCCCGGACGGCCTGAAGATACGCGTCGTCCTCAATGAATTGCTCGTAGAACGGCAGCTTTACGCTGATTTGCTTCGATAGGGGATTCGGGGTGGACTCCATAGAGGCCTTGGACGATGGAAAAGAACATAAGGAAGGGGCTGCCGCTGCTCGCCACGCGGCCTCGGAACCGTTAAAACGGAAATCCCCTGTGTGAATAATTGTGCCGAAGCGGTGAGATTTGAACACAAACATCACCGCCCCAGGGCAATGATTGGCTGGGATCAGAAATACCGTGAAGACCTCGGAATTGGGGCGCCCACCCGGATAACCATCTGCGTTGGCATCGTATTCGCCAAGGTAATCTCCATTGGAAAGCAAAAACACATGCTCTTTTCCGATGTCCAACACACACAGCTGTGAAGCGGGAACACCGAATTTCAGCTGTAGTAGCGCGATTGTTGGGCGGCTGCCAAAAATCAATCCGTGTTTCCACCCGCGGACGATTCCTGTGTAATGATCAGAGTGGAAATGACTAAGAAAGTAGAGGATTTTGACTTGGGTTTGATCTTGATCAGTTGCATTTCCGTCATTGCTATAGTGATCCTCGTCCTCCAAGATGCATACCTCGTCATTTAGGTTGGACGACCATGTATTTTGAAGCCATTTTTTATGTCGCCCGGCATACTGGAAGCCGTCGACAAGTACGCAAAGCGGTTTTTCACAGAATATTTGTCGTGTTCGCAAATAACCTTGAAGGAAGTCGTCAGAGCCATCTGTTGATACATTTTTCATTGACGTCTACGACGCTATCACCAACGGTCAATAGAGAAGACCTAGAAAAATAAAAAGTGGTGAGAGAAGCGCGCACAATGCTATTAATGGTTCCAATAATAACACCTATAGATGTAGGATCATTTGTTAATTCACATTGCATCCGCCAAGGATCGTGTATTTGTATTCAGACACGGACGAGCGAAAACCCAAGCTAAGGAATAAAAGCCAAAGGTAAGTTCTCATTGAATAGAAGCCCTCAAGACCACCCTAGTTTCATCCCCGCCGTGCTTGTTTGAAACAAAAAACACAATGACAGCAATTGTAAAATTCATCCTATTTCCATAGCTAATATAGAAACAACAATCATGCATTTGATACAGGCATTGTTTGTCGAGCTACCTGCTTCCTCGTAGAGCACAGAAGTAGGATAGTAGCGCGCGCAGCTCAAGGGAAATCGCCATATCACGCCGGTTTTGATTGAGCTCCCCCAGAATCGACTCAATGGCGACTTGCAAGGTGTCATCGGTGTGGTCTAGGTTACCGTAGCGCGCTCGCAGCGCGGGGTCGTGGATATCGGGAAATGAAATCGCCATCGATGACCTCACCACATTTAAAGAGGGCGGCACCACGCTACTGCTCGCGTCTGAAGCGTTATGGCAGGAGGTGGTTAGCAGCGTGTACTGCGATCGACCCCCACGGTTGGGTTTTGTCGACGGCGGCGCTCCCTCCTCTTCCGCCACGGCGAAACCGTCTTTGAACCCTCGCCAGGAGGGGCCCGCCTGAGGGGCTTCGGAGCCCCTTTTCTCTCCCACGTGGAGCTTTAGCCCGATGAAGCTATTCTCGCGTGAGTTCGAGTACGGTTTCGTAACGTTGTAGACGTGGGTGTTGTTCTGGTAGGGCTGCTCGTGGAGGTAGGGGGACCAGGAAGGGCCGTCGTGGGGCTCAGGGTCGTGATAGAAGGGCGCGATTCCGTTTCGCTGCTGCTGATAGGCGGAAGTGCTGAACGACGTGGATCGCGTTTCCTCGCTGTGACCGGGGAGGGTATCCTCTTTTCGGGTGAGGCTGCCGTGCTCCGGGGGCTGGGAGACTTCCAAAAAGGAATTCGCATGCCAGCCTTGCCAAGGAATCTCCTCCTCCTCTTGCGGGACGACATACCACTGAAGGTCGGGGTCTAAGGGAGTGGTGAGTTTGGGAGGTTTGGGGTCGATCGCTTGCGGAGGGTTCACCCGTGAGGCGATGTCGGGAAGCTCGAGTGGTTGCATGACTTCACGACTCTGTGAGTTTGCTTCTTCCTCGGTGGCGCAGGAGATGCGTCCTACCGATTGGTTCGAACCCCAGGTTTTCCCAAAGTACACCGCGCCGCTGCTAGCCTCGTCATCTGCCTCCGTTTCCTTGTCTCCTTCACAATTGCCTAACCTGGGCGCCTGGATCGGTGTTGATGAAGTGCAATGCCGAACACCATCCAAGTTGTTCCTGTTGACGACCTCCTCCTCTTCCAGAAAAGATTCTTCCTCGCTTTCTTCTTCTTCTTCAAACGTTGGCCTCGTTTCAACCATAGTATCCTGGATGATTCGCAGAAGCGAACTTATCTGAATCGTTTTACTCTTCAACTCGGATTCCGCAATACTGGGTTTGTACAGCTGCGTTTCTAACTGATGGATGTTGCGTCCGACAATCATCTGGTATCGAATAAAGAGGGCGTGCCGAGACAGCTCCTCTGCGGTCGGGCGCTGCTGTGGGAAGAATGCCAGGCAGCTTTTTATCAAACTTCTCCACAGTAAAGTTTCCTCTGGAAGTGTCGGCAACGTCCACCGCTGCTCCATAAGCTTCTCGAGCTGAGACGGACGACTCATACTGCGCAAGAGGTAGGTCTTTGCATTGCCCTCAGGCATGTGCTGTCTAATATCTTCCTCGCTTGGCGTGCCCACAATCGAGAGAATGATCTCGAGCTGCGAGCTAGCCATCACACCGTTCCATACGCCCTGGCTATCAAGCGCCGTGGGCATCTTAAAAAGGGTCTCACCGGTGCACATTTCATATAAAATGCACCCCAGCGACCAGATATCCATGCTCGGCTGGCTGAGAATCGCACAGGTGATGATTTCTGGTGGGCGATAGTTCCGCGTGCAGACGTAGAAGGTGTCGCTACTCTGCATGTTACGCGCAAGCCCAAAATCAGCGATACACAGAGACGAGTAAAAGGCATTTTCCGTGTTCAAACGCACAAGCACGTTGTCTGGTTTCAGGTCTCTGTGAACAATCCCACACTTATGCACCCAATCCAGTCCAAAAACAAGTTGAAATGCAAAAACCGCTGCCACCTGCTTTAAAAAGCCCTCGCTTAGTCTGTGTTGCCTTTGACCCGATCCAGAGCTCAGTAAATTTATAAAGTAGAAAAGATCCCCCTTCATGAGGGGCAACACAATATGCAAACTGAAGCCTTCATCCTTCCTTATCGTTGAGATCTCTTTGGCGAGGTAATCATGGTGCATTATCGCCTTCTCATTCTCACTTAACCCTTCATAAAGTGGGCCCGTAACATCAAGGCTCGGGGCGTATGGTTCAGGATTGCTGACCTGTGAAGTGACGCCGCCTCGACATCGCGTTACGAACATAGCAATGAAGTCGATGACGTGTGGATGGGCATTGTGCAAAAACCTCATGATATCGACCTCACGAATCATGCGCTTCGATTCATGCTGAACAAAGTATGGGGGGATGGTTTTAATGGCAACTGTATTGCCTGTGACGAGATCAAGGAACTCTTCAACCATCCCAAAGCCACCTCTACCGATTTCCCCTATCCGTTGATAGCGTCCAACTAAAAGGTTAAGCATTATGTCAATGTATTCTCGCGGAGGAGGGGGGAGGGGATATATATTACTACGCTATATACACCTCTTCGGGGTGTTGAGGTAAAGGCTCGTAAAGCTATTAACGTTTGAATCCAAGCATACAACAAAGTCGGATCACAACGCTCTTCTTTATTTTTACCTCAGAGTACTGAACGACAACAATGAAGCACTGAATCAACCGACCGTCGACGAAAGGAAACGGGGGGATATTATAATGACCGAAGTACCGGAGACTCGAACAATGCAAAATATATAATTTGAGCAAATCCAAGCGTCGTATAACTCGGCTGAAAGGAACGACCGTCTAAGCCAACCTTTTTGAATAAAATCGCTTCTTCCGTAAATATAACACGCCAACCCCAAGGAGAAAAGTACATTTGAGAAATAGCTCAGCACGATGAAAGGTAGAACATACATCTAGGAAAATTATTGAATGCCAACGTTGGCTTCTTAATATATATATATATATATATATGATTTTGAATGAATGGAATACATTAGAGCTCAATGTCTCTTTGCAGTCCAAGTATGGATGTGTCTAAATAACCACAATTCGTGAAACTCATTCGTGGGCTGCAAAGAGGTCGGGCATTTTCCTCTTTTTCGCTTTAGCATTAATGTATACCTCTATTTCTTACAAGATAATGGTGATAATTTATTAATCATATTCATCTTCCCTCTTTCCTCCATCTGCACATCCCTTTTCTTTTTTATAATCTAACCACTACCTCCGACGTATGCCCTATGTTTGCGCGCTGCAGTATCTGTTCCACATGTTTACGTTCAGCTAGTTGACCGTAAGCGACGCGCATCGCGCGAATAGAGGTGAATAGAGTACTTGCAGTCTCTTGAAGTAGTAGGCTGGGATGCAGGTAACCTGCCTCATTCAACTCTTCCAGAAATCCGAATGCCGTCTGCATGAGCTCCAAACCCTCCGTCTTGTTGTCGCTGTTAAGAAGGTTCAAAGTTACATCCTCGACAAATACCTGAAGCAGCCACATAACGGCGGATAAACACTGCCGCGAACGGTGAACGACGGCCCCGCCATGACGAATCGCGCGTTGCGTCAAAGTGACGAGCTTGGTCATCAATCCTATCTCATTCTGCGAAAGTTGGAAAAGGAGGGTCCGATTCCCATCGCCTGCTTTAAAAGTCGCTCGCGCGGCTTCAAGAGCGCTGACCGACTTCGCGTGCTCCTTCGAAAGAGCTCTCGCCTCACTAAACACATACCAAAAGACGGCTTCACTCCATTCCTGTGCGGAAAGGGGCCCGGATACCGGTTCCACCGGCACCTTGGCCTCTGAGCACCCCCCACCTTCTATCAGGGTAAACCGTTTCCCCCCGGCGCCGATGCTGCTGCTACTGCATGGTTGGCCATTTTTGGTTGGATCCTCAAGGGCGGGCATCACCCGCTGCATCAGAATACGACTGACGTCCGTGATCGCGTTCAGCTCCGGCTGTGGAGTGGTCAACCAAAAGCCCACGCAGGCCTCTAACCCCTTAACCAGGACCTTCATATAATCCTCCGTGGTGTAGGCGTGCATTGCCTCCCATAGAATCTGTTCCGCCGTTTTGTTATGGGTAAGCAGCTCGTCTCCACCAATCTGCTGATCGAGCAGCATCTGGACGGCAGTCCGTGTGGCAGGGTTCGGATCCAATTCCACAAACATGCGAACTAAGCGGGCCTCCTGCTCCTCAATCTGCTCCCGCGACATCTCCTCGTGCTCAAATTCGGAATCCCGCACGGCGCGCACGAACGCGGCGTACACCTGCGCGCGATGCTGTGGATTGCGCAAGCGCCTTGCCATGGCCACCATTGCGCGGAGACCATCCTCGAAGGGATACAGCGGAAGCAGCGCGAGGCTCATGGAGTACTGCGCCATCGAAAACGACAGCGAGTCCCCTGCGTGGGCTTGCACGTCATAGAAGCTGATTTGCTCCAAGTAGGCCGTGTCGAGGACGAGCAAGAGATGCGTAATCAAACGCGTCGCCTCGCGATTCCCGACCTCGGGGCGGATATCAAACCAATAGTGCTCATCATAGCCCCCGCCCAGCGATAGCATCTGCAGAATAAAACGCAGCTCTAGCTGCTCCTCGAGCTTGACGCGAGATAGAAAGTTGTGCGCCTTCACCCGTTGCTGAAGCCCCACCACGAGCTTCCGAGTGAAGGACTCCACCCAATCCTCCTCACACCCAACCTGTTGCTCGATGTACGCCGCGTACGGCTGCTCCACCGGCACGTTCGCGTTAATCAGCGTCTTCGTGAAGGCCACCACGAGGGAGCAACGGAGGAAACACCAAAGGGTATCCCGCCAGCTGTCATTCCCCGCAAAAGCCGGCTCGAGGACCTCCAGATGGCCGGAAAGAAGGGCGCCGATGACGGCGTCGAGATCCCCCCCTCGCGGGTCGCGGGAGTCCGCGAAGAACTGGGCAACCGCCCGCAACCTCGCCTCGTTGCCGGACCACCCCCCGTCCTCCTCGCCATTCGCGTACTCGCCAAAGAGGGGCACGTGGGCGGTCTGGGCGAA
>HF955062.1:1417055-1461873 GCA_000582765.1 Phytomonas sp. EM1 | reverse complement strand
TCCCCTTCATCGCCTTCCTGCCTGGATTCGTTTGCGTCGGGTTTGAGGGGGGGGAGGGGGGCTTCCCCTCCCACCTCCTCCCCTGGGAGGGGGCCGAAGTGGAGGTGGTAGGCCTCGACGACGGCCGACACCATATCCTCCGCGCTCTCATCGCTCGGGCTGAGCGCGGCGATGCGGAGAAGCCATTCGAGATGGAGCAGGGAGTCGTGGCCGGGCTTCTTCGTTTCAATCCAGTGCTGATGCCATTCAAACGCCGACGTGAGGTCCTTGCCGACCGCGCATAAGCGCATAAATTCCGAAAAGCTTTCCTTGCCCGGCTTGTGGTTGTGATTCAGAAGATTAAAGGTTTCGTGCGCATAGCGGTAGGCCTCCTTTTTGCTGGATGACGTGTTGCGAAGCTGGACAATGGTCGTGCACCACGACAGCAAACGCGCACAGTGGTGATCCTGCAGGAGATTGTTTTGCTGATGAAGTCCAAACGCAAGATACCACGGCCGCGGCTCATGCGCTAGAGCTTTTCGGATGACCTCAAGGCCCTGTGTGGGTACCCACCGAGAAAAATGTTGAGAGTAATCTTTACGCGCCTTAATACCTCCCCACATTCGTATTCAAAGCCGAAGACACCTAAATCCGTCTCACACGCTTATGTCTGTATTTGGATGAATAATCTACAGCCTAATCTACTGTGTTGAAAAAGGTGTACGCATAAAGTGTGTTCCCCTAAATATATGGTAGGTAAAACAGCAACCCATACGTCTCTTGGACCACTCAAAGAATTAAAACATGAGGAAGAGAAAGAAAAGGATTTTTGACCTCGCCCATTCGCGCCTTGTGCATTCAGGTACTCTGGAAGCGTTCACTAAACGCGAGAAAATGACAAAATAACATATATATCTGACATTGAAAAAATAAGAATTAATACCTGTTCAAAAAACCCATAATTTTAAGAGTTAAGTTTGTGAGGAGACAACACTTTCACAACAATCCGTTTTCGTTATTGTCTTATTGTGTAAAGACAACTTCAACGTATGTTATAATTGGGCAAAAGAATGATCGCAGAGATACACCCTCTTTTTGCAAAGTTGTCAAGCACAAAATTTATAAGACACATCATCTCCCATCTATGCAATCATTCGAAATACCCAACGTACAGAGGAGCTTGACGTTTAGAAACTCAATAATTAAGACTCTTATCTGAAAACAATAGGTAGCCTATTATTGTCTGTTTCATACATTTCTAGAGTTCATTTCAATACAGGAAGGACGCTGAGCACCTCTTACATGAATGACTATTGATATAATGGATATTTTTTGTTGTACCTTATTTAGTCCACTTTTTTATTGTTTGCTTAATTCTTCATCGTCGCGAATTTTCCTAATTAACAGTCAATAATTTATCTAAAAGCTTATAGTAATACGAAACTATTGAGAACAACTTATTTATCTGCATGAGTATCAACTATTATTCCACAACTACATTTCGTTGCTACAATTCTAGTCATTCGATGGAGGGGTGTGTGCCAGCAGGCACCATGGTAGCAAAGTTCGAAAGCGAGAATAATAAGGTAAAAAAAGGGAAAACGTCTAAGCGTTATCCATTTTAATGTTAACACTTACTATTCATGGAATGTACCCAGTAAACACACAAAACGCAGCATACCACTGCAAAGTACATAACAAAAGTCAGCGTACATAGATAATTAAATGGGTCTTTGCACCCTCGTACATATCCTTTTAGTGCTTTCGCTTTCTTAGAAAAGTTAAACCTACAGCTCCAACAAGACCAACCATCCCGAGGGTAACCAGAGCCAACTTCACAAAGGATTTCTCGGGAGTGTCGTTCGGTGTGGGGACTGCTTTAGCAGCCATCAGTTCCTCTACACACGCACCAATAGTCTTTTCGATGTCGGTGAATTGCATTCCCAGCTCTTCAATCGCACGACGATTATCGAGAGGTTTACGTTCGCCCAAGTTTCTCCACAAGAAACGCAGGTTCACGCTCTGCGGCGCGTAAATCAACAACGTCAGTAGCTTATTCGCTGAGCGCGTCGGCGGGTTCAGGTGAGGGTACTGCTTTTTGATGATTCTGCTGACCTCCGCCAGGCTTAGACAGGCGTTCGAAATAATGATGCGCTGATCTTTGGCTTCCGGTGACTCCATTGCCCGCACATGGGCCTCAGCTACATCACAGACATCGACGTAGTTCCAGTACAATTTCGGGCAAAATGGGAAATACGAGGGCGCATTGGCCAATCCCTGAATCATCATCATCGCATCACTGGTCTCCTCAGTTCGGCTCGGGCCGATCGTACTTGAGGGCAGTAATACTACTAACTCCACTCCTAACATCTGACGCAACCTCCAGGCTTCTTTTTCAAAGACGATCTTAGCGTAGGGAATAGGATCCGTCTCCGAATTTGCAACCGTGTTCCAGCACCTCTCGTCGAATTTGCCAGACGGCGGCAAGGCGTCGCGGATGTGGAAAACAGAGGTTGCCGCACCGGTGAGAACGACACGCTTTACTGAGGCCTTACCGGCGAGACGGATACCGTCAAAAAGAGCTTGAATAGCATCCATGTGGTACGCTACCGGGCCTTTTTTCTTATCCACCGCTGAGTTAGAGCACCCGCAGTGGATGATATACCGGCAGCCCCGGATAACGTCCCGCAACGCGATCGAATTGTTGATATCAACATTTGCTATGGAAAGACGAGATGCCACATCAACGCTCATTACTTTGTAAAGCTCAGCTTGCTGCTGCTGGGTGACGGGGTTTGAGGTCGCCAAGCGAACGCTGTAATCTGCCTTCAGAAGCTTCGCCACGACATGAGACCCGAGGTACCCGTTTTCTGCTATGACCAAGACATTGGTTCTCGATTTAACACTCTTCACTCGCTCTTTAGCCGTCTCAGAGCTAAGTTGATTCAGAATGGTGCTCACAGGGAGTGTTTGGCGCGGTGCTTGTCCGTTTACGGTTCGAACTGGCTCACCTTGCTCCTCGTCGGAGTAGGCGTCGCCGCCAAACGCATTCAGGTCCAAAGTGCTACCCGAAAATACCTTTTGCAGGGTATGAGCTCCGGGTTGCGGCCGAAGTGGTTCACCATCATTCGTGAAATAGTCTGCTCCAGGGCCCAGAATGTGAGGACGTTCAACTAAATTCGGTCTCACCACAGTTTCCATGTCCTCCAGGGTCAGACAACTACCAGAAAAAACTCGAAACATTTTCTTTTAATATCTCTATATAATGAGCCCCTAGTCTTGAAGGTATTTTGTTTTGGCTACTGAACTGCTACAAAAATCACAGTTGAGGAATTAATGCAGAGCAAACTTAGTTATATTTATTTCTTTCGTTTATTTTTTCAAGCGTGCTCAACCTAGCAGGACAAAATATACAATATTTGTACCTAAAAGGAGTTGAAAAGGAACAATTCCCACACGATATGTATCTTCTACTCCAATATGTGTATATTGTGCTTTTAATTGTTTAGTATAAGTTGAGACGCAGTCCAAATAAAACTAATATACGACTACAAACTGTAACCGTTCACTTAAACTAAATGTGACAGCCTTAAAATGCCGATAACCAATTAATTATTCAATTTAGGATACCTATCTATCTACTTATATAGACAGATAGATATATTTGAAAGAATAAAAAAGAACTGAGAAAAATACTTGTAAACGGAAATAAAATAACAACACATATTAGTATGTCAACCAGAGTGCTAAGGTTAAACTCATAGCTTTAATGGAAATGCAAGTGCACAGATAGGTCATTTTGCGTGCAACTGTTTGTGGTAGGGTTCATTAAAACAATGAAGAATATGAAGCACACTATTAAAGAAGCAATGTGACAATTAACCCGCCAATGAAGCGAAAAGCGTACAGTTTGGCTGCCCCTATCCCTATCATATCCTATTATTTACGACGAAACAAGCTCTCTAGGACGAACCAATCACGGAACCATTTTAAAATCTAATAAACATTAAAATAGGTGTGACTATACAAAAAAAGAGAAAGAATCGCCATATTTCAACCCTTCCCACTGAAGTTCCCTCTCGATGCCTCAGGAGTGTCGAAAAAAGACTTCTTGAGATTCATCAGCGTTTGGAGGGGCGCCGGCGCGCACCGCGGGTGGACGGGGGAAGCCCCGATGGGCCCCCCCCACTCGGTCGTACCCCTCAAACCCATTCGCGTACGGTGGGAGAGGGGGAGGCGGGGTGGCAGTCGTCGCGCGCGGGGTGGTCCCGGTGCGCCCTCGCTTCGCTGTCCCCCGCCGCCTGCGGGAGGATCCCCCTCCTGACGTGGCCCGCCCCCTCTTCCCGGAGAGCGGCGGCGACGGCGTTGTCACAGGGCCGGCTGTGACAGCCTCGCGGTGGGTAGGGCCACCCCTAGCCTCGCCCTCTCCTTGAGTCGCCGTCCCAGCCCGGCCCGCCGTCTCACCCTCCCCTTCAGCCTCGCCCAGGACGAGGGGGCCGAGGTGGGCCACCGGACGGATCGGGAAGAGCCGGTGACTCCGGCCAAGCACCGCGGAGCGGTCCTCCAGCGCCGCCAGGGCGTCGTCCAGCTTCTCGTCGTAGGTCTCCCCGTAGGAGTGGACCGGGGGAGGGGGGGGGTTGAGGTCGACACCGTGAGAGGGGCTCGGACTGGGGTGGCAGACCACGTGGCCACGCCGGTGGCCGCTGGGCTCGTCCTGGGTAGGGGACCCCGACGTGGCGGCAGAACACGCGGGCCCGGCACCGTAGAACCCCTCGTGGGGGGTGCCCTCGATGGGATCGCCTACGTTGGCGGACTGCTTCGGTTCTCTCGTGGGGATACGTGGCGGGACTGTCGTAGCCATGCCAACCACGGTTGCGCCCCCAGCGGCACCTTTCAAGACGAGCTGCGAATTGACCTTTGAGTTGGTCGGTGTGGCGGCGTCGACATCGGAAAAGCCATCATCGTCCCCTGTGGTGCAGTTTTCACTCGAGAAGTTTGAAGCTCGTACGAGAAACTCGTCTTGGTGATGCTGAATCTCTGCGTCCACGATCGCTTTTCTCTTTGAGCACGCCCAAGTCACTCCTAGACTTGATTTTCTCATCCACCAAGCAGTTCGCATAATCTCCATTCGCGCACCTCGCGGGAGTTTAGCCCAGGATAACGCCCTTGTAAGTACGCATTCCTCGATTGGGTAAAGGTGTGGCTGCGGCGTGGGTGATACGCCGTCATTGCTTTTAACTGGATTAAATAACCATAAAGGAGAGTCATTCGCATCTTTGATGGCCTCTCGTGCCCGTGTGATCACTTTTACAGCACCTAAGTGTACCTCCACCGTGTCTGCAATCACTAAAAAATCACCTAATCTTAAGTATGTGCCGATACTCAGATCGGTAGTCACGGAGCTGGCATCGCCATGCTGATTCATTCCCATTCCTACTTCTGAGTCCCCACCTTCGCAGTCTTGACGGCGCAATTTTACTGAAAAATTTCTTTTCGAAAGGTTTTCGACGCGAACGGCATAATTGACGGACGAGTGCACCTTTTCGGGAACTGCACTACTAGAAATCGTTGTGAACTCTAAAAGCCGCCTAGAACATGTAAGCCTATTTCTGAGGGCCCAGTACAAACAAGGAGAGCTTCGCCCCAGCACTATCGACGAAGACGAGGCCGATCCTAGAGGACAGGTATCAGGTGGGGCGTCTGCCCTTGGTTTTATCACAGGTGGAATGAGGAGTTCCACTGCAGAGCATTCTCCACGCTGTCGACCACCGTCACCAAGCGACGACTCAGCACTCACGATCATTAAGAATAGGTGTACTTGAGACATTTCTTGGGATGCCATTGTCATTTTTAAGAGTTCAGACTGCACAGCAAAATCTAACAATTTGAACAATCTAATAAAAAATTAACTCCAATGTGATTCTTGAATATGGTGTAACTATTTCTCACACTCCGAAGTTTATCTCTTAGCTATCCACTAATAATAATAGGTCCAAATTCTATCTTTGAAGAAAATAATCAGAGAACACCAAGTACAACAAATTCAACCGCCTCTGGCGCACGTCCCAGCGTTAAATATATCGCAACAGCAGTGGATCATTTGCTGTGGGCTTTGCATCCCCAAATATCAATTAGAACTCGCGTGGTAAATGCAGTATCCAACTCTAGAAGTATGTTACAGGATGATGGGGTAGTGAAGAAAAGGAAGGGAAATAATTAATTGAGGTAAAATTCTTTCTACCGCATTCAAGATATTGGCAACATTCCCTGGATGTCTCGTTGCCAACGCTTAACCGATTCCACGAAGGGACGCGCAAGATGCGCCAACGCGTCTTCATCACTGCGTCGTACATCTACCGAGATACTCAAAAGCACCACGCCGTCCTCCTTGCTAATGCCGATGGTGCCCCCAGCTGTGTCTCGTCCTAAAAGCGTCCCTTCCAACAACTTCTCATAAAGCTGTAGACGTACTTCCTCGGAGACGGGAAGCCTATCTAACAACATCGCGTACACATGAAGTCGCTCAGATTCACTGTCCAACGTCAGGAATATGTTCAGTTCGTCCGACATATTAATGATGCAGGTGCCCTTGTCATCAAGTTTGATCGGCGGGGCCTCTAATACCCTTGAGATGCCCTCCAGCGAACCCTGCACGAGCTCATCGAGAGACCTCGCCGGTACCGGAGAGACCTGACGCGGATCCTGCTTACTTTGTAACTCCGCTAATGTAAAGTGGAGTTGGCGAATTGTCTCCTCCTTCGCACGAATCTCATCTCGCTGTGATTGCAGCTCAGACTGTAGTGAGGTGATCTGTCTTTGTTGCTCATCTTGGTGACTTTCCCTCACCGCATGGGCCTGGTCGCGCTCCTTGCGCAGAAGGTCCAGCTCCGCAATGAGTTCCGCCTCTTTATGGCGCCACGTTTCATGAGCCGCATCTACAGCCTTTTGCTTTTCTTTATCCGCAGCCTCCAGGGTCTCTTTGAGCACTAGCACCTCCTCTTTCAACTGCCAGTCCGACGTGGCGTTGGCAGCACGCCTTTCAGCCTCGAGTAGCTTTTCCTGCAGCAGCTCGTTTTCGCGTGTTAGGGCCTGATTTTCAGCCTTCAGAACCGGCAGATATCGATCAGTGAGGTGTGAACCCACCCTGTGGCTTCCAGACCTTATTGATATCGCATACTGTTGTCCTTGGTGTGCGTAAGGCGCCAATGAACCGGATACAGAGGTCCGGATACTCTCCGTCTCGTCTGGCATGCTACATCGTCTTGCATTTTGTCCGCCCTCCGGTAGCAATTGTCTGTCCTCGGGTACTTCATAACGGGAAAGATTTCCATTTCGCACCCCTCCCTCTCGGACTGCCTCAGAACGGGCTTCCGTTGTAGATCCGCCACGCGCCAGCTCCGTAGCATTGTCTCGCCTAGAATGACTGGATGCAGGAAGAAAAAGGGCTTGATCTGTGGTGAATTGCGTCGTGAGGTGGCTTTCGAGGAAGTTCCGACGGGCATAATTACTACCACGTGATCTGCGGGATACCCCGAGTCCATCAAAATGAGGATCCGAGTGAGCACCCAATTTATCCTCCCACTCGAGCCTTTCAAGGGGCTGGTATTCTGTGACCCCTTCAGAACCAGTAGACCTGTGTGGAACTCCCTTCGTCGTGACTGTCTTGAAGTTGCATGATGAGTGTAGGGGGGTGATAGGGGATCTAGAAGCCATATCTTCCGGAGTTGGACTTTTGGTCGGCGAAGTCGTTCGCTGACTCGCACAGTTAAGTGAGAGGTCACACGCAGAAGGACTCGCGTGCTGAAGGTGAAGAACTGCATTATTGTAAAGTCCAATGCTATCTCCACTCGAACCTTCTAATAATTTTTTCCCATTAAAAGTGAGTTCCTGCTGTGCTGCGGGGATTCCGATAGATTTCTCAATGTATCGTTTTATCCTCTCGGTGCCCAATAGGCAAATGTCTCCTCGAAAGACAAGTTTGTACTTGCGTTCATTGATCAGAGATTGTATGTACACACATTGCGAAGGCTTTTCCGTGCATAAGCTCATTTTTTATTCAGCAGCAAGAAAGCGAATATGTTGCCTTTTCGAAGATAGTCTCTTTCTCTACCTCTCTATAATGTATATTATGCGGTGTACTTTTGATGGAACTGAATGAGTCAATTGCGCGGTGTATAAAAAAGAGAAAATAAATAAAGGGCAATATGCAAAAGAAGATGATGATGATATTTGCAAATATTTATGTCAGATCTCCTGGAGCTTGGCTCCATCAAAGCTTAAACGAGTATAATACATTCAATGCATCAGCTTAGACATAATAGTATGAAAATTCCAGAAGGAAAGCAGAAGCACAGGTTGAAATTAAGATAATCTACATTTTTTGCTGAGTTGAATGTATGGCCACTGAGAAAGTGAATATTTTTCATTGTTATCACCATGTTCGATCACGCTTTTCGATGTGTTGTACAAACCATTGGTCACATTTTATCGTGTTGATCACCGATTATTTTCTATTGTTTTTCAGTTTAGCGCAATTTGTGATGATCTCTAATTATCGCCTCGCGTTAGGAAGGTCATCACCCCCCGTTGACGTTCAGAGCCCGCGATTCCAGCCCTTTTTTTTGCCCGAGCCACCATTTTAGAGATCACTTTATCCATTTCATCAGCAGTCGGTACTTTAAAAGTGATGCCCATCTTAAAACCCCAGGCTTTGTCAAAATCTGGAGTGAATTGCCGCAGCACATAGCGCGCACCCATACAAATTTGATAGCCAACCACACGGCTGGAATGTCCTTTTACCGACATCCCAATTTGCTGGTATGTGAGGCCCTCAATGACGCGCTCGTATTCAACACGTCGCGCGAGCACAATCTGTGGCTGAGACGGCATGGTCCCCAAAACCCGCCCAGTAACGCGGGAATCAAATATTTTAGTATACAATGCCTCATCAACAAAGCCGTAAGAGCAGTAAACATAACGTTGCGATATAATGTTGTGAATACGAAAGAAAGACCTGCTCAAGAATGTGTCTTTCCAGAACAGATGAAAGTAAATGGTAGGCCTCCAGCTACTGTCCACCTCATTTATAAGCATGATCACACGCTGCAGTTTCAGTTTGATTACCTTATCAACCTTCTGCAGCTTCGCTCGACGATACGGAAAATCCACCATAAGCACTTCATCTAACATAGACTCCACTTCACTAAGCAGAGACCCGATGTTATCCTCCACCGAAGTGGCCAGTTCGTAAAAGGCATTGTACTCCTCGATAAGAAACGCGAACGTGAGTAGCGTGGCGGAGAAGTGCTCGGTGCTCCCAAGCAGGCGCACACATCGCGCCAGGAGTTCAAGCCTCAGGTATGCATCCTCCTCCGTAATCGCTACCAAAGAACGAAGAAATGTAATGGTAAACTGCAACACCCACTGCGCAGTATGAGTGACGGGCGCGAGCTCAAAGGAGGTCTCGATCATATTTTCCAAAACATACTCCATCACTTCCTCAGCGCCGACGAGGTGGATGGGTGCCTTATCCTCACTCGGACCGCCGATGCTGCCGCTACCCATATCAAAATCATCCTTTGTCAATATGAACTCCTCTTTGAGGTTGCCACGCTCTACTAACTCTAAAGCTCGAGAAAGGACATCCAAAAAACTGTTGAAAGTTGTGTGAGGCACACATAACGAATCGAGTTCGTACTCTAAGTTATCAATGCTATCTCGAATCTCGGCACAGGATTCCTGAAATTTCGAAATAGATTGAGGAGTCTCCGCTTCGCTCGGACCATTCCCCAGCAGGCAACCAGGCGTGGAGACTGTTGCTTCGAGATGCATTGGAGTGCCTGCGTCGCTAAGCGGATGAGAGTCAAAGGACCGTAATCCTGGGCCAGAATTATCGGAGTTCAAAAATGTCCTGTTCAATGAGTTATCAAACGCTTTTCCCTGAGATATTTCTGGTAAAAATGACGGAACATTTGAGTATGTGGTAGTACTGCAGCCATCCGGTCTTTCTCTCAAGTTTCCTTCATCGAGGACCATTTGGGGTCTATAAAAGCCTTTGAAAATCATCCTCTCAGCCCTCTCACCAAGCCCCTTTCCAAGGACTAGGCCACGTAGTTGCCGCTCCCGTCTTAGTCTCTGCTGCTCTTGAAATTCTTCCCGGATTTGCTTTTTTAACTGACATTTTGATATACGCCTGGGACGCTGTTTAAGATTCCTACTGCTTAACTCCTCGAAAGAGGCCGAATCTAATGGACCGCAGGCAAAAAGAAGTGATTTCCTATGCAGCTGAGGTGTATTTGCCGACATAATGAGCACTAGGATTTTGGATCGATTCCCTAAAAGTAGGCCTCGCTCCTGCCTTTTACTTTATCTCTTGCTTTTTTGTTATTGCTGTCGTTTGCTTTCCCTTTTTTCTATTGGAGGCAAAACACACACACAGAATGCTGGAAGAGTGAAAGTCAAATGGCATTCACACCAATGCGATACGAGACAATTATCAGGTTCCGCATTTGTCTCTCAATTTTGAGTATTATTATTCTCTTCGATAAGCCCATCTCCCCAGAAACAGAATAATAATAATTATTATCATTATTTAAGGAAAAACAATAGAAAACTAGGATAAGCAAAGAGAAAAAATCGAAAAGGATTTGCAATAAACTTGTACCTCTAGTAAAAGCAAATGATGCCATCCATGCAAAAAACAATGTAATTGTCACGACTACCGTTAGCACAATAGCGTCTTCCGACACACGCTTGAAACCGCCAGGGTGAACAAATATTCCTTTTTCAACGAAGGATACTTTGACTCTTCACCAATCACCGATACCATCCCAACCCTAGCAATGTGCTCTTTATTAAAGATATGGAAAGCAAGGCCGCGGTGGCGGTTGGGGTTTTGAACCTCTTGAATACATTTGCCGATACTGCTTAAGCCCGTCTCATACCTCACCTAGACAGGGTAGCGAGGAGCACTATAAAGATAATAGACGGAGATCTAGCCGACATTGTCCATTTCTACAGAGAAGACACCTTTGCTAATCGTTAGAATTACCTTTCTGCTGTTATGACTTTCTTTAGTCCTGCGCAATTAGACAACACCAGATCTTCTCTAAGTTCTGTACATAAATTTGTCGCTTTTGGCAGAGCGGCGACGTTGCCAAGATGGGCATGGGCTGGAGTGGATACTGCACGGGCAAGTAAGTGCAGAGCCCAAGAACGTGCAAGACGTAGCAGAACAACCCAAAAAAACCCGCGCGATCCGCGAACCTCGAATTTTCCAGTGGAATGCGAGCTTCATCGTCAGTGTCCACAGCATTCATCTTCGTATAAGTATCTTTAACTCCTACCAAGACATCAACCACCCCAGGCAACGTCTGCGTTGTCCTCTGCACGGAAAATTGCGCTGACTAAAGGTACTCGATTTATAGACTCCATGAAGCCTTCTATGCTACTGCCGCACTCACCAAACGTAAAGAAATAGGTGAGCACGAGATGCGTATATTGCAAGATATTCCCCTCTTTGGGGGGCTCTTTCAGACATCGCTGAGGCTTCCCCAAAAATGTCCTCACGGTTTTGATTACCATTTTAGCTCTTTGCAGCGTCGATGATGCTATGCAATCCATTTAGGGGAGGTTGTAGATTCGGAAAGCCCCCGAGGGACTCTTCATTTCGAACCTTTTTCTGATCTCAGCATCCAAGCATGCTTAGTAACAATTATGGTGAGACCCCCACACACATCTTAGACACATGAAAACGCACTAAAATAGTTTCAACCCTTGAAGCCTTTATAATATTACTAAAAGATACAGAGAGTCTATGGATATTAAAACCAATTTAAGGCCGGGAAGAAGAGAACATAGCAAAATCCGAAATAGGCATCAAACCGTTCTAAAGTAGTAAAAAGTAGAGGTCATCTTGAAATTCAATTAAGGCAGGGACCCATACTTCCTGATGTAGGCTTTGAGGTTGTTTTCTTTCCTTCAACCCCTTTCCAGAGACAACTGACAGCTCTCACTTGCATCGTCACCAAATATGCTCCCCCCGCGCGATTACAGACGTGCACAGGGAGACATCAATTAATCCATTATAGCAGTGAAAATATTCGACCCCTTTCCAGTAGAGGAAAAAGGAATCCACAACCATCCTACGTCCTTAATCGAACGTTTCATAATCAGAGCTGCTGTCTCGATTCACGGCTCCGTTATCACGATCCGACCCCAACCCACTGGAGGAATCGGAGGCAGAGGAAGAAGAGGACTCATCGTCGTCCGTCGGCGCGGACTGCGGCCGCACCCGATGGCATTGCACGCACTCCTGATACTTACTCGGGATCATCACCTGGCAATGCGGGCAAAGCCAGAGCACTACATCCAACTCATGCGTCGGCGCGAGCCACTGCGCCTCGGTGTCCTCGGCGTTGGTGTAGAAGAGGTGGCGGGTGACGGGGTCGAAGAACTCGTGCCACTCCTTCCCCACGTAGTCAAAGGCGCACTCCTTCGTGTCGTGCACGCCGCCACACTCGCGGCAGAGGAACTTGCGCATCGGGCACTGCTCCGCGGTGTGGCCGCGCTGCGCACACTTCCAACAGCCCCGCTTGCGATCCATCAACGGGTGATCCTCCGGGTGCGCACGGAGACGAGGGCACTCCACCGTCCAGTGGTTTTGCACGCAGATGTGGCAAAAAACGCGAGGGGAAGGGCGGGGAGGGGGGACCGCGGGCGTTTTCGTCCGTCGGCGGCGACGCCGGGTGTGGGAGTCCGCGCCGTCATGCCTCCGTTTGCGGTCGTGGCCGCGGCGACGTTTCGTGGACATCACAACGCAAAAGAAGCCCCACGGAAAAGGGCAGGTTTCACCTTTTAGTTATTTAGTTGAGGGGAGGTGGTGATGTGCAGGACTAGCGAAAATAACACGATTCCAAAAACCCTAGAGCAAAACCACTAGTGACTAGGAGGGAAAGAACATGACGTAGAGCTCATTTAAAAAGAAAGCAAGACAGCAGGCACACCATAATTTTTTTTGTTTTTGAAAATATTCCAGCTTGTTTTGCTTGGATATCTGCATGCGTCTAGCAATATGTAAAGATTAAAGTTTTATAATATCCAAAGCTATTAGCTCTTCTGTTCTCGAGCCAAGTACCCCTCGCCAAGGGAGATCACCTCAGCTGTCAGTTTTGCCTGACGCTCCGCAACCTCAGCGGTACTCTTGTAGCTCGAAGGAGCACTGCCGCAGCTAAGGCGCCACATTTGCTGTCCCTCCACATCGTCCTTATCGCATATGGGCGCCATCGCTTGAATGTGGATCTCCTCCCCGGCGTGGAGCGGCCTATCGGGAAGCAAGTAAATCCACTTGCCGCCATAAATCGAGTTGAAGTCATACCCGAACTGATGCCGGAAAAAAGATGCCATCTTCGCAGAAGCTCCGCGACGCGAAGTGCGAGCCACGAGGTAGGCGTTCGTCTGCTCACCCCCGTGCGGAAACGTGTGGATCATGGGGAGGATCCCAATGGACCGCACGGAATCAATACACAGCGGCGTCGAGTGCGATAAACAAATGCTCACAGCCCACTGCAGCTCTTGCATAGGAATCTTATTGACTAGCGGGCCACCCCTGATGTAATTTCGGATCATTTGCAGCAACACATCCGCCAGGCAGGGCTCGGCCGGGTTAAAGACGACATCATCCTCAAAGTAAGGGGCATTTTGCAGCGTGCGCGTCTTTGAAAGAGACTCTGCAAAGCAGCAGCGCAAATCGCTGAGCGGGCTGCTTTTCGCCGTCACCAGGTCTGAAACAAGCATCCCCAGGGAATCGAAAAAGAATTGACAAACATCCGCCTCAGAGGAATTCCCACCGCTATTGATGGCATGAAATTCCTTCGACCGTCGGGCATCGTACAGGTTATTCTGACCATCCCCCATATCACCGCTCGCGTTGGCATCTTTGAATCCAATCACCAGGTGCTCCGGGATCGCCAGGAGCGGCGTCAGACGTGGAACGTCCTCCGCGACGAGGAAAGCGTGATCGCGGAACTCCGTGCGGCGGCGTACCGCCCGCACACTGGGGTGAATAAAGAGGTGGTGATCATGGCACCACATCAGAAGCTTGTAAAGCTGATGCGTATCCGACAGGTGGGAGAGCTGCTCGGCGTACTGCAGATACAACCGCCGTCGATGCATCGCATGTAGCTTCAGAAGATTCATCCGTTGGGGAGGAGAGAGGGGGCGACTTTGTTCACCTTTCGCCGCATCAACCTCTTCTCCTGAGTTGCCGCCGCCGTCGGTCGTCGCCGTACGGACTGCGAAGGCCTGCTCAACCTCGTCGGAGATGGCTTGACGTTCCCGCTGAAGAGCCGCAATGCAGCTGGAGACGTGCTCGTCTGCAGTTTCAGCAAAGGGGACCTGAGAAAATAAAATAGCTGACTCCATCCAGAAACGTGTAAAGATAATTCTATTTGCAAGTAATTAGACGCAAAACTGCAATCTTCCAAAGGCTTTCTGCACGCTGAGAGATGACAAGTAAGAATGAAGTGAATTTATGCATTTCATAACACAAGCCATATAAACCAAATCAAAAATAGATATGCTAAAAAAATGATATGAAGCCGCGGAAAGGGGAAGAACAACGACAAAACTCATCTGGCAAAACAATTAAGTAATGCCTTGTTGCGCACACAAGCTAAATACAGTAAAAAAATATCTCCGTCACGATAATCACCACTTCGTGATAACGTTGAGCGCGATAGCGGCAGTTGGCGTGACGTCATCCACCCACACACACACATACATCCACACACACAGTATAGTACCATGACAACATAGCAAACCCAGAACACCGTTCCCCATCAGATCGGAGCGAAAGATAAAGTTCAAGGGCGATCTTCAGCAGTAGCCCCAATCCTGGGGACGCTTCCGACACTAGTAGTAGTAGTTTGTCCTTTTTCATCCTGCAGGGGGTTCGATGGGTTCACCAATAAGAAAAGGGACACTGGTAGTGGTCAGAGGTAAGGGATCAGAAATTCAAAAAACAAACATTTGTAAGCATACTCAAGAATCTCACACCACGTTGGTAGTGCTCTCTACCCGAATTAATTTGTCGGAACGCACTGCGTAGGTGGTGTTGACCACTAATGCAACATCCATATCCTACACCACGACACATCAAATAGGTAGAAATAAATGCAGTCCACTTCAGAGATTTAATAGCATTGGGATTCTAAGGTATCTACTCGTCAATGGGTATATCAGACAAAGGAGCATACCATATCACATCATGTGGACGCAGGCCTGCCCCTTCTCCACCTCGCGCTTCCCGTAGCTGCGAATGGGGCAAAAAATATTTAATCTCCGTCACGATAATCACCACTTCGCGATAGCGTTGAGCGCGATAGCGGCGGTTGGCGTGACGTCATCCACCCATACACACACATACATCCACACTCACATCTCACACTTGAATAATCCAGTACGCTGCGCAGAGATTTGCTCAACGTTTCGAATGCAAAACTCATTTGTAGCACATCTCGGACTTGAATGGAAGCCTTACGTATACTAAAATTCAATACGTGGCCAATTGAGGGTCCTTTAAAGCAATGAAATGGAAAAACACTTTCAACCGTACATCTACTAAATCAACTTGTCTAGGTTCTGTGCATTTAATAATTTGTGTATTCCCTTTTCCTTTTCTACATGTACCTTGGCTAAAAGGAAACAAAAACAGTTAGGAGATAGAAAAGACATTATGCATGGGAATGACTCTAAAGCATAAATAAAATTAGTTACCTAAACGAATTGATTTGTCTATAGACGCTAAGTTGATTTCATACTCATTTTTTTACTATGTTATAGAGTTTGCTAGGATATAAAAATGTTTGTCCTTTACTAGACAAAACATTTAGGCTGAGAGGAAACGTGCTTATGTAAAATGATATATAGCTCGTCTCGTGTGTATAAAATTACACAAATAATATAGAAGTTAGAGAGAAATGGAATACAGACAGTAATACATAGCATGAATATAATTAGTCTTTTATCTCAATCCAACCCTCATTTTTGAGAGCTTCTTGAGCTTCGGAAAATTGCAAAGCCAATTTCTCTAACTCCAAATCTGTCGCCACGTAGTGTTCCTTTCCCTCCTTGGTATCCTTTATGATACGCTCACTCGCGAAGATGGGTTTTAATGGGAAGCATCGGACAACAAGATTAAACTTTCCGGGAGGAATAAGGTCAAGAATTTTCCGTCGGAATTCGGGATTTAAATTGTGCTCACAATCATCAACAACGATGGTTTGTTCAAGGTTGATTTCTTGCTCAAACTCCTTCAACATCGATGCTTCGATTTCGTCTTCTTTCGTGTGATCTTGCACAGAGTTGTTCAGGGTTTTTCGAATATCATCAGATCGGATTATGATAGCTGTCTCGCACACCCGCTCAACGTACTGCTTAGCCCATTCCGTCTTCCCACTAGCGTGGATGCCAAGCAGGAGGATAACCGATGGCAATTTGTGATCAATCTTCGCGCTTTTAGAGTGTCGCTTTCGATGCTTGTGGAGTTTCTTGGGGGTGGGTTCTTCCGAGTTGAAGCGCACGAATTTAGACCGCTCTTGACCCCAATAAGCTTTATAAAGAAAGCGAAAGGTCCCTCCGAGCAGGACTAAAATCAGGGTGTACAACAGGAATGGGCGCCTTTCTTTAAAGAATGACCCGCTTTTGGGTGAAAGGGGAGGGTTGGGATTGCATAACATGTCCTTTTTGTGTATATTTTAATTTTTACTTTTTTGATATGATTCCTGGTAGTGTGTGAGTGTGTGTATATTATGAAGCAAAGCTTCCCTATGAAAGAAAATGGTTAACGAAACGACGCAGTCCATTTTGTATCTGTTCATTTTAATCCTGTTCAATGCTCGTAACATTCAGGATTGAAACATTCGTACGTTCAAGCAAATAGTTTGTAGCCATATTTCTTTTGCTGTCGCTGTTGATCCATCTTGAGCAAAATAAATAGAACTATATGAAAAAATATCTATCGGTAAAAATAGATTACCGTTGCTTGTCTACCCCCCACCGGAAACAGTAAATGGAGACTCCTCCTTTGATGTTACATGTATAAAAGTCTAAATATTTTCCATGGCACTATCTATTACATTCTTCTTCATACATATACATCTCTATCTCTCCCCTTCCCCCACTGAAAAGAGAGAGGCGAGCACCGGAGACTTCCAAACAATGAATGCACCCATTTTCTCAGATCTATACTTTTCTCAGAAAACTTCGTATTGGCACGTATGTTTTCCTTCGGTTTATTATTATTATTATCACTATTATTATTCGTTCATACAAAGGAATGCGAAGGCATGCCTCATCTTCTATGCGATATATGTGCCGACACTGAACCCCTCCCCCACACACACAGGTCAGCCCTTTTCCATCGAAAGTGTCACCCCAAAGCGCCACGGGCTGTCCTTATGCAGGACGTTCCGCTGCATCACCACCCCCCATCGGATGGCGTTGTTGAACCACCCCCGCAATGTCGCCGCGCACAGCCCGGTGTTCTCCGCCTTACAGGCGAGGACCAAATTCGCCAAGGTGACCCAGGCCGGCCCCCCCCCCCCCCTGGTGACCCAAGGCCCCACCTGAAGACCCTGTGAAGTTCGGCACGCGCAGTGACAGGCCCTGTGAGAAGCCAAGACAGACGTTCGCGCGGGACTCGACCATGTCGAAGTGGTACGCGCACGCGACGAGGGTGGCCGGGGAGAGCTTCTGCATCAGCGCGAGCCGGACCCCGCTCCAGGAGTCCGTCGTCCGCGTCATCTTCGCGCCGACGTACCAGTCCACACCGGTGAACCCGACCCCGGCGTACATCACGCCGAACTGCTCCGGGCCCCCGTCCTGCTGCTCGAGGTAGGACAGCCGCTGGTGCTCGAACCCGGCGCCGGCGAGGATGTTAAAGAAAGTGGTCCCGCTGCTCACAAGGAGATTGCTGCTGCCCAGCCCATTCCGCTGGTAGCCGGTGGAGTAGTAGAAGTCGTTCCGGCGGTACTGAACGTTCAGCGCGGTGACGTCCTCGGAGGCAGGTGCGATGGTGTTGACGGAAATGCGGCCGCGCACGACCAGCCCCTCGAGCAGCTCCCTCAGCTCCGTTTTGCCCATGACGACGCCGTCGCTGTTAAGCACAAGGCTCTGTGCCGCGCGGCAGACCCTAGGGACGTCGAAGATGCAGGAAAGCTTCACCTTCCCAAGGGCCTTTCCATCTCGGTTGAGGAACATGCGAGGGGAGAAGGTAAGGACACTAGTAGAGGCAGATGGCGGTGCCTCTTCATGAGCAGCTATCTCCTGAGAAAATGGCTTCGAGGCGTCCAACCGACGATCTACAACCACAGTGTCTTCCTGTTTTCCAGAAAAAAGTTTGTCATTGGCACTTAATGATGAAACCTGCTTAGTTTTTAAGGCCAAAACCACAATCGATTCATCCCTAAACGATTTTCGAAAGAAATCATCCACAATGCTAAAGTAGGAATCAAGGGTAGTTGGGGCTTCCATTTTGTTGGAGTAGTTTTAGCGGCCTGGTTGGATGCCCTTTGACTTCCGTTTCTATGTGGTTCAACAACTATAGAACTCTTTCTAATATGTATTTACTCTTCCTACGGCGAAGAGAAAATGTACCAATGGATTGCTAAAAGTGATCGGAGAGCGGCAATCACTCGCACGTGCTACTTTTGAAGGATAAATAGAAGAACAGATGAATTGAATTCCATGAATATGCGATAGAGATGTTCGTATTAGATAGGGCCACTCGCTATACGCACGAAGAGGGACTGCACAGTAAATCAAAAATGTTTTTTTTGCGCACGTGCATTTGCACTAATATACAAAACTCAATGCAAATTATTTTCTTACCCTCGCCTCTTTTAAACAATCATAGATGAAATGAACGAAAAGAAACGTGAAGCATACGCAAACGGTGTGATACAAGATATCCGTTTAGAGTCATGTATAAGGCCCTTCGCCATCGTTTCAATTTGTTTAGATACGTCGTATTCTTGCAGAATATCGATGATTCCAAGGTAATAAATCTCTTGCCGCAGCCCCAACACCTCATTGCTCAGGATACCTCCTTCATCCGCCGTGAAGCACCGGCCATCCACCGCCGAGGAAGAGTGCTCCAAGAAGCTAGATTTTCTCGAGGTGCCCAGACCGCCGTACACGGGGGCCGGCCCCGACCCCACAGGCCGCCCAGTTGGGGGGAGTATATGAATCCCCAGCAAAAGCGAATAATCCATGATGTTCGAGTACTTGAGGAAATCACAGTCCTTTTTCAGCTGCTCGATCAGTAGCCGGCGGCGCTCGGCTCCAATATGAATAGGATTGTGGATGTCTAGATCTTTCTGTGTGCAGGTTGCCCGCATCTTCTCCGCGTCGGACGCGAACCGACCAATCGTACTGCCTTTAAGGTCAAACTTTTCATGAATGGGGTTCGTCGTCGCAAACACATTCTGCATGACAATAAGACTGTAGGACTTTTTACCGACCTCAAGGTGATAGTGCCCGACAAAATGAGGCAGAAGGGTGAAAGGGTTATCGCGAACATGGTAATAGTAGCGGTGAAGAATTTTACGTAAAAAATTACTTTCCCGTCGAGTCATCGTCTTAATAACCCAGTCACGTCCGCAGAAAAAAAGCTGCGCGGCAGATTTCCCAGGCGTTGGGATGCTATGCCAGCGACTGTTGCATAGCACGTTGCAGAATTTTTCTGAATTGATTCCAAAGAACTCGCGTATGTGACGATAGCACATGGGGGAGTAATCGACAAACTTGAAGTCTACCGGGGGGATGTCGTCGTCGCCGTCGCTGTCGTCGCTGCTTTCGAGCCTCATGCTAGATCGCGTCCGCTTCTCTGCCGAGTCGCTTGCTAGCAGCGGCCCACTCCAACTGTTGCGCGATTTCGATTCCGTCCACTCCAAGTTCGAGGACTCGTAGGTGTCGTCTAACATGTCGTCCAGGGTCGTGCGCACCTTCGTTGTGATCACCCGGTGAGGATTGATGAAGTTTCGGGAGAGCTCATGTTTCTTTTTTACCTTCCCCAGATCCCCACCACAGAAGGTGAATCCGTACTTCTCTCTGTAAAAGTTCGTCGTGACCTCGATGGAAAAGTCGCGTTTGGAATTGAGAGGGCGCTGCTTTTCAGGGTGGGAGATGCTTACAAGGCTGGGCTCGAGGGCTATTTTTAGGCACCGAATGAAGAGTTTCGTCGCCTCGTTTGGCTCTTGCTTCTCCGTGGAGGATCGTTCAGTGTCTTTGTTTTTAGGTTGGTTTCCATCCGAGACGCTAGCGTCAAAGGTGAGACTTGGAGGTTTTAAATCATCCTCATCAAATTCGGAGGTGTCAGAGGGTTCAAAAGTAATGGAGGCTAAAAGCTCTCGGTTGAAAGGCATAAATAATGGGAAAAATGGCACAAAAAATAGTTCACGATAAGTTTAGCGAAGCTCTTGGAAGATCCTAATCTTCACCACCTTTTGTGAGGTTCCTATGATATGTTTTCCCCTTGAACAAGAGAGAAGTGAGCTTCGTTTTCTAGCTTGTTTTTTACTCTAATATGAAAATCACACACTCACTGCTCAGATATATATATATATATATATATATACTAAGCAAACGTGTGAGAAAGTAAGACTGAAAGGGAATATCGTATAAAGAGTCTTGATAAAGTGTTATATCGTTTAAGGACATTTCCTGTTGGAACCCGTTCCCTTTTTGTTGGATAGCTTATCATATATTTGTTAATCGTACCACAAACACTGTGCGCTCTATTACAACGAATTTCAAACAGATTAAAAAATACAACACCGATTATTTTTTTCATCCCTTCCGAGCGCGTTTTTTGAGCTTCTTACGGTTCTCAACACCCGTTCCATACACCTGTCGCAGGGCAATCGCTTTTTCGGGCTCGATCTTGACATTCTTAGCCGTGCTGAAGGCAATCTTTTCGGACTCTTCAATCAATGGCGTTGTCTCGTCTGAATCTTTGTTGAGGTCGCCACCTTGGGAGGGAATCTCCTCCTCCTTCCCCCCTTCCCCTTCTTCGAGCTTCATCCCCAGCTTCGCTGCGTCCTCGATGGGGATGGGGGTTTCCACCTCACTCTCGGGCTTCACGCGGGCCGTGGGCGTCGTTGTGGCCCGCAGACGCGCCAACACGTCGCTGCCCGGGAGCGGAATCCTCGGCGCCGGTCGACGCGCCAGCGCCTCCGCAAGCCGACGCATCGCCGCCGTCCAATCGGGCGTCTCCACGCCGCGAAGAGGCACCCCCCCCCCTCCCCGACGATCGACGAAATCGACGGCGCCACGACGCTGACGATGGAAGGCAGCGTCCCCGTCATCGGCTGAAAGACGCCAAGCGGGCGGCCTAACAGGGAGGGCGTGGCGGAGGGCGACGGGAGGACCTCCGCCGTCGGGGCATCCCCCTCCTCCTCCCCCCGGCCGTCGCCCCCGCGGACGATCTCCACGAGCTCCGCGACGCGCCGTCGGAGGGTCGCGCTGACGGGATTGCAGCACCGCAGGAGCTCCCGCGCCCCCCCGGGCCGCTTCGACGCGATCGCGAGGATCGCCGAGGAGCGAAGAACCGCAGCAGGGGAGTCATCCACGGCGCGCGCGACGGCATCCCGCCAGTTAAACAGCCCCCGCGCGATTTCCTCTTGGGCGGCAGTGAGCCCGCCAAGGCTGCGGCCCAGGGCCGCACGGTAGCTCTCCTCGGGGTCCAGCCGGGGCTTCTCATAGACCTCCAGCGCGAGCCGCTTGCTCTGCTCGTAGACGTGGAGGAGGAGGTTCCCGAGGGCGGCGCGGTTCGCCGCGTTCCCGAGTAGCGTCCGCAGGCGGTCGTAGACGTAGAGGAGGTAGTGGGTGTCCTGCCGGGCGTAGTCGACCAACGCGGCGGGCAGCGGCCGGACCCGCCAGTCCGCGGTTTGGTACTTCTTGCACAACTTCACCTGGCAGAAGTGGTCCACGGCGAAGGCGAGGCTGTGCGGCATGTGCAGCGTCTGCAACGCGATCGCGGTGTCGAAGAAGTTCACCAGATAGAGGGAGAAGTCCTTCTGCAGCCACCGCACATCCTCGCGGGCGCCGTGGAAGACTTTGAGGATGTTCGGGTTCAGGAAGACGGGCGCAAGGAGCCTCATCGAGGAGCGCAGCCGAAGACAGTCGATGATGCAATCCATCGTGCGCGTGCTGATTTGCATCAAACATGTGAACCCGAGGTACGAGTAGTAATCGTGATGCTCTAAATCAACAGCAATCTCCTTCACCCCTAAAAGATCGTTCGACACCAGCTGCTCCAACTCATCAACCGTGTCAATGAACTTGAGCGGGCAAGAACTAAGCGGCAGAGGTGCGATCTCCAGCCTAGGCAAGAGCTGCTCCGCGGAAGGCGAGAACTTCTGAATTTTCTCGGCGAAGGGATGCACGTGAGCTTCTCCGGTATGCATGATACCATTCTCGTCGCTGTATGTCGGTATGAACGGAGCTTCGGAGTTATCCACGGGCACTTCAAAAGTTAACTGCGGCCGCATGACGTGGGCTACATGCGCAAAGCCACCATTTTCTACATTAACACTCGTCGACTCACCAAGTTTGGAGCCGAATGTGACGTAAAGTTGGTCTTCAGAATTTATCCTTTGCCCCTTTAGATTATCAAGAACCGTGTCCACGCTCTCTAAAAGAGAGTCGATCGCCTCCATCGCGGTCATTCGCTGCTTTTCGCTAAGTTGCGGCGCAGAAGGGTCCTCAGGGACGAGTGAAACACGACGACGCTTAGGGAGAAGTCGACAGCACTTATCCATCAAACTCAAGAGCACGCCGCTGTGCTCGCGAACGTGCTTGCGAAATCCGACAAAGGCCATATGATACTCATGCTCATCCGATGGAAAACCAGCAGCCAGTTTGCTATAGTCCTTCACAGCACAGAACACCTCATCGACAATGCTTTTGGTTGAAGGCAACGTTCCGCTGCGATCAGTCATTTTCAACCCTATAAAGTTAGAAAGGAAAGGTGAAAAAAAATCGTGCAAAAATAAAGGGATATATTACTTTTATAAACCACTCGCTTCGATGTCTAGTGTCACTTTGTGTTTTCCTCCTTTTTCTTGTGCCTCGCAGGATGGTGATACGATGGCAATTTCCCCTATTCGCACTAAGCCCCTTCCTTGAATGGGATGTGATGAAGTTTCTTGACAAATAAATTAACCACAATAGAAACAGCCGCATAAAGAAATGGTAATTTGTTCAAAGCGCATGTAGAAAGTGTATCAGAAAAATTCATCAAAATCATCCCAAAAAACATATTACGATAAACCATCACGAACTCATAGATATTTTTCTGGACTCGTGTGTCAGGATGAAGGGCGATCATGACAGATCTTCAAATGGGACTAAGGTGATTAAAAAGTATAGCATCCTTAAAAGAATCATTATAAATTACATAAATGTAGTTTTTATCAGAAGTCGAAAAGCTATTATATTTCTTCAAGTTCTATGAATTTGAGAGGAGTACGTGTTTTTAGTCAGAACCGACCAACGTGAATGATCTTGATTTATTCATTTGTACCGATCACAATCACATTTTAGTATTCATGACTCAGCGATACTATAAATGTTATATCTAAACTAAACATTTTGGTTCTTTTTCTGGTGGTATCATATTATCGTCGCCTCGTTCTATAATTGGAGTTTTGTCATTTCCCCCGCGTCTACTTTTAATATTGAAGAAGGTATACATAAAGCCACCCGTTAAGGCGACGGCAATCCCTACGTAACCAATTAGATCAGGGTATTGACGGAACACAAGAATTCCCAAGATAGCAATTGGCACCTTGTTTAGTGTACCAACAACACTAAAGGTTGTGGGTGATGTCATTTCCATACAAAAAAAAACTGTAAATGCCATGTGCGCGCTCACAAAAATCATGAGTGCGAGGAGAATCATGACTTCCCACGATGCGTCTCCTAAAGCATTAAGAAATTCCCGAAACTCGTTATGCCCCATTATTAAAAGAAAAGGAAGCGAAAAAAGATTGCTGTAGAGTGTGGGGCCATAGCGCCCAATTTGCTTTCCCACTCTATCCGAAAGCATTTTTACATTTAGCATGTAACACACCGTCGATATGATGTTCACAAAGGTCCAAAAGAGACCCCAGGGCGTGACCCATGGGTCGCCTTTTGCGCATAAGTAGCTCCCAGCAATTAAGAGGCCGAAAGAGAAAAAAATACCCGTGTTAAGTCGTTTATTGTAAAGCCAATAGTCCCCTGTGGCGGTTAAAATAATCGCCAAATTTTTAATAACAGTCTGCGCTGACACCGACATCAACTCCAAACTCCTCATCGATGAAAAAAGCATTCCCACAAATGCGATAGTAGGTATAATCCACTGCATCGAAACTGACCTATTGAGATTTGGGCAATCGATGAACTTAGCGCTTTTCGCCAGCATAATCAGTAAAAGCGCCCCACTGTTTTGCAACAAAAGTAAACTATTTGGAAAGTTGAGTTTGTAAGTATTCATAATCAGCTTATTAAGCATTATCATTGAGATACTACAAACACTATACGCAATAATGGCTGAAATAGTCTTACGGAATCTCTTTTTTGAATTCATTTTTTGTTTAATGTTAATGAAACACTAGGGGCTATCTTTCCTATTATTCAAAAAGTCTACCAAATGGAAAAATAAGATCTGAACACAATGAAATAGAATAAACCATTCGAAAGGAATTTCGTTTTTGAAAAAGAGAAGCTGTTTATTCTGTTTAATCCATCCCATCAAAGGTCAACACGGACTGTTAAATGTGGGTAAACATAACTGTTCATATTTTTTCCCCAACACTGACGAGGAGAGAGAGGTAAATTCAAAGTAAACTTTTAATTGGAAAAGATAGTGCGTTCTGTTTTCGGATTCGATTCAAAGACGTGATCTGAAGTATGGAAGCCTTGGTGTTCCCCTTTTAGCATGGCATTTTGTGCCCCAGACAGACAGCCGAAGTAGTACTTGAATGGTTTGCTATTCTCGCCGATCGAAGAAATGCTTTAACCCGAAATAGCCCCTTCCCTTTTCCCTCTAGGGGCGCCGCCTTGGCTGGATGTCATTCAACACCTTGCAGAACCCTAGCAGGCATTTATTTAGTGGCAAGTGGGAGAGAAGGGGGGGAGAGGAGGAACTCAGCCAATCTAAATATCGAGCTATGTAGAGGCTAGAGCAACATTAAAGCGTACACATATGCATATATATATGTATTTATAATCTTCAAGGAGTAGGGAGAAGTAGCAGTCATTGACTGATATATTTGAATTTTGAATTTGCATTAGTACAAACTAAGAAACGACAAAATTTATCACTCCCATAGTAACATGCCCAGACTTGGCTAAGAATGACAGAGAAATGTTAAAAGTATTCACATTTCACTATGCTAATACATAAGCATTAAAATCAAAAATTCCGGATCTATGTATATATACATATAAATATGTATATATGAAAACCGCAAATTGAATCGGAAAAAATATTTTTTATAAAGGTTACAAGAAAAAGATTCACTTGTACACACAAACCTATCCAGTTTTACTTTTTTAAAAAATAAAAAAGCAGTTACTAGTCTAAAGAAATAACCAAGTAAAAATTATGTGCAACAACACCATATATATATATATAGGCATGATAATTGAGAATGATATATATATATATTTTCAATAATGCTTTTCAGTATGGTTCCTTCAATTTGGGATGACCATCTCTGAAATAGGGAAAATAAATCCATAACGTCGTTACTATGCCTGTGCTTCTTTATATCACACAGCAAAAGAGAAAAGGACAAATACTCATTTGTCGCTTGTATCTACTCATTCACGACGCAAATTACCAACCCCCATTTTTCTCTGTTCCGTCCTTATGGATAACTTCACACCTCCTTTCTACTCCAATTAAGTCAGCGAGAGCGGGAAAGTAGCATACGCGTAACGTATAAGAGCTTGAAATGCATGAACTCCTCAAAGCACACAAATATCATCAAAAGTAGCACAACACATAGCAGTGGATTCAAAGCAATAGAGTATTCGCGTTCCAAGTAGTTACCACAGGGAGGTTTGGTTGTGTCTTTCCCGAAACAAAATTTCTTATAGTCCTCCATTCCTTTGTTCTGGGGTATACAGGGAATCGTATACCCCTCACACCCTTTCTGCCTATAGTATTCAAGAAGTTCCTCGATTGGAAGGTCATAACGGATGTAGCTATCAAAGTGGTCATGCTTCAGATTATGAACAAGCACAATAACCAGCATAAAGGATGACGCTAGACCGAGAACACTAAAAAGAAATCGAACTCCCGACAACCTTACACTACATGGGGAGAAAATCCTCATCAAAAGGGAATGCACTACAGTGAGCATACCCGCTGCAAGGCATATAGCGCCTTCTGAATAGACATACACCCTAGATTGTCTTATATATGGAACAATAACAACTCGCGTACAACATAACAGTAGGAACGTGAAGAAAAACAGGACCAACAGACTAAAAATGATCACTACCAGCCCAATCGTGAAGGTTTGTTGAGGTATATGCGTGAGGTAAAGAACTCCAGTTCTGCTAAAGGCGGTGGAAGGAGGGACGTATTCACGTAGCGCGGTACGACTTATGGTAGCCGCTTTCTTTTTAGCCCGCTTGACGGCGCGCTCGACGTTCACCAGATGCTCAATCTCCTCCCTTGTGACCTTGACGAGCAGCCTCTCGTCGATATTCGGGCAGTTGCAGCGGTACACGATGAACGCACGCAGCGGGATCTGATGGGGGTTGTTTTTCTGCACCGTGTGCACAATATACCGCCGGCAGAACATCCGCAAACACTGCATGTCGAAGTACCGCCTCGAGGGGTCGCTGAAGAGCGAGAAAAACCCATTCGCCGGGTCCTGTGCGAAATTCACGCGGCTGATACTAGTTCGCGAGAAGGTGACAAAAGGGATCGGCCCGATCCCCACCCGCTGCCCGAGCAGCTTCCCGTAGATGCGTTTGATGCTGCCGCCCGTGTCGGCAGGGGGGGGGAGGGCCGCCTCCCCGCCGGGCTCCAACGCCCAGGTGAAGGTCTCCAACCCCGCCGAGGTCAGCCCCGCGCCGATGCTGCGCTTCGAGAGAAACCCGAGGGCCTGGTCGGGCTGCATCACGTGCGGCCCGTTGTCGTTCACCCTAAAGCGGAAGACGTGGATGAGCATGACGGTATCCTTGTCGATCGCGCCCACGAGGCCGATGTATTTCATCATGAGTAGCTCCTTCCCGATCAGCGTCTCGGCGTTAAAGCTCACGCGGCGGCCGATCAACTTCAACTCCGGTAGCGTCAGCTCCGGCAGGTTCTCCATCGGCCGATCGATATGAATGACCACCTTTCTAATCAGCTCTGAGGTGGGTATCTCATCCTCGAGGAGGGTGCCGTTCTCCCGAAAGGGACTATTGCTTGGGGGCGGGACGGAGGGCTCGTCTACCATGTTGCCGCCTCTCTCACGACCGCCCAAACGTCGTTGCTCGCCCGCACCCGCGGCAGCATTACGACCTTGGGTGGCTAAAATCGGTTCGGCGCGTGGGAAAGTCGGGTGATCCGAAGTGAACTCTGATCCGTTTCCAATGCAGTTCGTGGGCACATAGTTGCCCATTTGCACTAGTTCGTCACCTCTCCCTCTTGTATTGTCGCGTGGCATGCCGGATCTTAGAAGAATATTGAATTTAAGTTCTTAGTTAAACTACTAATGCAATTATAAACAATTTGTGTCTGTTTCCCTAGTGAAAAAGAACTACTAGCAACTACATGCAAACGGAAGAAGTAAGCAGCAAAAGTGTGCACATACATATGCAATTCATCCACTATTCACATATATATACATACATATGTATATATATATATATACATATGTGAATAATGGGTACTCGATAAAGGCTACAAAACGAGATCGCTCACGGTAGTAGCGCTACGTAATGTAATTTAATACTAGTCTATATTAGGGATACGGATTTAGAAGCATCAGATAGGAGTTCATATTCTAACAGTGGGAGTTTTTTCCTCTTAATAAGAACGGTGAGGGCTTTACTGTATTGCGTGAGAGAAAATAAGAGCAACCAATGTAAATGAACTGAATTCAGCGCCAAAAAAGCAGAGATATCCTTCCCTCTTCGAGAAGAAAATAAAGCCAAATTACTACTCATGTGCACAACATGTTAATGATAACAAGCTTAGAGCTATAACGTAGCCCTCCAAGATGGTAGCTTTATCCGAATTGGGAACTCGAGGCAACGAAGAGAAAAAGATTATACAATTAAGAAGACATTTCTGGTTTTAAGAAAAACATGTGAAGAAAGTGTTGCATGGATCAACTGTTCAGATCAGCCCTTCAAAACACTCCACATTAATCAAAGTGCCTATTTTTCCATAATAATAAAAAGCATTTTTAAAATGTAGTCATGGCACCTTTTATTGCATGCCTTCGCTCGGGATGAGATATAGTAAGTTTAAAATAAACACTATACGCATTCGATGTTTAACACACCTGAAACGACGCAACTGTTGCAGTAAGTTTCTCTTTAAAAGTTCACCTTAGCTACACAGAGACTCTTCCAAGTCAAATGAGAACAGTTTATACTTTTATCACTTATACAAAAATTATATCAATGTGTGTGTATATGTAGATATAAATATTTGTATATATATATATAAATATATTTAATATCTAAACGCAAGGTACCACGCCAACACCAAAATAGAAATCCACTCATTCATCCCTTCTCGATAAGTGGTGTGGCCATGATATTCCATGTAATTTGCCACACACATTTATTCTTATTAGTCGTCTCCCAAGAGCAGTTGCTGCATTTTCTCAAATGCAATAAAAATTATCGTACTTGCCGGGATCGCCTTTAGATAATTAGCTGTTAGTCCACTAAAAAGAGAAGAGACCCCTTTGCTCCTGACCATCTTAACAAAGCAGTCTGTCATGCCTGTGTAGTGCCGATTCCGGCCGTTTGAGCCTTGTGTTTGCAAACGTGTCCGGACTACATTAAGGGGGTAGGACACCGTTTGTGAGATCCCTGACGCTACCAAGCCCGTGAGGGCGATCTCAGCCGTGCTCAGCGCCGAATCGTGCCGGCTCATGCCCAGCCACTGCATGCGATAAATCATGATCCATTGCTGTGCGCTGCTGTACAATCCCATCTCCAATCCACGATAGATAAGAATGCCAGCCATATTGGGCACGAAGCCGCGGTAAAACTCCCTAGTTCCTCCTTGCTGATACGCGCTCCTCGCAATCTGCCTCACCCCACCCTTAAACTCACCAGTTTTGGAAACACACACGCGAGTTTTAATCACTTCCATTGGGTAGAGAATGCTCTGCGCGCCAATCCCGGCTCCCGCTCCGATCAAAAAGTTCACTACCAAACGCGGGACGTGCGAGAGGCAGATGAAGTGATTGAGCGGTGGGATGAAAACGGAGGCACCGGATTCGATAGCGAGTCTACGACGATTAATTTCCCCCTTCAGAAGACCACTCTCCTCTGCTTGCTTGAATGCGGCTTCGATCCGCTCCGTTTCGCGGTCGATGTAGTCTTCATAAAGCGAGGAGTAGTACCGACGTAGGGAAAAGACAATCGCGAACTCCGGGCCCGCCTTAAGACAGTTAACGAGATTCCCTCTCCAGAACGCCCGCCACCCTCCATCCGCCTTGATCATGCGGGCGATGTAAAAGAGTGAGGGGTGCTTGCACCCATGCCGCGCGCTCTTGCCGGAGGCCTCGACGAGATGCCCCTCCTGGAGAATCAATTTGATGCGGTCGAGCGGGGCGGTGAGGGTGCGACTCGCCGCCCCCGCGACGCCGCCCGCGATGAAGGTCGCGACGTTGCTATACCAGTCGCGGCGGAAGTGGAGGTCGGCCTTCGCGTGGGGCTCCTCGCCCTCGTGCATGAGCGGCCCTGGCGAGGGGCTATTGGGAGCGGCCGGCGCCCGCCCCCCATCCTCACCGGCCCCTGCCCGGGACCAATCCAAAGCCGGGGGAGGGGGGGAAGGGGTCCCTGGACCGGACAGATTAGACTGAGACCAAAGAGGAGGAGGAGGGGAATGTGAAGAAGGAGAAGGAGACGCGTCGGGGCTGTGACTGGCGTCACAAGGGGAGTGGACCTGGAGGAGGAAGCGCGGGGACGGGGGCGGTGGGGTCGTGGCGTCGGTCGGGACTTGGCGCCCGGCCTGGATCTCTCCCCTGTCCCCTAAGGAGCGTGGCACCACGGAGTCCATGGTGGGAAACGGTTTAGATTCTGAAACACAAGGTGGTGGTTGCGGAAGGACCGTAATTTCATGCAAATCAAAGACGTAGAAGTGAACCAAGCCTTCCACACGTCTAGTGGATTTTATATGCTTAATTACCCTGTCCAATAAAGAGTTTTTTTTTGAAAAGTATACTTGCTAGTGCTTTTCAGACAGGAACCCTTCAGAAAAGAACAAAAAAATGAAAGTTTATTCGTAGGCACCGTGTGCAGAGTAGTACAGACCGATCAAACCGTTCAGGCTTTATTTACCCTCCTCAGGCTCGGAATCTTCATGCGTGATGAAGAAGCCGAGAAGAAGGAAAATCAATAGCCTTTACCAACGTGTATAAATTATAAGTGAGTATTCTATGATTCTGTTTTATAATACAGCGATGATGCAGCCGTGAGATACAAAGCCACATAACCACTTTATCTGCCTTAAATGGAAATCAATAAAAAATGAAACGTTAATCAGCTCCCATGCATTGAAAGTGATACCGTTTTTTCAGACACATGTATGCGTGCGAATGATGTCTATAATTCTATTTAACATGCACTCGAGCTTCTACATCCACATCCCAATTAGTAAATGTGAAAGGTAAGACAGTTTCTGTTGAACTTCGGGAAACGGGAATTACAAGCCTTCCCCAACTGAAGTAATGTTTAAGTCACAGCAACACCAGTTTTTTAAAAATATCTATTCAGAAGCAATCAAAAAATGGCCTGAATAGTTTATTTAGTATATATTGGCAAGACAGTTGCATATTGTAAATAGGTAGAGCAAGTAAATTGCAAAAAAAAAAATACTTGCTCTAGAGTATCTGATTGTATTGCGTCATGGTTCAGCCTCTTTTGTAGTATATTTATATAATAGCTTTATTAGTATTAACAGTTGAGTTGTTGTTGTTAAATGAGATCCAACTCGCCACTTACCCACTTTCCCCCTGTGTATACAATGATGGAGCGCTCAGAATTCATAAAAGTTATCATTCGGTATAAACCATCCCACAACAGGATACTTTTTTTCGAACAACGCCAAGTGCTCATCGAGGGCTTGTAATTCCTCCTCTGTACAATCCGCCCAGTACTTATTCGTCTGCGTTTCATCTAGAATCGACTTTGCCACACAGCGAGATGCTTCTTTGCCTGCAAAGATGTGATAAGCCGCACCAGGGCCGTAAAGCGAATCCCCAACCTCAAAAACCTTCCGCCGAAGACTGACGAGAATTCGTTTATTCCTGACACCATCGTATTGCATAAGCTCCTCCTCCGTGTAGCCTCGTTGATGAAAGGATAGCGAACGACCACCATCCGTTGTGTTACCCCCCTGTGAATGGCTTGGATCGTGTAATTTTTTACGTTTAAGCCGAAGAATGGATTCCTTACAATGACTAAAAAACGATATAATGCTATTCGTGCAGCCTTTGGTCCTCAGAATACACACCGCAAAAACACCTACTGCGGCAACTCCAGCATACGTGGCAATAAATCTCTTGTCAAAGTGAATGCATGGCATGTTTTATATATTCCCAAAAATACGCTTGTGTATTTATATAAGATGACTGATATATCTGTAAAATAATGAGGCTTCCAATAGCTTAACTTGATTTACAGATCAAGATTGAAAAATAAATTAAACAGCGAAACGAAAATATTTTTTTTACCAAAACCAGCAGAAAAGCATTGATTAGCTCTTTTCATCATCCCACAAAAGATGAGATAAGGGCTAAAAATTTCAAGATGAAATATTAGTTTTCCATTGGCGTTTGTTCGCGTCTCGTGAATTTAGAGATCAAATTTTTTACAACACAATACTCTGTACATATCGTTGCTTGTTGCAAAACTGAATACATGGCGCACCTAAAATTTACACTTTTTGAATCACAGCGATTCTCACAACTTAATGGTTGTAGACTTGCCTTTATTCATCTCGACTTACCCACGTGCAAAGAGCTTGAAAGAGACGTATAAAGTGAAAGTTAGTAAACTGGTTCAAGGCATGGATTATCATAGACGTTGTCATCCATCAACGTTTCGTGTAGCGTATTATTCAGAAGCTTAATACGGATACCTTTTCGAATTCGCACGGTGCCGCGAATCCCAAAACGATTTCGCAGCACACTCACATTGACACACTTAGCGTAGCAGTCTAGCCCGTAGTACTCACAGTCATGAATCTCGTTATCTTTGAGTAGAACATCAAAAGCCTCAATTACAACCGCGGTACCATACATGTGGTGCAGCTGAGAATTCGTCATGGTCATGGCCGTAGGCGACTTGAACTCGTTCACGACGAAGGAAAGCGGTGGAAGCTCGGAGAGTACGCATCGGCCGCAAAATAAAACGCCGGTTCCTAGACAAATAAAGCGGCAGCTCTTTATGGAAACTCGAGCACTATCCACCTGCACGCCGACTAAACTCTCATTGCGCTCACGCAAAGCGTTGTAGCGATCCGTGAGCTCCTCACTCAAAGGCTGCTCACTTGACTCGGGGTCACCGTTGGCTTTACTGGAAAATTTGTTAATGAACTCATCATTGCTCTTTGAGGAGGAAACTTCCGCGTTATCTATATTTGGAGGATCTCTTGTATCGCCGATCCGGTCCTTGTACTCGTTTAACGCGAGCTCTTGATGCGGCAGACCGGAGAACAGGCATTTTTTAACTAAAACCTGCGAGCAGGGAAAGGCGTATAGGCCGCAACTCGTGGGCGTTTCAAAGGTACACTTTGTCAGACGCACCACGCTGTAAGGAAAAACGCTAAGCTGAGGCTCGTCATTATCACCCTTGTCGAGAGGACTCATAAAGCGGCAATTCAGAAAGGTAACGTGAGCACGACTAACTCGGATGCTGCCCATGAAGGTTAGACCGGAAATGGTGATCTGCGCCCAACGATCGGGATGGGAAAAGGTTTTCAAAAACTCCTCCTTTCTTCGAGCGCGCTCTATTGACTCCTGCACCTGCCGTTCTCGAAGAGCCTTCTCCTCTTCCTTTTGCCGCTCCAACTCAGCAAGCTGCTCGGGGGTTAGCTTCGCCTTTTTTCCTCCTTTCCCCTTCTGTTTCGTTTGGGAGATCCTCCGTTTGCTGGCCGTCTTCTTTTCCTCCTCAGCGACTTCGGGCACGATGTCGGGGTGCACCACGATGTTCGGTTCCACTCCCATAATGTGCAGATCCCCCACAATACAGTTGTCGAGGTTCCCGAACTGCGACCCATAATCCAGTTCGAGTTTCTGTAGCTCCTCCAAAAGGTACTCCGGATCGACTGCGGGAGGAGAGGGAAGAGGCACAGAGATAAGAGAAGAAGAAGGAGGAACGTCGATCGCATTGGTGGCGTCTTCGTCCTTGAATGCCTGGGCGGTGCCCGCGGAGGGCTCCGGATCTTTTTCCGAATCGGCGTCGTTGCCGCTTTTCCCCTCCTCCGCGGGCGGTTGCGATGGCGGCGGCGGGAGCGCCTGCGCGGGATCGACCGGCTTCCAGGTTCGTATCAAAGCCGCCTTTTCCTTCATGAGCTTTTTGGTGATCCCCTCTACCTGGAGCTGGTCGGCGAGCTCCACCTCAACCGTCAACGATCCCTCCGAATCTTCCTCCCCGTCGTGGGTGTTTCTGTCGGCGGGGAGGATCAGGACGTTCGTTTTGGGTATCGGCCCCACCTCACGGTTCTCCGCAGTACAGGACGCTACGAGCTCGTGGCTGATCTTAGTAAGATTCTTGATGGAGGTGTAGGAAGACCAACCTCGAATGTAATAATTGAACTTCCCATCGGGCAGTTTACTGGGATCTGGTAAGACTTCGTTTATCTTATTACCTCTTTTGAGCTTCATCGTGCCGCGGCCGTCCATATGAAAAAAGAATGAAAACGCTAATAACGGAGTTCCCTCAGCTAGTGGGAAAAAATAATCAGTTCAATTAAAAGATGGGTTGAAAGTAATGAGAATTATAAAAATCAAAAAGAGATACTCAGGTCATTTCAATCGAAGTCGCCGACATTCTAGCAGAATTATTAGCAATAACAATGGTCATAACACCACTATTGTAAATAACAACATAACGGTGGGGATAGGAAAAGGGAAAGAAAGGAAAGAGGGGAAAAGGAGGAAAGGGAAATTCACGCTATTCATCACCTTTCCCCATAGCTACATAATGACCCTTGCAAACCCACAACGGAGGTCGTCTTTGCTTCTCATTGGGAAGTAAAGGCAGCTCGGTGGCGAAGCGGTATTTTTCGGCACCCGCGAGGGCAACGTCGGTGAGTTTGGTCTCAATCCCCACCCGCGAGGCCCTCACGGTAAGGCATGAGCATTGGCAGCAGTACGCCGCGGCGTCAGGATTCGTGCGAAGGACCGAGTTCTGCGTCTTCCCCGCCCGATCCCCGAACGGGCTCGAGCCCGCCAGACGAGCCCAATCCGGGTAATAATTCCGCGTGGTGAGGTATAAATCAAAGCGCCCGTCGTCATCCACCCACTCCGCGCCCTGTAGGCGAATCACGACGTAATTGCACTTCAGGCAGAGAATGTGCGGGCATCCCCCGCGATCCGCGTCGGTGTTCCCATCCAGGCAGCCGTTGCCGAGCTCCGGATGGCTGACGTAAAAGGCCCCTTTGAGAAACATGAGGCTCCCGGAAGAGGCGCCGCGGGCGTGGAGGCCGTTGGAGAGCTCAATCAGCCCTTCCACCGTCGGAAAGGGGCTTTTCCCCGCGCGCGAAAAGGCGAGTGCGGCGCCGACGTTCGTGACGTAGCAGCGGCCCGCGCAGCAGACCAAACCGGCGGCTGGGAGGGTGGGAAAAGGCGGGGTGGGGTGGCAGGAGCGGCTCGTCTGCCGGCAAAGGTCGCTTGCCAAAGGGGTGGGTTTCACCCGCACCGGGGGGTCCCCCCCGCCGAGGCCGCGATCCTCCACCCCCTCCTCCTCGGAGGTGTCGTCGAAATCCTTCGCCTTCGCCTTGGAAGCGATGGAGAATGGGGCCAAGGGGCCTGATCGCGACGGGAGCGCCCCGGAATCTTCTAACGGATCGCCTTTGCGCGCGATGTGCTTGTGAAGCGCCTTATCGAGGGAACTCTGCCTTCCCGTCGTGCTTCTGGGGCTGATACTACCGGTACTGCTGTCGCTGGAATCCCATCCCGAGGTTTGCTGACGCCCAATCGCTGTCTTATCCTCTTCCTTGAAAATCTCATCAATAAGATCATCAATAGTTGTATCCATTGAGTTGAATTTTTTGTTCAGCTCACAAAATTGAACCTCCCTGGTTTAACGTGTCGTTGTTATTTTATACTTCTACTTCTTCCGCGTACCCAAAGTAGGGATCTCAACAGTCCTTCGATGATCTGCGTTTTCTGAGATCCGAAAGATTGAGGTGGGGAAAAGGTATTGCACTAAACATGAGAAAATGCGTCAAGGCCTTCGCTCTTTTGAGAAAAGCCAACAAAATTGTATATTATTGTGCGGGACAGATATATACATTCACCACGGTTTCTACAAAACCAAAAATATATTAACAAAAAACAATCATCCAATTAAAAAAAGCAACCACTTTCATATTATAAAAGGAAATATGAAACTCTGGAATGTTGAGTTGAACATTTGTCAGACAAACCATGCAGAAGAACTCAAGAAAGTGGAGGGAAAGCGAGGTATCGTTCTGATAAGCAAGAGGAAGCAATGGACGCATTATAGTACTTTACAAGTAGATGTCATTGTTTTATTTTGGAGGGAAGGGGGTAAATAAACTTCATACGCATCATAAATCTCAACTTTTCAAGGTGTATTAAGTCGAAAAAAGCAACCAATTTATTGTTTTATGGTCCAGAACGAAAATCAAAAAAAAGCACTAAGTAAAATTACAATTGTAGAGCTACAAACTAAACAACAATGGTACTATTACTTTATTCACTTTTCCTGTCGAATTGCTCATATCTTTTCTCTATCATATTATCAGAAAATAAAATGTAAAAAATATTCAAGGCGTAGAATGAGGAATTCATATCATTAAGAAAGCAACAAGAAAAACTACCAAATTTTGAATTTACATTTTCTCAAGACATGCACACACTCACATATATATATATATATATATATTTATATTTATGTATGTGTGTATATGTATACAAGAAGCGCGATCGCTTCATCGAATCCCCATTCCCCAGGCCTCCTATTTGTCTCAAAACTCAAGGAAATTTTTAAACCAGCAGCAACAATGACGAAAGTGAGTGAAGTTATTCTATTGGACAATTGTGTGAAAGGATAATAAAAGAGATATAGCTGTCTTTCTATACGAGATGCGCAAGATCCTAATGAAGTTGCCTTAAAACCCCATATGCTACATGATGTTACAATCGCAGTTCTTTTTAACCTTCTTTTTCAGCCCTGATTCGTCATTCAAGGGCCTCGACGAGCTCGTGTTGTTCGTATCAGGGAGGGTTTGTTGGATCGCGTCTATATGCACCTTTCTAGGGGGTGGCAAATCTAGTGCTAGTACCGAGTGCGAGACACCGCCCTGATGGTCAATCTCTTTAAACAAGCTCTTGGGCAGACTGTCGCCGGCCTTTTCAATACCTTTACGTCGTCCCTTTTTCCCTAAAATCGGATGCTTATTGGACCCTGCGCTACACTCCCGAGATGAAAAGTCGTTGGGATCCACATCTCCATCCACATTCAAAGAGCCCCCGGGGCTCTCCTTTCCCCACAGCGGCGTCGTCTCCTTCCCAACCCCCCCCGCCTCGTCTCGTCGCGCCGTCGCGGCATCCTTGAGGTTGGCGGCAGGGACGCACTCAGGCATCTTTTCCTGCCAAGCCACCCCGCCGGCCTCCCGCAGGCTCTGGGCGAGAGCACCAGGCGTGGATGAGACCGCGGCGGCGTCGACATTATGCTCCTCCTCACCTCTCCCGTTCTGATGGTAGCGAAGCTCCACCTCGCTGATGTGGATGCCGTTGCCCATGACCATGGCCTCCTCCAGGGAAGGGGGCTTTCCCGTGATCGACGAGGCCGGTTTACCCCGGATGACATCCCCCATCCCGGTGCCGACGAGCTCCGCCGAGGGGCTCGCGACAACCTCGCCGGGCTGCAGCGGGGCCGGACACCGCAAAGGGGGTCGGATGTTCCCCTCATTCGCCTCCGCGTTCGGGATCTCGCCACGGCCTTCCCCGCCGTTCTGGCCGCGCTTCTCCGCGTGAAGTTTATTGCCGTCGATCCGCTTGTGAAGCGACATGCGAATTTCGGCCTCGGCGACCTGTTCGATCGTGACGGGGTCGAGCTCCCAGTCCACCGGTTTATTCGGCGGATACCCCCGCCGCGCGAGGGCGCGGTACATGAGGGAAAGCAAGAAATCGTAATCGGGCTCGTCCTCGTAAACTAAGGATTGAAGGTGGGCTAAAAAGGCTTGGAACTCGCGCGGGAGATTGCGCACCAGCTGGGGTGTGATGGATTCCTCCTTGCACCGCCCAATATCCTCCTTATCCTTGTACTTCCGCCACGGCAGGGTTCCCGTCGCGAACTCCACCAGCATAAAAAGCAAACTCCAGAGATCATCCACGCGGCCGAGCTCCAGGCGTTGATGCGACGCCACGGAGGCGTAGCGACTCGTCCCGCGAAACCCCGCGTTTTTCCGCGAGGGCCGCAGCTCCCCATTCGAACGGCGGTAGCGCCGGGCGAGGCCGAAGTCGATGAGGTAGCAGGTCGCCCGATCCGGCGATCCCGGCAGCCCCGTAACGAAATTGGAGGGTTTGATATCGCGATGCACGAGCCCCTGCTCATGCACGCCGCGGATGGCCATCAGACACGAAATTCCCGACTTAAGCGTGGTGTAGATGTTAAAAGTGCCATGCGGGCTTCGCCGCCGTAGCTCGGTTAGGTTCGGCCCTAACTTCTCCATAACTAAATAGTTCATCCCATCCACACACCCGTTGCTAATAAACCGAACCACCTGCGGGCAGGACTGCACTTTTTTCAGCGCGAGCGCCTCCAAACGAAGAATGTTCTTATTTTCCTGTTCAATCTTGATGCAAACCTCCTTTCGCTCCTCCGGCGGGGGCAGACTCTCCAGTAGCGCATCCACGTCTTGCGGGATATACAGCCGATCTTCGCAGTAGCCATCCAAGGAGGTGAGGCGGTGGAGTTTCATCGCGGTGAAGGTCTCCCCGAAGGACCCCGCACCGATCCGCGAAGTGATGATCCACGAGCAGATGCACATCCCCGGCCGCACCCGCGTCTGCGCGAGCTTCGGCGGCCCCCTTCCCTCCTCCTCGCCCCCTCGTTTGCCCTCCTCGAGGGGAGGCCCCCCTCCTCCTCCTCCTACGGCTGCCTCCTCCCCCCCCTCCCCGTTTCGCGGCAGAGGGGGGGGGGCGGCCTCGGCGTTCTTTTTAACGCCCCTCGAGGGGGTTTTCGGGTGGGGCGGCTCCTCAGCCCCGACGAAGCCGTTTTGGGGAGCCCCCAGGACGAAGTCGTGCCCACTCATGACGCCCTGCTCGTGGAGGGATCGGTAGGGGCGGTCTATTCGGTGGAGAGGGTGGGAGGAGCTGAAGAGGAGCTCCTCATTCCGTCCCCGCTTGCTAAGGTAATTTTCGCCATGACGGGGACGATCCTTATCCGTGCGGTGCTGTTCATCCGGGGATGAGTCCCGTTCCCAATCTCGTTTCAAGGCATTGAGGTTGGTATTAGAAAAGATTCTAGCACTCGTCTGGATTGGATTATTGCCTATGTCTAGTTGCATTTGAGCAGGGAGTGGGAGGGGGAGTGATTGCTCCTGCCCCTTTTTACTAAATTTTGAAACAATTTCACCAGAAAGTCCTTGAGCTTTCTTTTTTTCCATCTTTGAGATTAAAATAGCGGAAGGTTGTCCCGGACAAGAGTAAAAACAATTTTGTGTAGTAACCATTTTAGGAGACCTCTCGCTTCCGTAACATATATGCATAGATGCAGATATATGGAATTTGACTTCCATAATACATTTGCACATCATGTTGTAGAACATTACACACAAAGTAAGCACTCTTAAAATAATGTAGAAGTTATTAGTATATAAGCAATGATGCTATGGGTAGAAGCTTATTATCACCTTCCCCACAATAAAGCACGTACATACGGGTGATTTTGCATGTCTTTTCCCCACAAATAAAGCAAGCCTGAGAAGGCGTAGGGAAAAATAACTGCTAAAGCGACCTAACTCATCTACAAAAGAATAACAGGATTTGCAATGTTGCAACTCAGTTAGACATCAGCTCTGGAGATCGAAACCGAAAATGCCTGTGTATCTAATATAAAAATGAAAGAAATTTACACAAAATACTCTCACAGTGACTTTACACTTAGTCATGTAAGCTTATTCCACTAAGCACTTCTACCTACATGACAACGCTCACAATCGAAGAAGTAACGCGGCATCAATTTACAATCCTCTCCTCTCCCATCCAAACCTTGCGCTTGGAGGGAAAACAAAGCGTGGGATGGATCTTATAGCCGTCGTATACGTAGCTTGGCCAGACTATTGGACAAACTCTTCGGCTTATGAGACATCATACTTCTCGCCTCGCTACGAGCCAAGGTGATCTGATCCGCCCGACGCTGCAGTGCGATATCCCGGGGCATTATCAACATGGGGGGCTCGCCAGTAATTAGACTACTATAGTCATACAGAAACTCCTGCAGCCCGCCGGCGATCATGCCAATATTGTCGATGCCTTTTTCACATAATATATTCGAAATCTCCACCGCGATCGACTCGTCAAAGTCGTACACCACAATATACTTTCCAATCTTATTCTTGTAGGCGTACATCTCCGGCAGGAATGGACGCATCGAGTGGTTCAAATGTATCCTCGGGTAGTGAAGGGCGCCAAGAATATGGCATTTCTCATACTCCTCAACGCTGCGGCAGTCTAACAGCAGAAGGTCGACCTTGTCGTATTTTTTATCAACGCCGGCTAGAATCCCAGCCGAGGTGCCGCCGTACTCATCCATCGGCCTAGCATAGCCGCCATCCGCCATCGGAGGCAAAAATGAAGGCAGCTGCTGCCTGCGCAGGTTGTTTGCTACCGTGCTCGTGCGGAGACGCTGGAAGAGCTCTCCAGGCTGCCGCTTTAGCCGGACCGTCTGGCTGTGGATGTACTCCGCGACCTCGGCCGTGTATCCCGTCTCTACAACCGCCTTCACGCCTTGGTACTTGCGATTGCCAACTATCGGCCGCTGAAGAATATCCTTATCCCCAATTGGCTCTTTGAAACTCGACTTCACCTTCCGCTCCGACATCTAGAAGCCTTGAATTGTTAATCTAAGTTCTTCCTAAGTCTTCGCACCCTTTGTGGAGGAGAAAGTCATAAGGTGAGTCCATAAAAAGCAACGAGGGGTTCGATGTGAAATAATACAACGAACTCAGCCAACGGAGCCTCCTTTCCTCTAACGCTCGAATACAGATTTCAGACACACACACGCACATGCACGCGTGAAAACAAAACAAACCTGAATATCGAATCGGGTAAAAAAGGAAATCTTCTTCGCTTAGAAATTAATATGAGCGATGAGAATATTTCGGCATACAAATAAGCATCCACATTTTGGGGAAAAAAAATTGCTTGCTCCATCCGTCGAAGCGATACGGTTAAACTCTATATATTAGGCTGATCTATTGCGAACAAAACAAGATGCACACTACGTTCATTGCGAATGGTTGAAGAGTGCGTTTCTTTCCTTTGAAAATATACTCCCGACATCTCTAGCCCCATTTCTCTCCTTAAGACTCTAAAATTACCCAATGAAAAAGGTAAAACGATGCATAAAAAAGGAAATCTAAGTTAACAGCGGTTCTGGATTCGCGCAATAGTAAACCAAAGGCTCATGCGACTCCTTCCCGTAAATCACAGGTGTATAGGTGGTGTTTTTCTTCACACTATTATCTAAGGGCGCTTCGGATACGCTACCATCGGGCGTCCCCTTGACCAAACCTTCATCCTCCGAGGGAGGGGGCCTGCGATTCCCTCGAGGTAACGTCGGCGAGGAGGTGGTTGGTTCCGTCCTCGAGGTGGTCGATCCCACCCCGCTCCGCTTTTGGACACCCCTGAGGCCTTCCGTGGGGTCCTTCTTCCCCTCCCCGTCCGGTTGAGGCGAGGCAGAGCCCGGGAAAGTCCGGGCGATCTCGACCCCCCTTTCCGACCGCACGCCGCCCTGTCGAGGACGGAACCCCCCCAAACTCGACGCCTCATCCGCCGCGCAGAGCAACGCCGCCCCGGAAGGGTTGCTAACCGCCTCGAGCGGCTTAAAAGTGCGATTGCCAAAGAAATTAGTGTTCAGCGCCCTCGCATCACGCGGGATGTAAGGCTTCCGCGACAACGGGAACTGGTGATCCACCTCCATGTAAGTTGGGAGGGTGGCGTCCGCTGCTAGGCTTGACGAGCCGGCGGTCAACCCCCGAGGGGTCTGGGGTGACCTATCCAACGACGGGTTCACTCCTTTTTGCGCGGAAGCGACGATGCCGTGATCCTCCGAGCGGTCTGGGTGTTGGATTTGTGAAAACGCGCCGGAAGGGCTCTCATCCGCCGCCGAACCCTCCTGCGAGCCTCGACACCCCATCGCTTCCTCCTCGATTATCTCACGACGCACTCGCCGCAGCTCCTCTAAACGCGCAACACGGACCTCCTCCTGATTTAAGAAGCCCATATACGCGACGAGCTTCTCCTTTGACGTACCAAGCCCGATTGTGGTGTGTTGGAAGGCCAGAACGGCGGTCTGCAATGCCATCTTCAGGTCGAGCCGCTGTGAAAGCGAGGCGACCGTTTCCTCGACGAACTGCAGTTTGTTCGTTAGACGCAGGAGGTGCTGCATAAGGGATAGCTTTTGCAGATCCTTGAAAGGATTAATCCCAGAACGTTTGCAGGCGGCAAGTGACCGGGGTGAGTTGAGCTCTGGAGGAGGAGGGGGGCATTTGGACGACTCGTATTGCTTCGCCCAGCGATCCTGCAGCTGTTCGAGATTGTCCAGGTTAATCGATACTGGACCGGGTTGTCTTGTTGAGCTACTGCGAGAGTATAGCATTAGGGAAATCTAAGGAATTTATATGGTTAAATTGATACTTTATTCAGCTTGGAGAAGTAACCCACACCTGAATCACAGGAAAAAAGGAGATGATACTAGTTTAGATATATACCCAATACAAGCTCGAGAATATATATACATACATATATATACATATATTTATTTATAGGTAAAGTGATGGAGTTTTTTTTTTAAGGGAAAAGTTGTGCAGAGCACGAGATGAACTAAAATATAGACATTCCTGGATAAATAATGATACTGGGTTATTAATACCGTCTCATCTACGCTGCATTTCGACGTGATAGAATATCGATTGTCCTTATCCACGGACTGGACATTCCCGATCCGCTCGTTTGCACGCAATGCAGAGTGCGTCGACGCTGCAACAAGCTCCGAAGAAAGGGTCCGCTGATATCGGTGATCAGGGGATTATTTCGGAGGTCGAGAGAGCGCAGGCTAGAGAGAAAGGCCTCACACAAGAGCGCTAAAACGCGCACCCCCGCGTCGTCGAGGCCAGTGCCCGCTAGACTGAGCAATGTCACCTCGGGATACCCCTCTAGCGCCCGAAAAAGCGGAACCATATCCTCCACACGCCCGATACCCTCACAACTCGTGAAATCGAGCTCGCAGTGCTCCTCTGCAGGTTCAACGTGCGAGGCTGTGTGAGAGCACATCCAAGGCGCAGTGCCGTTCTTGGGAGAGCCTGCCCCGCCGCCGTGGCTCCAGGAAGAAGTGGCGTTGTCATTTGTCGTTCCCAGATTATCCGAAACACCGCTTGGGTCCCTAATCTCATTAGAAGGCGGAATCATCTCTCTAGAGGCCATATTGGTTGATGTTAAGTATTGAGAATCAGTGTTTTTAAACGACTTGATACACTCATCGCCCTGTGGAAGCGCTGCTGGCGACGCGGCGGATATTAAAATATTCCTTTTCAAGGTATCTGGAGTGGAAAGCTCCTTCGTGCTGAACGGTATACTCGGGGAGGGGAGCATCAGCGAAACAATACTGGAGCTAGGCTGAAGCTCCGCGGTGGATCGGCAGATATGGGTGTTGGAAGAGTTGAGTGTCGGCGGCAACGTAAAAGACTGGTGGTAATCAAATGCGAGGCTGGTAAAGGTGCGGTTATCGATTTCTGGAGCCATGCGCGCCATCACACTAGAAACAGGAACAACCCCGAGATTCTCACAATGCTTCTCGTACCGGTGGAGCAGTACCTGTCTTTTCTTATTGTCAGTTTCCTCACCGGAGTACGTATATGCCGTCAAGGAACCATAATAATATTTAGGTGAATGTAGCTGTAGAGGGGGGTCCGGGGCATCGGTACTCGTCGAAGACGACAGATCCAGAGCCTTGTTTACCAATGCGGTTGGCATGGTGCTTCCTAAAATGTACTGGCGTAGTGCATCCCTGTAACGCTGAACTGGTGTGTTTCGATCGCAGATCACCTGCTCGATGACCCCCTCTACTAGCTCAAACGCCGTATGGAAGTGAGCTGCACGAACCTCCATGGGAAGCTCATCGGGTTCGGACTCATTGGTTATAAGACTCGACGAATAAGAGGCGGCCTCACACCTGTGATCGTTTTCCGTAGTCAGGAGCATTTCTAAATACGGAAACGAGGGTGACGCGACTGGTGGTGTCTGCGTCGTGGATGTCTCATGGTCATTGGAGGAAATGGGTGCCGCGCGCGGCTGATCCACCTCACTCTTGGGTAAATTATCCCTGCTAGTATTCTTAGGACTCCGTGGAGAAGACGACTTTCCAGATTCATAGATAAAGGCTAAGGCATCCCGCGGAGATACTACAGGAAGGGAATATACAAATTCCATTTCATTTTATTTAATGTTATGATTTTTGATAAACCTAGACGCACGCGATAAAAAAAGCAACGATAAGGTAAAATGAAGCCAGTAGGCTAAAAAATAATAAATGCTATTAAAGGGAAAAAATGAACCGAAGACTTTATGTGGGCAAAATCTATGAATACTCTCCTATCTAAATAAAAAATGTCTAAGGGAAAGGGGGGGGGGGAAGGGAAATGCTGAAAAAAACATGAGTAATCTGAAGCAAACCGTGATGTAATGCTGATAAGCGAAGCAAAGCAGCAAGGCATCGCTACTGGTTTGAGAAAAGAAGCGTTGTTGTTTCGAGAACCTCTAAAGTTGCATAATTTACAGAAAAAACACGAGGACAAATGAAACCCGAGTGTCCATATACTCTCTGTACATCGAAATCCTACCACGAGACCCCCCTCACACACACACACACACACATGGGAAAAAAAAATGAAATGCATGATTTACCCCGTGGTGGCCGGAAAGAACATCTTAGTGTAAAGCACCGCATCCTCGGCCAAGTCGCAGCAATGCACCGCATTCCGCGTATCATCGATGCCGAACTTCGCGCGGATGGTATCCGGGAAGAGCTTCCGCGCGACCCGGCTGTCGTACGGCCCGCAGGCGGCCCGGACGGCCGCGACGACGTCGATCCCGCCCCCCTTCCCCCCTCCCCCTCCCCCCTCCCATTC
>HF955062.1:1397614-1409578 GCA_000582765.1 Phytomonas sp. EM1 | reverse complement strand
ATATATATATATATATATATATATATATATATATGAAAATCCTTCGACTACGAAAAAAACACACCAAAAAGAAGCAGAAAAATATTGAATGCATTGATTATGTTAATGATAATACACTTTCTTTTTTATTTGCAAAAAAAAAAGAAGTTACCTCATGACATTCTCATACTATGCTACGGAGAAAAGACATTCTCATTTCTCAGTAGTCATAATATTAGTAAAGAATACGAAGACACTTATAGTGATTGTACTTTTAGGAATAAATATATTGGTATGAAATTAAAAGCAATAGAATTACTAACCATAATGAGTGACAATGTGGTGCATAATGAAATTCAAGAGGTAAATAAATAAAAAATAATACTAATACATTCTTCAAGTAGGTCCTTCTTTTACCATTTAGCTGTGGCGATATTCGTGAGCATCAAGAATAAACAGGAAACTCAATTAGTTTCCGCAGTGATGGTTGTGGCATCCCAAGTATTTAGTATTGAAAAACTCACATTACATCACACAATGTTACCGGAATTCCGCTTAATCTACTTTATCCATATTATGAACACATAATAGTAAAAATTGTGGCCTTCACTCCTTATAAATCATTATGTTAGTACAGACTGCTTTTTTGATACCATTTTTCTACAAATATTCTTCCATAAATTAAACGATTACGTTGAGCCCTCTCTAAAATAAGGGGTTTCGTCATTTCTATCAGAACATGAATCAACAATTGCACCTGGTCATTGTTCATTAGCTCATCTTAAGCAGTAGAAATAAGAAACGACTGACTTTATTGGTCGATTTTGTTTCGTTGACATTTCAAGCTTCACAAATACAGGGGGAAAACCTTCACGAATAAATAGCACTGTGAAGACTATTGTATAAATTATACAAGAACCCTCTCACAAAATTAGCCGTATTCTTACATAGATGCCACATAATCAGGAAAAAGAAGTTTACATAAATGCATATGTGAATGACTGGTCGCAGCCATAGCAAGACAGTGAATTCCAGAGCAAATGATTTCAAAAGCTCAAAGTAGGTGTCATATATCTTGAAATCGACACCAGGTTTTAGTAGAAGCTCGGCCTGCATGGCTGAAAGCTTTCCGTCCGACATGAGGAATTCAATCGTATCGTTGTACCCCATCCAGAAGAGGGATCTATACTTTCTATCTGATGGGGGGAATAGAACCCACCACGAGGGCAAGAACCTCCTTGGATGGATAGTTGTCTCGTGAAAATATATCGTCGAAACAGATATAACATTCTGCTCGCACATGCGCGGTGTAAAGTTGCTAACGCCACCACCCATAACCCACTCGCCTGTTTTCCTCAGTTTAAAGGGCATTCCCGCGAGTGGAGCTAAGCAGTAGCTTGCAGTGAGTGCCTCCATAACATCCTCAAAAGTACTGAAGGAATTGATCAAGCGAGGCGACAACGACGGCAACACCGAGAGGACCACCTCAAAAGAGCCTTCCTCCAGGCGACGCCTTAGCTGAGGATTGTGGTCGATTTCCCGCAACTTGTCACCAAACTTAGCAATAGAGTCTTTCAGAAAACGATCTGCATGAGTCAAATGCCAAAGAGAGGAGCGATAGTAGGTAGCACAGCGCGCCAGATAGTTGAAAATTCCTTCAAAATCATCCTGACGAAAGGCTAAGCAAGCAGCGACAAGGGCCCCTGTACTGGCACCTATGAAACGAACGCGCTTACCTTCGCTTTCCCAACGCTTTAGCATACCAGATTTCAGAAGGGCATACGCAACGCCAAAGGAATACATTTCGAGCCATCCTCCCCAAGAAAAGGATATTGTAATATCCCACTGAGAATCCTTTTCTTGCGAATTCATTTCCGGCCTACAACCTAAATTAATCTTGTTACAAAAATAAAAAGTTTTGAATACTATTAAAAACTTAAGGATTTATTAAATCAATAAAAAAAGTAATTAACTATAGAGCGAAAATAATAAGGAAAAAAGGTGTGAAAAATAACAACAAAAAAACATTCACAACACAAACACAAATGAAGAGCCAAACACCTAAAGCGAAAAGAGTCATAATTTTAAAAAAAGCTATTGCATCACTTTAAGCCATAGTTATGATGATCTAATTAGAGAGCCTCCAAGGGAAAAGGAAAGGGGAGGCAGGGAGGAGACGCGCACGCACGGGCGCTTACTTCTTGGTTGGCCGGCCCTTGCGCTCCACAGCACGCGCGGCACGCTCCTTGCGCAGGCGCTCCTCGCGGCGGATGCGGTCCTTCTTGAGGGGGCCGAACCACTGGCTCTTCTCCTTCTTTGTCTGGAAGCGACCGTGGCCGATCTTGGAGCTCGTGTCGATGAACTTCAGTACGATCGACTCCTTCAGCACACGTGACGTCTGCGGCGCCATCGGACGGCGCAGCGTGATCACACGGCGGCGCGGGCCAGAGACAGAGCCCTTCAGCATCACGTAGTCGTTGCGCACCGTACCATACCCGACGAACCCACCCATCGGCGTGATCGTCTTCGCTGTGAGGTCGTACGCGGTCGTCGCCTGCTTCGGCTCCATCGCGACAGAGCGGCCGATCTGGTAGATCTTCTTGTTTAGCTGCGTGCGGTGGTGGTAACCCATCTGACCGGCGCGGGCCACCGTGTACATCACGCGGGCAGGGTGCCACGCGCCGATACACGCGACCTTGCGCAGGCCACGGTGCGTCTTCCGCGGCAGGCACGCCACGCCCCACCGCTTCACCACGCCCTCCGTCCCGTGGCCCTTCGTCACCGAGCACACGTCGCACGACTCCGACTGCCGGAACACCGAGTCAATACGCACCTCCTTCTCAAGCAGCGACTTCGCGAGCTCGATCTTCGCCGGGATGTCCCCACCATTGATCTGGATCTCCTGCACATGCGCCTTCTTCACGCCCACGCGGTGGTTGCGCAGCTTGCGCAGCTGCGTGTGCGCGATCACGCGGATCACCGTCGCCTTCCGCGCAAACGCAGCGTACGTCCGCGCCTCCGCGAGCTTGCCCTCCTTCGTGTTCACGAACTGCTTGTACCGCGTGAAGGCCAGCTGTGCGGACTGCTTCCAGTTCTTGTAGTACCGCCGGCGGAATTCCACGCTCGTGTGGTGGGCCCAGATCGTCCCGATCGTCTTCAGCCCAACCGGCGTCTGGCGGTACCCCACGATGCCGACGATCGCCATCGGCGGCGCCTCCAGGATCGTCACCGGCTCCACCACCTCCTTCTTGTTCACCTTCGACCCGGGGCGGTCCACGTCGCGCACGACGTGCGTCATGCCAGCCTTGAACACCATGAAGCTCGTCAAGTGCGGCTTCTGCGCCGGGTCGTCCTTCGGGAACGCACGCGCGCGGCCGCGGATCTGGCGCGAGCGCTTGCGCGGCAGGAAGCCGAGATGGCCGTGGCGTGGGTGCTCAAACTTGCAATGAGACATGTTCGATCACAATCGAGGGTATGGGAAACTTAATATGGCTTTAGCTTGCTGTAGGAGGGAAGAACGGGGAGAGAAAGAGAGAGAGAAGAGGAGTGTGAGCAGCAATGGTAGCAAACAGGGGTACAAAGGACGAGGAAACAGAAGGAAAGGAGGGGGATGCGGATGTAAGGAAAGTTCAAAATTCGAAAGCGATGGGAGACTCTCTCTCTCTCTCGATCTCTCGTTATTTTTCCATTTCCCTTCCTCCCCCTCTCCCTGCCTACATACATATACACACACACAGCGACTGTGAAGCTTGAGATGCTCCCTTTGTTTATAGTGGTCTTGTTGTTGTGAATCGAGTAATTGATACTATTGATATCTTACTGATTTAGTATATTAAAGAGTGAAAGATGTAATGTGTTTTCTGTGTAGTTCACATACTCTTTTGTTCCTTAGCATACAAATTTCAGGCAAAAAAAAACTCATCGATATTCGTGCCACTAATTTACCTTTTTTCCCGATACTTTTGGTCCTGTTGACTCTTTGGAGTTAGAGGGAAAACTAAAATTTCGGGCAATATTTGACTTTGTCATAAAGGGCCCCCTCAGCTTAGCCTCCTTAAAGAGCGTATGTCTTTGTAGAATTGGATCCCACATAATCTTTTGTAGCTTACGACCAGTCATATCTAGCCGTTCGCTTTCGGTTTTGATATGCCCCTCGATATGACCTGTGTTCGCTTCACTACGAAAGGCAATAGTGTTGTTTCTAATCTTGCGTGGTATGACTTTAGGAATGAACCCGACCATGCGTTTCTTCAACCGCGTTTTATACTGGCCACGACCAAGAAGAAGAAAAGTGTAGGAAAACATTATATTCTAGTTACTAATTATTTTCCCGCTTTTGGATTCAACAATGCAAAAAATGTTTGAACGAGAAAATAATGAATTTCCGTAGAAGTACAAAAAACATTAACATTCGACATTTAATTGTGAGTCAAAAACCAATACAAAAAATTATCTCTATTAGCTAATTAAGCCTAATAAAAAGTAAATCAGCACTCTTTTTAGACTCAACAGGCATCGATTCAATCTACCTTACAAATAATTATGCAAGATGCATGGTGAACAAAATGACACTTTATGAGAGACAAAAGAACCTCACTGAAAGTAAGGAAAGTGTTTATAGGCCACTGTAGCATGTCAAGCTTTTCCTTCGCTTACAAATTTCTTCAGCCTTTAAGCATATTAGAATTGAACATAACCCTTAGCAAGGTGACGTAAAATAGATTCGCACATTTCACTCACAGATGCACACGTTGCTTGGAATGCGTTTCGCCCCACTGTCAACCTTTCGCAATGCTGAAGCTAGAACTAAATGAATCCTTGGAAAAGTAAGCATAAAATAAATAAGAGCACATTTTCTTGCCTTGAACAAAACGAAGTTAGTTCCACACCCCCTTTCATCGAGAAGGTGATAGAATAAAAAATTATTCGCTGCCTCTTCACCGATTATTTTGATTAATCATCTTTAACTAGCTTATATAATAATAATAGCCATAAAACACAAGCAGAAGATAAAAAAGCACTACAAATGTGAAAATTTCATATGGTAATCGTTGTTTGGGTACATACGCCTATCCTCCATGGAGTGTAGAGATAAAGTCAACAGTATCGCCTTCCTCAAGAACATAGTCCATGCCACCCATTATCTCTGCATCACAGCCATCCACAAGAACCAAAATGCCTGGACGAACAGACATGCCAGTTGAGTTTACAAAAAGATCCGGTCTTTCAGACAAGCAGTTGCTTTTTAGGTATTGCACGAGTCCCGTCAATGTGGCCCCCTCTGGTATGCTGTCTTCGAGCACTAGCTCAGAACGATTATCAAACAAAAGCTCACACCCCCCACCAAGATTTATCTTCACTTGTTTTAAAAGAGTCATTTTAAAACAAAAACCTTAAATAATCAGTGCAAGCAACTCTTAAAGAGGTAAATAAAAGGGATAAAAACAATCATGGATTTAAACAACTAACAACCACTTAAATGCGAAACATATCGCTCAGGAAGTATTCCGTTACACCTGTTGTTATCGTCAAACTTTTGTGATGGGTTCGAATCACCTATTGGCTCTCACATTCAAATAAAATGAAGTTAAAACATAAAATATGAAAAATGAAGAATATTCACACTAATCTGGAACAATATGGAATGCCGCCAGAGTGTCGTTCTGAAGCTCCAGCTATGGTAAAGTGGTAAACCAAAAAGAATAGAGTATATAAATTTAATGCAATCAGAGGTAAGAAAACGAAACTGACACAAACAAATGAATCTCCCCCCCCCCTCCTCCCCGAAAAAGGTTATTTCCTTATTCTTTACGTTAATCTCTCAAATTAATTCAGCGTGAAACACTATATATATAAATATATAAAGAGAATTATTTACATAAAGTAACGCATTTTTTGCTCCAAATTACATAAAAATCGAATGAAAAAAAAATGCGCTCAGATAAACTTCAAAAAGGGGTGATCTCTTAGAAGGATAGAAGGAGAACCTACACAGAATTGAGGAAGGCCATGGTGTATCTATAAAATAGGTCGAGATGCAGACACCTAAAAAAAAGTGTAAATATATTAAAATACAGAAATTATAACTGTTTAATAATAATAGACCAACAACATTAGTGAGAAGACTTATCAAAGTTGCAGTTGGAATATGAAGTTGTCTAAATGTTACATTGTATCTTAGAAGTGTTCATCACCTCAAATAAATCTCCATCGCTATGACTAGATATCAAAGTAATTAGGTTAAGCAGTAATGCTCGTTCCAAATGAAGCTATGACTCGGGAGCAAAGAAAATCAAAGCTCGTCGTGACATCCACTTTCAGCCTGGCATTCTTCTCGATACTGCACCCTCCTATTTCTCTGCCTGCATCAAACTTTTGGTGGATTTACGAAGTAGAAAGCAATTTAAGGAATTTTATTGTTCGGCTATGCTTACTTTCCTGACTTGTACGTAAAGAGAGAGAGCTGAGTGGGTTTGCTCTCAGAAACCGAGCTCCCTTTGCTGTATGCGGCTCTGCACCTACTTTAGCAAGCATTATGGAGGCACACACACATACACACCCTTTGGGGTACAATTTCCCCTGGAGTATGTCGATTTCATCAAAGTAAATGTAGTCAGACTTATTGGAAGAAGAGAAACTTTGCTAGTCGTCCCAAAGCATCGACTTTTTGCAGTTTTTAGATCCCTTCAAAGCACATGGCTTCTGAGACAGGTTGCGCTCATCCGAGGGCGGGACTCAAGCCCAAGAAAAAATTGTTAGCAACCCTCTGAACATCCTTGAATATGTGTTGAAATGCCCTCCCCCCTTTGCGCAAGCGGAAGCACAATCAATTCCGCATCTACCGACTCATCGTTTAATTGTCTAATCATAGCTTGACGTATGTGAAGCGAAAGCATCTTTTGCCTTCCGTTGTCAATGTTCTTTTTCTTGTAAGAAACAAAATCATTTCCTAGTTTTATATGGAAAAGAAACAAATTAGTGAATTAATATGCGTAGGACATCTTCATCGGTCTCAATAAATATCAATACAGATGATAAAATGCAATAAAAAGAGAGAGATCAATTAGCAATATTTAGTGGTGCGTGTATTGATAATTTGAGAAGCAAATTTCTGAAATATAAATATTTAACTGTGCCATGGATAAACCTAACAGCACCTACAATGACTACTAATCACAGCGCCAATAAATCAATAGGAAATACAAGTACAAAAAGCTCAATAATATGCGGAAAAAATAGCTTTTTCTGTGGGATTTTCATAGGCTGCCAGTGTTTATTTGGCTTGCTTTTTGGAAAACCATACCTGAACTAAAGAGAACGAGAAATACAAAAAATATCAGCAATGAACTATATTGCGAATTTATAGAATAAATGTTATTGATTCTCTAAAACATCTGAGCTTCTCTTGGATAGATGGCTCCACCTCTCCCCTCCTGTTCATAGCTTATTTTTTTCCCGTCCTCCTCTCTCCTTTATCTCTAGGATAATGATGTGGCACCCTTTCCTGTATAACGTTGTTCAAAATGTTGCCGCGTTTGATGGGTTAACCCTCCCTCGCCGGCAGCTCACGCTGCCATTGTATAGCCACCCTCACCTTCGTTGAGAAGAACAACAATGTGAGAGCAGCCCGACAAGGTGAGGCGAGGAATGGTTCAGATACGCCGAAATCGGTTAATCCATCATAAAGGTCGCATTCTCCCCACGCTTGGGAGGCGGCCCAGACTTAATGGAATACAATCTTACACGATTGCTATCATGCACTAAAGATCGCGGCGGCCCGGACGGAGGGGTCTGTTCTAACAGCAAAATCAGCTCTGGAATGGGCAGTATACTCCTGACTCCGATCACCGTCGTGGGCGGAAGTGCACGACAGCCCTTTAACGTTATGCTATCCGGAAAGTCCTCATTTGCCAATGATTCAAGGATGGCGGTATACGGACCCGACTCAAGCTCTGCTAACTCCACACGACCGTGCGCCTTGTGCGCGATTAGAAAAAGCCGCTCCGCCAGTTCGATCTTCACTTGCCGTTTCAACCACATCCCAAGGCCTTCAAGGTTACGAAACATTGTGTGCGGCAGACGACTAGCTGGATTAAACGAGTGGAGATCGAGCAACCCGAGCAAAATAGCTTTACCGGTGATATTGAACGACCTGGTTGTGTACCGCGGCCTGCATGCAGATTGATTCTCTAGTATCTCATCCTCTCTTCCTGGGATCCCGCTAAGAGGTAGCATCGGGGTGAACACATTGCCTTCCACATACGACGCCTCAATCGTGTAGCTATGCAAAACACCCGCCTCCGTGTACAACGCGACGCGGCATGACGAATTCTTCGACGCCCCAGAGCGCGACGTCGCATTCATGTTCGACTCCGTAAAGTCACACTGCTTGAACTCGAGATAGGGTGAGTTGAGGGAGACAAGCTGTGAGTAGATAAAGGCCTGCAGCTGTGAGGCCGGGTCCATGACGTTGCCGTAAAAAAAGATCCCCCTCTGATTCGAATGGGCGTGCATATCTACGAACAGCGCCAGCTGATCTGGAACCTCACTCAAGGACCGAAGAAGGGCCCATAGACTGAAGGTGGCGGGATGCCGCTTGAAGGAAGGGTTGCGGTACGTGCGATTAAGATCAACGCCCGCGGCATCTGCCCGGCTGTGGCCACGCAGCACACCGTCCGGATTTAACATCGGCACTATGAAAAAGACAAAGTGCTGTCGAAGGGCCCGCGCACGGGGGTCTTTGGAGTTTAGGAGGAATTCAATGCAACCATGCATCATATGACTCGCCGGGCACTCTCCTGCGTGCACGCGGGCGGACAACACCACATATCGCTTCCCAGAAAAGTGAATCGGGCGCGTTGTGGTACCCCGTGCGGAGGAAAACGGAATGCCGTGCTCCTCCGAGAGCAGCGCCATTGGCGGGGCGTCGAGCCTGGCGCCTGTCATTTCGGAAATCGTCAGCAGGTCAACCCGTCGGCCCTCAAGCGTCTGACATAAAATCTCACGGTGGAAATAGATATCATGCGGTTGAAAGGCGTTGCCACCGCTCCGATTAGAGCATGGCCGCGCGTAATTCAGCACCGGAAACTCCTTCTCTACCGCCTTTGCATAGGCCACCGTCTTCGACGCTAGAAATCCCTCACCCGCCTGGGGACCTGAGCAGGCGTCGATGTCAGATAACCTCGGTTGAGGGGGACATTCCTGCGACGTGGAGATAACGCTCCGGTTGAGAATCTCAACCCGCCTCTGCCATGCGTAAATGTTCCGTTGTAAAGTCGTGTAGGAATAAGGGTGATTGCTCGCAATGTAAATTGCAGGGCAGTTAGGGTGCCCCAGGGGGTACGGCGACTTTAGTGGGATGTCTGCCTCAATAACAAACTCGAACTCCAGGGTCATGGCAATAAACTTTTTCGATCCCTTCTTGATAGACTTTTTGGTCGTTGCTATGTTGAGAACTGACGCATTCGACGGGAGTGGACCCGAGTTGGTAGCATCTTCGCACTTCTCACCTGGGAGTACACGATTGGGCATTTCAGATGGAGAGCAAGCTACACAGCTCACCCTCGGAGCACCTAAATCTTCAGCTGTTGGGACCATAATCAAGTCCGGTGTAACCTCCTCCCCATCGCTGTAGGCTGTTAATAAACCCTGGGAATCCAAGTTTTCCTCGGATGCCAGAACCAGGTGACGCATGGCTGGATCAAGATAAAGCATTAGCGGGTACCCCGGAGTCGGGGGCATATCCTTCAGAGAAGTCACCTTGGCATAACTATAGATACGCGAATACGTCGGCCGAGAAGGGAAGACCGCTATCACAGGTGCCCATTCGTAGGTGTACATTGCGCTGTGGGCGACACCGATCATAGTAATGCTCACATTGGCGCCTTTGATGCCACCACGGATCGAGAAATGAAACCACTGCCGTCCATTTGTCTGATACGTCGAGTTGCTGCAGTCCATAGCACTATACATGTTATACTGAAAAGGTCCTACACGCTCTACTTGGATGATATTACCACTGTCAAATTCGGACGATATCTCAATCTGGTCCTCCACTATGAAGAAGGTACGCTGACTGTTAGGTGGCGGGACAAAAGTCCAGTCACACTCAGAGCCATCCGTGTTGCTCTGTCCAGCACAAGGAGCTGTGCGAGAATTAGTGCTCGTGATATCTGGAGCATTGGGGGAACTCTTAGCAGGGATTTGTGGGCTCTTCTTGGAAACCTTTGGGCTGTTCAAGACAGATTTCCGTGGTTTTGAACGAGACCGTAACCTGGAACTTACAGTACCACCAGTTCGGAGAACTGTCTGACCGGAAGGATTGGTAGTACTAGCAGAACTACCCATAATAATAAATAAATATTAATGAAATGGGAAGTAAAAAGAACTAAATATGTATGTATGTATATATATATATATATATGCGCTGTACTCTTGACAATCAAAAGTAACAATATTTTAAAAAGCACAAAGTTGTAACACGGTAAAAATATTTATAAAATAATTACCTTTGATTCCACTTTCTCTTTTTAGATGAATAAATATTTAAAAAGGATTTATGAAAATAAACAAAGAAAAATTCTTGTAAACACACAAGGTAGGAAAAGGCAGAAACTACAAAATTCTCCATCATGAGCCATCCGTTTATATCCCTCAATCATTCTTTCTTCAACGGCATTACTAAAAATAAAAACTCTCGTTTCCACAGCCACTAACCCACACAAATGAGTTCCCTTTAAAATGAAACTAATTAACTTAATAAAGCGTATTATTGTGGTTTCTGAGGAGTGGATGGGTTTTGGTTAACAGTTTTTTTGTGGCAATGGTGGCCGGCACTTTCCAGGCCTCTTCCCACACGCTGCTTCATCAGAATTACCAACCCCACCTCCAACGCCATTTGTTGCCCTTCGACCCCGGCTTCGCTTCGTCGTCCTTATCCTTGCTGATGCCACCCACATTTCGAGAATGGGAAGAATCGACCGCGTCGGGTTTCCTCGCGGGCAACTCCAAGTCCTCGTCATCGCGTGGAAAGTCCAAATAGGTGGAAGCGATATCCACAAAGACTGGCTTGCAGGCTACTGCCTGGTAATCCGGTGGGAATTGCACCACATTCTTCGCCACAACAATCTCGTTGTTGGGGATCTCCGTCAGGTATTCTGCCGAAACGTGCGGCCCATTTGCGCCTTTGAGCTGCGTTTGAGTGTCCGCCGCGGCGGTGGTCGAGGAGGATTGATACTCCCCAAGAATACGGTCCACCTTCATCTCCAAATCGATTCGTTCAGCCAACTCGCGGAGCTTCTTCGCGTGTGGGGTGCTGGCCTGAGCTAAAAGCTCCACCACCTCATGATAACAAGTCGCCGCGTTAGCCTCGGAGCCGGTCACGCGAAAAGCCTCGCCCATGTAAAGCAGCTTTCCCGCCCGACACACTGCGGCCATCTCCTCCACGTCCTCCCGCCCGGACGCGCCGGGAAGAATCTCCATCTGCTCCACCGCGTCCATCGCCGTCTCGTAGAGCCGCACCACCTCCAGCGGGGAGGCGTACTGTGCGGGGGTGATCCCGCCCTTGTGGGTCCGCGCCAGGCGATGGGCCTTTCCCCCGGCCCCCGCCTTCCCCTCGCTGGGGGCGACGGAGGCCGACGCCAGGGCGCGCTCCGTCGCGCGGAAGCACCGCCCCCGCACCTCCGCCAGGAAGAGCGCCCGCTGCATCGAGCACTGCGCGACCTCGTAAAGGAGGTAGTGCACGACGAGCTGGAGCTCCGTCCGGGCGCGGCTGTCCTCCGGCGCCGCGCGGTGGTCCTGTCGGGCGTGGCCGAGCGCGTCGTCGAGCCCCCCTACACGGCGGTCCATCAACTCCAGCAGGCGACGCACCTGCCCAACCGGGATGACCCCCCCTTCGCCTGCCCCGTCCAAGACCTTCTCCTGCATCTCCTCGAGAGGGACGCGGCGGGCCTCGCGGAGGGCGTCGCGGACTTTCGGGTTCGTCAC
>HF955062.1:1374014-1391961 GCA_000582765.1 Phytomonas sp. EM1 | reverse complement strand
CGGTCCTCCACCGTGATCGCACGCGAGGGGGACCGCGCGGACGGGCCGGGACGGCTTTGGGAGGGGGGTGGCGCCGCACCTCGGCCGGACACGGGACGACTTTGGGACGGGACCGGACGGCTTCGGGAAGGGGGCTGGAAAAGGGGCTGTGCCGCTGCCTGGCCGGATGTGGGAGGGCGAGGGGGGGGCCGCTCGGGCTTCCTGAGCGGGTTCGAGAGGGGAGTGAGGCCGGCGCGCCCCAAGGGAGGCTCATCGTGCCGGGAGAGGGGCAGCGAGACGGAGCGGGAGGCGGCAGCGAGGGCAAACGGCGGGCCGCGGCGGCGCCGCGTTGGGGGGATGCCGGCGACCGGGAAGCTGCCGCACGAGGCCGGCGGGATATGGGGGCGGGGCACGGATGGCCGGCCCCTGTCGTCCCGCAGGGGCGCCGAGAATTGGCGGCGAGCTCGGGTGAAGGCAATTTGGGGCATCGCAGGGGTGTTGGTCGGCGAGGTCTCCCAATTGCACGTTAATTGCATAAACAGTACAATATGTTGCCTTTTAAGACAAATCGTTCCCCGTTTTCTTTTGGTTGGCAATGGTTATCTTCACTAATGAACGCACACACAGCAGGTGAGATCTACGCATATGCACTCATATCGATGCAAAGTACCTGGTTAAATCAACTCAAAAAAGTGCAGGGTGAGAATGGTGTTCCACATCATGAATAGGTCCATATGTTGCCATACCACACAATGGCAAAAGACTACTTTGGGTTACCGAATATTTTCTTGTTTTTTTCCCTTTTGGTTGTTGGTGGTGATGTGTAGAGGACGCTTACATGCACGCGTCGCTTGTAAACAACTGCAAACGGAAAATTGATATGTACATTAAAACAAAGAACCACATATTATTGGAGAAAAGCACTTCCCAGCTAGTATCCGTCCTCGGAATTATAGTCGAATTCTTCAGACTCCTCTGCTTGTTTTCTGGAATTTTTGCGCTCTAATATCCTCCTCCGACGTGCATCCATGCGTTCCCGCTTGGCCATTTCGCGCATCTCCGCGTCGTAGTCTTTCAGTATCTCGTTGCGAATCACCACCGCGTTCCGCATGATGTACTTCCACTTGACGTAGTTGCTCCCCGTGGCTACCAGCAAGTCGCGCGGGTACAGGCGACCCTTTGGGTTCGTGAGCGCTTCGACCCCCGCCACATCTGCCCCTTCTTTGGTCGGATACCGGACCTTCTCACCGCGCACAAAGAAAAACATACTTGGTGTGCTGTACACCTCTAAAAAGTGAAGCAATTCAACCAGCTGTTTGTGCGCCATGTGGTGAAGTGATGCGCGCTCCTGCTCGGTTGGCGCGCGGCCAGTCATTTTGAAGACGGGAGATGCCGCTATGAGCCGGCGAATATCCGTCTCCTCTTTCATACACGCACACACATGGAAGAAGCGAACGTGACGCCGCTTCTGTACGTCTTGCTCAGATAGGACCAAATTCATTTTGATCTGTTTAAAAAAAGATTCTTGAGGATTATCATCTGCGTTGTCTTCCGTGTCATCATTTTCATCGTCGTCGTCGTCGTCGTACTCCGTCTCATCAAGTCTTTCTTCGCCTGAAAAATGCTTCGGATATGGTACTTTCGTGATGCCGCTATGTCGGCAAAGAGTCGACGTCACTATCACACAGCATAGATTTGCAGGGTCGTCAGCGACTTTTCCCTTGAAATCGTCGAGATTCAACAACAAGGAAATCGTATTTTGTCCAGGTTGCGGTTTTACCCAGTCAATGGGGTCATCGACATCCTCCATTATGCTCCCCTACAACCTTTCACACTTTTTATGACTTCGAACGCTAAAAAGGAAACAAAAGTCTGAGATACGATAGTTACCTCAGCTATTTGCCTTGAATTTAGAATTAAAAAGAAAGCAAAGATGAATACTTTGCATAGTCGCAGGTTTCATTTCTTTTTCACAAACTTCAAAGAAAAGTGCATTAATCTCTGCTTAAAATTATTTAGCGATGCGTAGCCTGCAACTAATGATGTGAGGCAGTTTACTTGTTAAAGAATTAGTTTACACGAATGTGTCCTGTTCCGTGGAGCTGCCAAATTAATGAACAAACGAAAACGGCCCACATATTCCGAGCCTAGAAGAAGAGCATAGGGAAAAGGCGAAGACTAGGTTTTACTTGGCAATTAGAACACCAAACGTGTGAACTTGGAGGGCAAGCCTAAAAACGAGGTTTCCGCCGACGCATGGTATACTTGGAATCTGCGGTAGTGCTAAGACCACGGCTACGTCGTACTTCCTTCTTGAGCAGAACCCATTCTCGTGAGCCGGTAACCGGACGATTATCTTTCCGGCGTCTTTGATCGTGTGAAGAAGCGGAGCGCCGCCGTTTAGCGCGTCGGCCATCACGTCCCCCAACTCGCACCCGATCACGCTGCTCAAGCTCTGTTTGTGAGTCCTCGCTTTCGTCGTCACTTTCGTCGTTGCTATCATCGTCTTCGTCGTCGCTTTCGTCGTCATCGTCGTTTTCGTCTTCAACGTTGCCTGTCAGCGGAGGAGGGGGTACAAAACCGCCGGCGACTTGCCCAGCCTGAAGTACCAGGTAGTACTTCTTCGCCTTGTTGGAATGGGGGTAGTCGACCACAACCCCCCCCCCAAAGCCGCACTTCATAGCCACCCGCGTAATCATGTGCGTCTGCTCGGGATTGCTGGGGTAAAACTGAAAAACCGCCTTCGCGCCACGCCTGAGGGCGTTGTAGAGGCTTTGGAAGAACGCCATAAGTCGTCGCTGTGGGACCTCGCCCTTCTTTGTGCTATGGCATAGCCACTGCAGCACAGAGATGGAAACACACCCATCAAAGCTTCCCGGGCGAAAAGGGATGCCCTGCCCAATATCGTTTTGTATCACCTCCACCATTAACGGCGCCGAGAAAAGGTCGTCCTCTTTATTGCCACCGCCGACAGTGGCTTCGTACTCATCCTCCTCTTCATCCTCCTCCGTGATGAGGCCCCATTTCACAGTACTGGTATCAACACGAGTGGCGCTTCCGCTAAAGTCCATCCCAGATCCCCGCGTGGCCACAGTGCCGGTGTTCCCAAAAAGTCCGTACTTGCTTAGCTCGTTCCTTTTAGCGATCATCAGCATATCTCGGCTAATATCGACACCGCACCAGGCGTGCCCTTGCTCAGTAAGCACCTCCCCGCTAATTCCAGTTCCACATCCAATATCGAGCAGCAACGTTGTGCACGATGGTGGATAGCCTTCGGTTTGTGCTCGCGAGACGGCAGCCTTAATTCCTAGAAGCTCCAACGCCCGAAGCGTCATGGAGCGTTGTATCGTTTGGATACGATTGCTGACATGGTAACGGCTGGCCTCATCACTATTATAATATATATCGGGCGGATTTTCGAACTCAGGACGGGGTGCTGGCATTGAGCACGTTTACCTATTCGTCTTTCTTTTTGGTGATACACTTTTTTTTTCTAGACTAATCTAGCAAATTTCCAAAGATAAACGCTTCTTTAAAGATTTTCTTATAACTCGGATAAAATGAAAGGCAAAAGAGAATCAAATAATCAATCGGTGACCCAAAAGCATCTGTATAAAGACAGTTACAAGCACATGTCATTTTTATTTGCCTCGCTTAGGATGTCTTACAAGGGTTATATCTCAGAAAAGTAGACAAAAAAGCGCATAAAATTTGCCTTAAAGTGATGCAAAGTCCGAGAAATAGCTTTCATAGAAACTTCCATTCCTATTTGGAAGCAGGAACAGTGTGTGTATTGATTCCTGTAACTATAACATTTCATACCCCTATCTTATTTGATTATATAGATATAGATATATATATAGATATACATATATACATATATACATATACATATATTTACATACATGCATACATATAGGCATATACATATATATATATATATTCTTTTTTTTACTTTTTTCTTTACACTCGAGTTATTGCTCTTGTCAATATTATTATTATCATTAATGTATAAAATATGTAGCAAAGTAACGCTTTTCCGATTTGCTACGAAAATGCAGCGCATTCCTTAACGACTGAAAGGGTATTTAAAAAAAGTTTACTTGAACTAAGGATTGATGCGACGGATATAAAGAAAAGATAGCATTTCCATGTAAATTTACTGCTCACTTTAGCTCTGCAATATTTAATGAATTCATAGCGGAGTTAAAACAATGTAAGCGCCACATTCATATTCAACACATTCATATATGGTGTGAAAGATGTGTGTGTGCATGGCACTAACAAGGGAAAACGATGAAAACGGTAAAGTCTTCCCTTTCCTAAAATAAATAAAACAAAGTAAATTACAAAATAAAATAAGAAAGAAAAGAAGAAAGGCAATGTTTGTATAAAGGATATAAAGCTTATAGAAATATTCGAGTCTCCTTCTTCGCTAATATTACATTTTCTCTCTTTAATTTTATTTATGAATTATTAAGGTTAAAATTTAATACTCGAATGCATAAAGTAAGCAATAATAATAAAAAATTTGCCTATGTTTTCCTCACAGTTATTTGGAGAAAAAAAAGTATAATACAACGGTGATAGAACGAGGTAAGTTTAGATGAAACAATAGTATCTATTTGGAGTCATCCATTATAGTTATAGAATTTATTGTGAAATTGTTATGAAGCGTGTGAAATTATACCGGTAAAAAAAGAGACAACGGAAAAAAGAGCAACACGAATTAAGATAAGGAAAGCAAAGCTTACTAGTATAAAAAAAACCCTTTTACTTTAATGCAGTTGCCTTTCCCGCATTCCCGCCTTTCCTCCAAAAGAGAAAAAGAATAAGTGACTGAAGTAAAACAGCCGATTATTATTTTATTGAGCACGTTCGGGTGAGATTGTTTACGATCTTACTCACAACCTCTGATTGTGCGTTTTCCCTCCAGCCACCTAAGGAAAAAGCTTCTCAGAAATAAACGTAGTTTTCCGGAGCAGCAAAGATTGAGTAGAAAAATAGAAGGTCTTTTGTATATACCATTTATTGCGAATTGACATATATAAAAATATATATATAGAAAAGCGTTTAGCTTAAAAGACTTTCGGCATCCTTCAAAAATAGATTGCAGAAAGTGGAAACATACCAAGGAGCATACAGAAAAACTAATATGCGAAATGATAAAAAGCCCTTGTCACAGCTAGAAAAGAACTTCAAAGGTCAATACATAACTATATATATATATACATTTTAAGAAATGACAATCAATGCATGATATACAAGCCGCAGTGATTTCTCAGTTCCGCCTTTCAAAAAATTATCGTTGCTTACAAGCAATTCCCTTACGTTAACTACAATGTACTTTCCTTTTAAAAATCACCATAAATGCGGAAAGTTAAGAGTTTTAAAAAATGGCCAAGGCCCTACTTTGTTGAAAAAATGGAAGAAAAAACATAAGAAATCCTATTAAAATTTTTGATAGCTAATGAAAGGGAGGAAAATAAAAAAAGATTAAAATGATGCTAAGTTACTGCTAACCTTTATTCGAATACTTCTGTAAAACCAGCCCATAGAAAAACACTAGATATATAGCGATATGAATATACGCAAAAAAAAATTGGAGAAAAAACTCGTTTATTTGTTTTCGCACCAAAACTTTTAAACCATCGTGAGCACTACAAACGTTAGAAAAATTTAACTCGGAGGTAAAAATAGAATATGCTTCCCATGGTAATTATAGATGGGAACCACAAAAAAAAAGAGGGCTAGTTTTTTCAAAGCTATTATTCAGCATTTAGGCGTTTAATCGGCAATCAGCTCCCTCTTTATTCGCTATTATTTTCAAGAATGATTTCTTTTTGTGCCCTACTTGAATAATAAAAAAAAGACAGAGAAGGATAAAGTTATGAAACTAATTTAGCCCTAGCTAGTCTCTGTTCCATAGCTGTAAAATATGAAAGCAGGAACAGAAAAAAAGGAAGCTGCTCCTTGCGTGAACCTCTCCCCTCAAAAATTCTTTTCCAAATCCTTTCCGTGTGGGATCATGATTTGGAAGTCATATTAAAGAGAGGAAACAAATAAAAACGTGTAAAAAAACACGTTGTTTCAAACACCAAAACACAAGGAAACTTTTAAGCGAATAGTGCCGGAGAGGGAAAAAAATGTTTTTAAAAGAATACTTCAAACACACACGCACACTGAAAGCTAAGACTACCGATATTAGCCAATTTTTAGTCGAATCGTGAAGGAACCTGTTGATGTTTCTAAGACAAATGCTCCTTTCTCATCTAAGGAACATAGCCTTTATAAATATATAAAATTACGCAAAAACAAAATCCACACAAAGAGAAAATAAGAAGTGTGAATTTTTAAAGTTGGTATATAAACAACCGACAACTGCACACGCCTATGCATATTCGCAGTCCTTTTTCCCTTAAACGGAACTTTGTTTTTTTTCTTACAATATTCTTTTCCTCGCATATCCAATTATTAAAGAAATAAATTGGATTAAATCAAGATAAAAAGCCTCAGAAATCCCCTGAATGCTTTTAGAAAATTCATGTCTATAGACTTTGCCTCAGAACAGTTTTTGTTCCTTCTTTTTTGCTTGAAGCATACTGACATAAGCAGAGTATAGATACTTGATTTCAGTCTTTATGCACTTTTTTTAGTCTTAAATTCACTACTTTTTATGCGACTTTTCGCACGGGGATGGGTCGCCCTTTAGATCGATCCACAGTGTAACCCACAATAGTACTTGTTGATCGACTGCCGAGCTCTTGAATTTTGGAGTTCCACTGGAGCTCGTTCAACGCATTCGATGCGATCGATATGGACATCCAGGAGGCATGGGAGGGGACGTTAAGAGGTGAAGTCGCCTTCCTGAGATCGCCTGGGATGATGTCCGTCGCCGTCCTCGTGGATGAGATCGGCATTGGCCTCCACACATCGCAGCAGCTGCTCGGTTCGTCCAGCGGCGACGTATCGTAGAGGGTGGGGAGTAAATGTAAAGAAGTGTTATGCAAGTCGCTGAGCGGGGTTAGGGTCTTTTTAAACCCCCCCACACGAGACGACGCGCTCGAATCGACGGTCCCGCTGGGGTCCGCATCCGAGTACGACGCCAGGAAGCCGTCCATAGGAGTGCAGGGGCTGTGGAGCAGGCTGAGACTGTAGGGGTCGTGGCGGGATACCATAACCGACTTGAGCTCCAACTTCTTCGGCAGGACGGGGGTTCGTTGGTGGGGCTTCGGGCCGCTGAGTGGGGCCGCCGCGCCCATCACGGGCCGCTGAGAAGGCTGGAAACCCGCCTCCGGAATCGCAGCTGGGTTCGTGGTGCGGGACCTCACCTGGTTTTTAGAGGTGATGTGCAAGGAATTACCATTTAGGATGTTAGCCGCGTTATCGACGGCTGTTGTGCAATCAGATAGAGAGCAGTTTGTGATCATCCGACTCATTATGATAAAATAGGGGTTCGATATTTTTTCGAAATCGAAATACTTCTTCCGGATTATTTTGGGAAAAAACACGAGCGTTAAACAAAAAAACAATAATTAATCTTTTCAATATATTTGAAAAAACTTGTGATGTCAAATAAATGAAGAGGAACAATTAGATAGGCAAAAAGAGTGATTCCGTAGAGTTCATAAAACTAAAACACAAGGTTAAGAATCCCATTGGCACCCGGGCTGTGCCACTCCAGACATGCAGGCTTTTTGTTCTTGCAGCATTGATGATTTATTGATTTTTTTTTTCAAATACATCAGATTCGTTAGAGTTCCCATTAATTTGGCCGTTTCCTAGCTCCTGAGCCTGAGGCTCTAAATTGGATTCAGGGCACGTTAACTTCCTCGTCAGTCGCGTCAGCAAAACCGCTACAATAGATGAGAACATCAAGCCCAGAATAAACGCATTAAATACCATCGATGCATCGGGTTCGGGAATAAATACCCCAGATGCGGACGCCGCGCGCACACCATATTGGCAACGACAGGTACTCGCATCGCTAAGCGCCGAATTGGCGGGGCCCTCACCCGCAGCACATGCGTTGATGTACGTCGAAACCTGGGGTGGCCTTCGCAGCACCTGCAGAAGCCCCGAGAGAGCGTCCATGTGGGTGACCTCGAAAAAGACGTCCTCGTGTTGGCAAACCACCGAGCACTCCATGGTGTTGTCATTCGTCTCCGCCCGCTCGACCTCGCGTTCGATGATGACGACCGGCTGCGGAATGACGCGATAGCTGTTCGGGTTCCGCGGCATCTCCTTCAGACCCGTCCAGCCGTTATAAAACGGAAAGCGCGCCAACAGCACACCCATCGACTCCAATGACTCCCCCACCCAATTCCCGCAATCCCGCGTTCGCTCCGCCGCTCGCTCAAACAAGGAGCGATAGACTTCAACGTGGAGAGAAGTAATATTGGTCTTGAGCAATACTGTAAGCGTGTTCGTACCTACATCTACCATGTAATTTTCCACCTCCGTGGACCCGTTCAGCGACTCCAGATTGTACAAAAGAGGCCGCACGAGGTGGAGGGGGAAAAATACTAACGCATATAGAACATCGCCTTTCTTAAAGGGCATAGGCACAAGATCCAGCTGATCAAGGAAGGTTTTGCTAGACTGCCTTGATATCTCGCACGCAGAAAGAAGCAGCGAAGGCTGCAGTGCTACCACCAAATATCCATGATCCTTACCCATTGGACGGAAGTTATATTGCACCTCGGGTCGACTTAAATACTTCGCCAAGCTCAGTGCGTCTCCGCCCTCTTTCAACGACCTCCTGGCGAATCTGGGGAGCACCTCTATAGGCTTCGCCGCTTCCTTGTTGATAGGGAAGAGACGCCTGATCTTGCGGCGCTTGATGGGCAGCGCCGACTTAAGGGAAAGTGGCATCCCCCCGTGCCCGACGTAAAGGCGGAAGCCCCTTTGATGAGCGTACGGTTGCAGCGTACTCAGCCAGTGCTCAGCCATTCGTTTGATTAGCGTTACATCGGAAAGGACAAAAGACATTTGAGTATGAACGCGCAGCTCCACCTCACCGGGTTCCCCTGTGCTCCCAGGCCGCAACCACTGCTTTGCGCGAAGGTGCACATGAGCAAAAGGGGACGAGAAAAAGTCATTCAGAGAGGGTATGACAGCCCTGAAGATCCCTTCGGGCAAACCGTCCGTCACGCCATCAAGGCGGCGACCACCGTTCAGCAAGGAATTCACGTGTTGAGAGCAGACGATATCATGGTAGACCATATGATAGGAACACCAGCTGCCTCTTGGGTTCTCCGAACCGCTCACGTTTGTCGGAAATCGTGCAGAGTCTGAAGAACGCTCGTAAATCATACCGCTTGGGCGGATGTGGCGTGGCGTCTTATCAGTCCAACCCAGTGGAGAGGATAAGAGCGTCGACATGAACTGCTGCACCCACTTAAATTGGCGAGCAGGGCTCTCTATACCACTGTGCGCACAAAAAGAAAAGCTTGAGGTAGAGCAGACATCGTGATGGGATAACATATATCGTAGATAGTCAAAGGTGTGCTCGTGGGGGACATGGCGGCCGGAATCCTCACCACTGGTGAGGTTTTGTTTGCCTTCGAAGAAAAGATCTGTTTCATTCACTTCATATGGAATTGGTGAGGACCACTCCGGCCGCCACTGCCCACTGCATGCGGCCCATTCCAGGTTCTCAAACCCACGGTTTAAAAAGACATAAAACCAAAGCGGATCGAAACTGCCGTCAAACGCGAGATTTTCAGGGATGGAAGCATCGACCGAGCCGTGCTTAAGTGGGAGAAAAACCGAACGCTCCTCGGTGACGGATACCAAAACAACGTCCTTATCGACCTCGTCTAGGCTGTGGCTGAGGCAACCGACGTGCAGGGTATGCTGCTGCCGCGTACGCGGGAAAAACGCGCCACCGCTGCCCTCCTCGCCCAGCACGCAAAGGCAAAGACAGAGGCAGAAACAGAGCGAAAGGCAAAGCAGAGCGAGACGCGGGATGGGAAGCCTTTCGCTGCGACCGCGCATCATTCGTGGCTCGTGGGATGAACGAAAAGGATGCGCACACGAAAAGATACGAGCAGCGAGCCAGTCCCACTAATATATATATATATATATATTGCAGCTTTGAGGCCTTGGTGCTGCTTAAGCAATGACTATGAGTTTTCCTGGAACGAAATATTTGAAGGGAAGATGGGAAAATAAATATATAGCAAAAAGGAAAGAAAGTCCAATCAAACTAATGAATTACACAAAAAAATTTCTAACAAATCCTAACAAGGCTTATAACAGTATAAACATCTACTCCTATCAATTGCCCCTTAGTCGTTTGTAAAAAGAACAATAGGATTGCAATAAGCTTTTATTACTTTCTTGCTAATTAGACTATCGATGAATACAATTCATTACATTTTTCTTTTTATTTACAGAAATTTAAGGAGAATATTAAGTAGACTTCAAAGACTAAATATCCAAATACTGACTTTATAACTTTAAAACTTAGACCCACACTTATTCCCTATTACTCTCTTTGTTTTGGAATGGAATTGTAAATCATGCCAAATAAAGTTCAACCTCCAAGAAAATGCAAATGACAATCTGGAGAGCATATCTATGATTTATGATGAACTTTTTAAAAATATGAATCCCCTATCCGTATAAAACTCTTAAGTTATCGGTTTCCTGTCATTTTAACTTTGAGTGCAAAGTTCCAAAAAGGAAACGATAAAGACACCTATCACCTTAGTAATAAAATAGCAGGGAACTGAAAAAAATATACAACAAGTATTAAAACATGAACTTTTGAAAATTCTAAAACATTTTTAATAAGCTAATTAACTAAGAAAGATCTGTATGACTCTTTGTTAAAACCGTCGAGAGAAGCAATTGGGGACTAGGCTATGGTTGAAAATGGGGTATACCAATTCTCCAACACCAGCGGTGGCATGCCTTCCTCATGGTTCTACAAATTATCTACACATTAGCCTGTTAATGATCCAGAAACCTGTAACAGAGAAACCAAATGGTTAAACCCTCTCATGCCTCATACGAATGCATAAGGAGGAAAGTCCCGCAAGTTTACCTTTTTGTGAGGTTTCGAAAAAGTGGCAGGACAAGCCTCTAGGAATCACACATTCTACAGTTAAAAGAGGAAAGCTACTATTAGCAAGAAAACAGCACCATCGGGAGATATTTAGCCTCTATCCCAGATGCTCATATATATATATATATATATAGATATATAGATATAAGGTTGTCAAATATAGATTAGATAAAAAGATTATAATCCTTGATGTTATCAACTCAACATCTATAAGATAGAAAACCTGGCCTTTCAATAGTTGAATTCTATTCAAGTGCCAGAAAAAAAACTCACAGCATTTTCATCTTATTTTGCCAGCATTTTTATTCAGTTACATATAGAATCAGGTTCATTCAGAGTCCAAGGATCAAATGAAAGCATATAGGATAGCCCCAACCGCCGGAAAATTATCCGCCGTGGGTGGTGATCCCATTTCCCACGATGGAGGTGTTCAACCCTACCCGAAAGCACTTGGTTGGAGGCCTTGAACGTGATCTTGTCGTTCCTTCCCGATCACCATGACGTCCGGATTGGCGTCCCCTGCCGCACCGGGAGCGTCCGCGTCAACGAGCACCGGCAGCCGTGTATCATTCCGCACCGTCAGCGGCAACAGGATCGCGCAACTAGTGATGTGAAAGCAGAAGGTGACGATAAACGCCCCGCCGTAGCCCCAGCGATCCGCGAGAAAACCACCTAGGAAGGCGGTGCCGGACCACCCCGCGGATTGGATCGATTCGATCGCGTTCCACCGGCCGTGGCGGTGCTCCGGCACGACATCCATCACGAGCGCGCGGGAGAGCCCCGCGGAGCAGTTCATCAACGCCCCACGGAGGACGTAGGCGATGCACATCAGCCCTTTCGTCGCGTGCCTTGTCCCGCGGGCGAGCGCCATCCACAGCAAAATCCCCGACGCGATCAGTTTGGGGGGAAGAATCGTCCGCACACGGCCGTAGCGCTGTGCGATCACCCCGCAGAGGATCCCCATCCCCATGATAATGATGGAGTTGAAGAGGTTGAGGGTCGCCATCTCGAGCGGGTTCACGTCGTAGATCTTCATCATGAACAGCACAAAATACTGCACCGTCATACCACTCCCAAAAATGGTGATCACGTCGAAAAGCACCAAAATGTAGGGGTAATACTTGAGCGGAATCCACAGGAGAATTTTCTTGCGCCACCCTCTCGCCTCCTCCGCCTCGATGTCGACATAGCGTAGCCTTCGCACAGGCCTCGAGTTAGGTTCATTTTTTTTGTCCTCTCCAGTATACTGGGGGTCTGAACGAAGGGGTTTGGTATGGTCGTCTTCAGTCCACAATCGTTGCGCAGAAATCGGTGAGCTTTCGTCGTTGTAGTCTCTCTCCCCTCGGGATGCGCTAGGAGGGGAAGGGGGTCGGTGAAACGATTCATTACGCATCCTCACACACTTCCCCCCCTCAGAGTTGGCAGGAGCGGCGTCTGAACGCCCATGGGAACCTACGAAGCTGCGATTGACCCCACCAGCCTCGTTCAAATCCGGACGAACAGGAAGAGTGAGTTGGTTTGAAGAAATCTTAATGGGGATCTCATGGTTATCGACGGCGACGCGCTCGCCCTCTTGCGCACAACACTCCCGCCTAGATGAGAGGTCCTCGTCGTCAACCTGACTACCACCTTGCTCGTACCCTGACGTCTTACTACCCTCGCTATTTGACGTATTGCCATATACTACGACATTCTTCCCTTCCGGAGTGGTCGGCTTGCCAAATTTATAGGGAAGTGGCTTAAAGGTGGACAGAAAAACTAGCACAGATGCGATGTTCAGGCATAGCCCACTTGTCATAACCCACTGCAGCACCGCCAAATCCCACTCGTTGCCCATGAGGACGAAGAGAATCATGATCAAGCAAAGCCCGGTAATAGGCCCTGCTGCCTCAAAACTAAACTTGACGCCGTAAAGCCAGTCGCGATCTCCCGTACGTAAACACTGCGCAAAGACAGACTCAACGCAGGTAAAGCCAAAGCCCATGTAGGCGCCTTCTAAGAACTGGGCGAATTGCATCACATATAAATTCATCGACCAGACTCCAATCAAAATAGTGGTGAGCGCGAGTATACCGAGGAACTGGGCAAACTGCAAGGTTCGCGAGGGCCCCCACACCTTATCCGCGATGTACCCACTCACAACCGCCATGCACATCTCAGCGACCCCGTTGATCGCAGCCATCAGCCCTACCAGAAAGTTACTTTCCCCGAAGGCTGTGAAGATAAAAGGCGCCCACACGTTGTTATACCATACCGAGAGAGCTACACTATTAACGAATACGAATAAAATGATTCTACTGGCTTCCGATTCGGAAACGGGCGGTATGTCGAGGACCCGCCTTATTTTCTTCAGTACTAGGGAAATTGGATTTATCATCAAATTTGGTTTTAAAGGTAACGAAACCTGTTATTCGTCAGAACGTGTGAGAGGTAATATATTTTTTAAAGAACCTTCAAATGATTTGTAGGTAACAATAAACTTGCAGTAAACAGAATATTACAAGTGTATACAATTTATGAGTCCTTCCTTGGTCAGATAGAAAGGAAAAAACGTCTCACAATTGGGGGGGAAAGGATCAGTATTAAATTAAAATTGAGAGAGAGACAAACAAAATAGAAACACTTTGATAATAGTAATGCAGATATAAATATATATGAGTGTGTGTGCGCGATTTTTTAGAATACGTCCCGGCAAAAATAAAAGGCATATCGGCATGACTGTCATGTCACCCCACTGATGGAAGAGGACGCGTAATCAAATCCTTAAAGAGGAATACGTCCCTTCCCACGCAGCCTCCCCCCTAGCACGCCTCATAATAGTCAGGCGAGAGTAAAAGTGATGCCAATAGCCAACACTAAATCACGCTGACCAAAGATTTTTGCCGCCACAACTGCTCGCAAAATGTCAAAGGATGGAATAATTCCTCCGCTGACGCCACGGAGAAGCTCTCATGAAACTTGGAATGCCATCTTTTTTCCGGGTATTTACGTTTTGGGAGCCGGTTCGGGTTTTTCACGCTTAATGGTGGTGCTTTATGGCACAGCGTGGCGGTCTGCTTAAAGCGCTCGCGCGAGGCCCACAGGAATAGCGCCTCGCTATCGCATTCTTCCACCATAAAGGCGTAAAACGCGGCGCGCGCGGCCTCGTCCGATCCGGCGTATCGCCCCACTAACCACCCCTCCTGCGATCCCTCTGACAGCGCGAGACGCTCATGGCAAGCAAGGAACGATCTGGGATCCGCCTCCGCCAAGCAAGACGCGTAAATCGACAACGGCTCCGCTTGATGAAGGTGTTTTTGGGAACCTTTGGGGGGATAAAAGAAGGAGGAAGGATCCAGCATTGCCGATGCGTCGAGGTGATGTTTCGAGGAACTTGCGGCGTAGATACACCCATAAATAGGCTCGATGCTAAGCAAAATCAGGAAAAAGGATATCACTGCGACAAAGCAGTTAAACACACGTCGTCGAAAATGAACCCACTCTTCTGAGTACACGATGCTAGGCCCCCTTTGTTCTCTCGCAGAACCGACGAGTAAACCAATGTGCTGTATGAAAGACGAAGCACCCATACGCCGCGCTACATAAAGGATTAATTCAAAGAGGGCAATTTCGACTGCCATAAAGAAGAACTCGCTGATGCTTCGAATTGAATGATCACCGTTCTCAAACATCATCAGACCCTCCTCACCGAACCGGTTGTATATGGAACGCGAGGTGGAATCCTTGAGAACCTCATAACTTCTAGAAACGATTTGAAAAGCTTTTTTTACCTCTTCACTGTTGTCCAGGTTTTTGTCGGGGTGAAGTTTTAGGCTAAGTTTGTAGTAGCTCCGTCGAATGGCCGACAGGCTCGCATCCTTGTTGACCTGCAGAACGTCGTAATAGTCCTTAGAACTGTTTAGGATTCGCTCTATCAGCTCCTGGTCATTCATTACTAACTTCAACAGCAAAATGCAATGTATTACTCGACTTTTTATTTCAATCAAAAATGAGTTTAAAAGTAGAAAGGGCCTCCCCCTCGACGGTTATTAGCAACTTCCGTGGCTTGCGTACACACGTAAGGGATAAGGTGGAAACTGAAAAGAGTGAACACAGGGTGATTCTAAAGGGTAAAAAAAAGACTCATGCATAGCTTTTCGGAAAAAAATATATAAAGTTTCTTTTAAATACCAGTCCAGCATATAGTACTAATGATAGATACTACCGAAGGTTTAGGTGTATCTTGTCTTATTTATTGCAGTGTTAGTTATTATTCAATACCAAAACTTTGTTATAAACAAACCCATACCGCCTCACGACTTCTGATCCAAAGCCATTGCCACACGCATCACTACATTCTTGAACTTATAGTCGCGCCGCTTAAAAGTCCGTTCAGCCATAGAAGCATCACTGAATGTGATGAAAGCAAACCCCTTATTCTGTTTCGTATCCCTATCACGTGGCAGATAGATCCGCTCGACAACACAATTGTTTTCACTGAAGATCGCTCGCAGATTTTCCTCTGTGATGTTATCGCCGACGTTGGTAACGCGCACACGTCGTTTGAAGTCCTGCGTATCGCGCTCTTTCGGCGCGCTCGTCCGGTTCGATCCCCAGGTCGTCTCCCCGTTGCTAGAATCCACCTTCGAGGCCTTCGCCGCCTCGGCCTGCCGCTTGAGATTCTCCTCCTTCACGATGATTTGCAAGTGCAAATCGGGCACCTTAACGTCGGTGTTGCTCACCTCATTCATGAAGCGCTTCACCTCGTTTCTACTCTCACGCTCGAACTGATCTACAGAACCGAGCTCCAGCGCTAGTGGGGCCTCCTTCGAGACAATTTGGGACTGATCCGAAGTCCCTTTGCCGAAGCGCTTAAACGCCGCACGAATATCCACCTCAGTGATAGGGCGATCTACGTGATATTGCCGGACTTTCTTAATCACCTCGAATTGGTTGCCATCCATATCCGCCTCGACCTCACGGACCAACTTGGCATCCGCCCATAGCTCCTCCTCATTGATAAAGTCTTCCTCTTCCTCCTCCAGTTCGTCCTCCTCGTCGTCGTAGAAATCATTCTCCCTGCCGTCCTTGTAAATCACGTCCTCCTCTACTCCTTCAGCCCAATTAGACATTTTAACCGAGTGTTGTTATCCAAAAATCCTAATAATACCTTCAAGGTAAAAAAAATATTTTAGAAGGAAAAAATTCTCGCAGATTGGACACACTTGAGGGAAAATGAATCACCAATAAGAAATGATAACCATGGAGCTAGCTAAGGATGGATGGAATCAAGAATGACTTCAACCAAAGCCGAGAATAGAATGGCTTGGGTTTAAAATATTTCCAGAATAAAAGCACCATTCGCCATCAAGAAATGTTTAAACTGTAGGTGGAAGACCAAAAAAAGAGATGAATCCTACCTAGCTGACTTAGGCATTAGCAGCTTTCAACTTTCTCTTTTTCATACATAGCACCTCTTTCTGAAGTGTTCTCATTCCGCACAGAAAGGGAAGAAGAATGCATGTATGAAAGATTAGCACACAATGTTTGCCGTCACCGCTATGTTATGCAAGAAGTCAAGCTCCAGTAGAAGCGTCGATGAGGGTGTGAGGAATGACGTAAGGTGCTGTGTTTACCCCTTACGTTAGCTCTCCTCCTCTCCCTTCTCTTAACGGTGAAAATGTCAATGACAACAATGATGATGACGATACATCGTGGTTGCAGTGGATTATGAAAAATATGGCGATAATCCTGCACGCAAGCATAGTAAAGGGTGCCCTATTGCAAAGTTAAGCGTAGGTATGAAGAAAGAGGTGCATAGACATTCGATTTGGGGTGCGCAGTCATGGGTTTTGAACTGACTTGAGCAATGGACGTAGCCCTGCGTTATTGCTGCTGCTTTGTTAAACAACGCCCCACAGGAGGAGCTATCCAACGTCAGCCGACGATTGCTCTTTCAACATATAGTAGTCACCACGATACTATCAACCGCTTCTTCTTCACCGCTACTGGACTAAGGAGGTCGCCTCACGGGTCGCGTTGATCCTTGGCTCCCCACTCAACAAAGCACTTATTTCAGTGGAAAACAACAGAAAGCGTCGACGAAGTTTTTCTAAACGACGGAATATTGTTGTCACCAATTGCTCCCTGCGGTCATCGCTAAGCCCACATTCGTCCTGCGATGCCTCCCGCTTCGCCGCGTCTATCGGTAAGGAATGTTGGCTTGATCAATAGAAGATCCCTTTCGCATCACGACGTCGTCAATCGATGACGGCGCGCTGAGTCTCCTCACACGTCATTTAGGTTTTAGCCGGAACCCAGATGCGGACGATGGAGTCGGCGCTGGTCGTCGCGATGATCGGGTAGTTGCCGGACTTATAGACGGCGGCGCCTGTTACGCGATCCCGGTGCCCCTCTAAATACTCCAACACCTCCGTACTGCCCTCCTCGGTGACGTCAAAGACGGTGGCTTTGTTATCCGGCCCCCCGGCCACGACCAGGTCGGACTCCATCACCCGCCGAATCACCGGCATCTCCGCATCCTTCTCCTCGTCGTCAAGGAAGGTAGGAAGCTGCGACTTGCCCTTCCGTCCACGCCAAAACCCGCAGCGCAGCGCAAACCCGCGCGAAAGGACGTTCGGCAGGACGTTGCACAGGTGGTAAGGTTCACTCCCCCGCGCCGCACGGAGGCTCTCGCGGTAGACGCGGACGATGTTGTCATCCGACGCGCTCAACAACCACCGCGCACCGTCGGTGCTGGAGAAATAGGCGAGGTGGGAGATCGAGGAGCGGGAGGGGTCGTTTAACCACGTCTCCAACGGCCGCGTTGGCGACGGCGCTATCGGCGCGGCATCGCGATCCGACCAGTGAAAACTGCTGTTATTCGCAAATGAGTCTGCCGGAAGAGAGGGGGGG